>CM040395.1:30268256-30868256 GCA_022702515.1 Ilyophis sp. 1 JC-2022 | reverse complement strand
GTAAGGCTAGAGTATGGTCGAATGAAGTGCGCCGTGCACGGTACTGCCATAGCGCAGGAGGTTTAACGTTACCAAAAGCAGATGCATACAGTAACGTAGTCATTCATTTCAGACCGTTTAACGTTGCGAGGCAAAATTCTATTAATTATGCAACATTATGTTCTTGACGCTTGGTTGATTTTCATGGATTTAAAAGTTATAGCATTATTTATTGACTCGTCACTAACATGGCATTTTGGCTGACAAGTACATTTGTTAAAAGGAATGAGCACAAAAAACAACAAGACGAGCAAGGACGAAAGATACGTTGCACTCATTGTTTGTGGCCAATTTATATCCGAATTTTGCTGGAAACAAAATTTCCGTTGCCATTAGGTTGTTTGTCAGAAAACATGGCCTCTCTATCTCTATTTTGAGTAAACCGAATTAATGTAAAAAGTGTCTCTTTCACCCCGATTCTCCCCTACTCCACACACACTGCCATCGCTAGGGCTGTCACGATCATGACATTTTAGTTGACGATTAATTGTCATACAAATAATTGCGATTAAAGATTTAATTGTCTTTTTGTGATCATTTTATGCCACTATTATGCACTGCTCAAAGAAATTAAGGGAACACTTAATCAACACAGTACAACACCTAGTCAATTAAACTTCTGGGATATCGATCTGTCCAGTTAGGAAGCGTAAACGATTGTTAATCAATTTCACCTGCTTTGGTGCAAATGAAAGTGACAACAGATGAACAGGAGAGGCAACAGCAAGACAACCCCCAAAAAGTAAATGGTTTTGCAGGTGGTGGCCACAGACCATTTCTCTCTCCTTATCCTTCCTGACTGATTTTTCTCTAGTTTTGCATTTTGCTAGTGCCCTTGTCACTACTGGTAGCATGAGGCGGTACCTGCAGCCCATTCAGGTTGCACAGGTAGTCCAGCTTCTCCAGGATGGCACATCCATACGTGCTGTCACAAGAAGGTTTGCTGTGTCTCCCAGCACAGTCTCAAGAGCGTGGAGGAGATACTGGGAGACGGGCCATTACACGAGGAAAGCTGTACAGGGCCATAGTAGGGCAACAACCCAGCGGCAGGACCGGTATCTGCTCCTCTGTGCGAGGAGGAACAAGAGGAGCACTACCAGAGCCCTACAAAATTACCTCCAGCGGGCTACTCGTGTGCATGTTTCTGACCAAACTGTTAGAAACAAGTTCCATTAGGGTGGCATGAGGGCCCGACGTCCTGTAGTGGGACCTGTGCTCACAGCACCGTGCAGCTCGATTGGCATTTGCCAGAGAACACCAGAATTGGCAGGTTCGCCATTGGCACCCCGTTCTTTTCACAGATGAAGGTTCACACTGAGCACATGTGACAGACGTGAGAGTCTGGAGACGCCGTGGCGAATGTCATGCTGCCTGCAACATCAACCACCATGACCAGTTTGGTTCAATTGACTTGGTGTTATACTGTGATGATTAAGTGTTCCCTAAATTGTTTTGAGCAGTGTAGTATAAGCCTAATCATAGTTTAATAATACACATCCACCTGATGAAGAAGAGCCATTTATTGGCATTGAACATTTGAACATATCAAAATTACATTTCTGTTTGCCTTTGTAAACAAAAATTGCACAGGGCAGATATGACATAAATAACAACTTAAATATACAAAGCTTATTGGGCTCTCTTCTTTCATTCGGCTTAAAACCAAAATGTGCCCACAAGCGGTGCTGTAGTGTTTGGCTTTGCAACTAAATCCAGGATGTTAATGTCAATAGATGCTCATCGAAATGCGGTCGTCGAATATTAGAAATTGTATAACAGGTAGTTCTGACCAAGCAATCCGATTGGTCAACTAGACATTTAGAATGTGATAGAATCAGCATGACAGTACACCTAGCCAAATGAAAAATGCCTCATCGTCATTACTATAAATATTACTCCGCTATTGATTAGAACTACACATATTTCCATGGCAACATTGTAACTGCCACTATAGGAGCAGAGCTGGTGACACAGCGCGACTAGCTTAAAGGGTTATGAAACCCTCGGTTACATTCTCTCTCCGCCCACACCACAAATTCGAAAAAATGCAATTAAATGGGCGTGGAAAGCAGCAGCAGAGGGGGAGAGAGGCTATGGCCACCTGAAGACACGCCCACTAGAGAAAAGTTGGAGAGTGAAACGGAGTCTGTATCAATCACTGACTAATTTTGCGGTATCAGTCACTGGCTCTTTCGAGGTGAAGGACTTCTCCCCTCCGGAATCCTCTGGGCTTTCCACCAACCAGGAGTATGAAGGAGGAAATGGTCTGAAGCCCTATCAGTTTGATCTGTTGGGAGAAGTCTCGGAGTGGTAGTCTAGCTAATTATCTTTTCTCCCACTTGTGAACTTGAGATCACAACACATCCTTCTGCTTAAATCGATGTGATGCCCAGTATTGTCAGCACATATTAAGTCTAACCTACCCGTACACAAACTACTTAATGAATGAATAAAATAAATAAATGAACAATGAATAACTAAAATACGTAATTAATACCTTAAGTTACTCTGTAAATAATGTGGCGGCCTGGGGATTGTCAACTGGCCAGCTAGGACCGGGTAGTGAGCTGGTACCCGGTTGATGTGTACATAATTGTAAATAACGCGCCGTGTGTGTTTTAATTGTGTCGTTAGCTTGTTAGCCACGTCTTGTGTTAACTGTTAAACTTTAAACGTAACTGTCAACTTTAACTGTCTGTTATGTGTGGCTGTGATTGACTAGGAATGCGTAAGTGTGTGCGCCAATCACAGCCACCTAGTTCGGATATAAGGCAGTACCTGAAGTGATTCGGGTGGTAGTGAAGAAGTGTTTCCAAGCTGTGAACATTGCTGTGCAGAATTCCAACGGCTCTTTTCAGAGCTGGTAAGGTAGCACCAATAAAATGAAGCTCGGCTGGAGCGATTCGATACTGCAAGCCGCTGTCTCCCTCCCTCATTCTCTCGCTACAATACGAAGCATAACGTCACACCATCACTCCATTCTCAAACTAACTTTCTTTTTTAGCCATCTATAACATTACATTTAATGTAGTCTACCTGTATGCTACACGAACATGACAATAAAATATGTAAACGAATGCCAAGTGAAACTAAACGGCTGTTAGCTGAAGGCTATAGGCCACACTACGGGAGACTTCACAATCTGCTCAAATCGATGTTCTGCCCAGTAAGTTAACGTTTGTCAGTAAATATTCAGTCTAACCTAACGTTACCTGCAGACTATACAAACATGAAAAAATACAACACTTAGTCAAGTGAAACTGAACGGCTTTCGCCTTTAAATTTTTTTTTACCTACGTTATCCTAGCCATCTACAAATGCATGTTTAGTAGCTATCTCGCTATCCAAATAACTTAACTAAGACAAAAGTTAACAATCACAGCCTGGTGCTTGAATCACTTTGTACCTTGTACCATTTTTATTTCAGTAGCTAAATACAGGTGCAGCTCAAAAAATTTGAATATCATGAAACAGTTAAATATTGGAAACTCATGGTGTCACACTCTAATCAGCTAATTAACTCAAAACACCTGCAAAGGTTTCCTGAGCCTTTAAATGGTCTCTCAGTCTGGTTCAGTAGGCTACACAATCATGGGGAAGACTGCTGACTTGACAGATGTCCAGAAGACAGTCATTGACACCCTCCACAAGGAGGGTAAGCCACAAAAGGTAATTGCTAAAGAAGCTGGTTGTTCACAGAGTGCTGTATCCAAGCATATTCATAAAAAGTTCAGTGGATGGGAAAAGTGTGGTAGGAAAAGGTGCACAAGCAACAGGGATAACCGCAGCCTTGAGAGGATTGTCAAGCAAAATCCATTCAAAAATTTGGGGGAGCTTCACAAGGAGTGGACTGAGGCTGGAGTCAGTGCATCAAGAGCCACCACGCACAGACGAATCCAGGACATGGGCTACAAATGTTGAATTCCTCGTGTCAAGCCACTCCTGAACCAGAGACAACGTCAGAAGAGTCTTACCTGGGCTAAGGACAAAAAGAATGGACTGTTGCTCAGTGGTCCAAAGTCCTCTTTTCAGATGAAAGTTAATTTTGCATTTCATTTGGAAATCAAGGTCCCAGAGTCTGGAGGAAGAGTGGAGAGGCACAGAATCCATGTTGCTTGAAGTCCAGTGTGAAGTTTCCACAGTCAGTGATGATTTGGGGTGCCATGTCATCTGCTGGTTTTGGTCCACTGTGTTTTCTGAAGTCCACAGTCAACGCAGCCATCTACCAGGAAATTTTAGAGCACTTCATGCTTCCTTCTGCTGACAAGCTTTATGAAGATGCTGATTTCATTTTCCAGCAGGACTTGGCACCTGCCCACACTGCCAAAAGTACCAAAAGCTGGTTCAATGACCATTGTATTACTGTGCTTGATTGGCCAGCAAACTCGCCTGACCTGAACCCCATAGAGAATCTATGGGGTATTGTCAAGAGGAAGATGAGATACACCAGACCCAACAATGCAGACGACCTGAAGGCCGCTATCAAAGCAACCTGGGCTTCCATTACACCTCAGCAGTGCCACAGGCTGATCGCCTCCATGCCACGCCGCATTGATGCAGTAATTCATGCAAAAGGAGCCACAACCAAGTATTGAGTGCTAAGGAAATTAACATACTTTTCAGAAGGCTGACATTTCTGTTTAAAATATCCTTTTTTATTGATCTTATGTAATATTCTAATTTTCTGAGACACTGAATTTGGGTTTTCATTAGCTGTAAGCCATAATCATCAAAATTACAAGAAATAAAGGCTTGAAATATTTCACTCTATGTGTAATGAATCTATATAATATATGAGTTTCACTTTCTGACATGAGTGACAAAAAATATAGAACTTTTTCACAATATTCAAATTTTTTGAGCTGCACCTGTACATGTTCCAGCCGTGGGGGGATCCAGATAGTGCAGTTAACTGTTATCCATCAAACGTAACTCCTGCTTCAATCAGAAATCAAACCCCAGGCCAGTAAGATTGACAACACAGTATCAAACCTAACGTTATAGCTTATCCGCTAAAGGCGGAAATATCACCGGCCAGTTAACTATGGTTAACGATAAGAAAACAACTCAAGTAAATATCTTTGAGGCTACAAGATAACCATCACAGTAGCAAGCCAACGAGACGGCGTAGGCTACGCTTAATTTAACTTACCGCATTTGGAGGGACAGAAATATCAGTTGGGCTTGGTAACGTTACCGCATTCCTTTGGCTAGCATACCCCAATTCAACTTGGGCATAGTTCTCGTAACAGTCCCACGGGAAATGCTTGTTGCACACAAACTTGCCAGCAGTGCTGATCATTGGCGCCAGACCCAAAATGCCCAGTCAGAGTAGCCTACAGCTCACTCCGGATAGCTCGGGAAAGGATGTAACTGCTAACGTTAATCCGCTGATGCTCTTACACCCAGAGAAAGCACACTTGCGACGCATCAGTCATTGCTTGTAAATTGAAACTATTGGAATTGAAAAAACAAACTTACAATTGTTAATAACTAGCATAATTGGAAAAAAGCTAATACATTGTAAGAGACTAACTGTAGGCTACAACGATATTGCTTGTCAAATGGATATGGCCATTGGCCACGCCTTCTCAGGAGTGTATTTATATTGGGGGCGGTAACAAAGTGCGGAATGGATTACGTACAAGTGTACCAAAAGTACACTTCAACGTCATTTTCAATGACGTAGCCCATTTTTTATTTTCAACCCCGGAAAGAGAAGAACAGGTGATGTAACAGCTAAAATACTGAAATTAAACATTTTGCCCAAAATTGTAGATGCAATGCATACTATTGTTCTCTTCCATCTGAGACAATGCCTAGATATTAGTTAACATCTCAAAAAATATGTTTTAGTGTTTCCTACCCCTTTAAAAATGCATGTGAAGTTCGCGGACGTAGTAGCTAAATCTGTCCATCGAAAAAAATTCTTTTTCAGCAGATATCTTAGTTACAAAAAGATTGAGCTAGCAATGCAGTTTTGTGTTTATATGTATGGTATTTATTCAGTTTGGCAAATCCCACAATCTCTAGAAAGCATTAGCTCAAGCTGGCTGGCTGGCTGACTCAACAGGGCCTAGAAATCGTCTCTGTTTCTAGGTCGTTACTAAGGGTTACTTGCTGGAGTAGTAAACTAGGTTTCATTACATAGGAGTCTACTGACGTGACTGATTGTTTTCAGGAACAATATGAACACATTTTGATTATATATTTCATTTTGTTGGTAATCGTTGTATACTCGCAATATTGCTTAATTAAGCGCCTCACGATCAGGCGATTATATAATAATTGTGACAGGCCTAGCCATCGCCTTCAGCCTTTCGCTTTCAGCTAGTGACCTTTGCTGGTATATATACATACTCCACACACACTGTACAGAAAAAAACTAAGAAAAAGTCAAACTGAATTCATAATCTGATTATGAGATTCCCCAGAGGGAGAAGCTGTTGCTTTTGAGCAAGCTCAAGCTAAAAAGGAGAATCCAGTGACAATGAGAAGTCTCCATCAAAGCCCATGCTGATAAACTTTCCGTGAGTGGAATTCCATTCCAAAAAGCATTTGAGCAAACTCCACCACCAGTCACTACACAGTATAAACCAGTCACTACACAGTATAGACACACTTTGAGGGACCCGTTAAATTCAGCATACACCTATTTTGGTTCTTCGCCCCCTTTTCTTTTTATTTTAAGTGCAGCAAATGACAAACATCTGGCATGTGCACAGACTATTATTGACCTCATTGGTGATCTCTTTAAAAAACCCAAAGCATGGGTATTGATGCCTTTGTGTCTCTTAAGGCTAAAAAAGCCCTGTGGGTAACAAAACACTGGGCTCTTATGCCACAGCGCTGTGGGGCTTACTTGTATGCCTGACAATGACATGAAGGGCCTGTGTTTCTATGACAGCAGCAGCAAATTCTCCCAGCCCTCACTCCCATGGAGTTACAAAACAAAATACCAGGCTGAGGCCAGTCTCTAGCCACCAACTTAAGCCGCTAATAGGAAATAATCTACAGCTAATGCACACATTCCTAGGCAAAGCATCATTTAATAATAATAAAACCATCCCCAGAACCTAGCACACCTATTTTTGATACAGTGGCCTCCCTCCAAACAGTGTAGAGAGAAAAGAAGAAAGGTTTTGAGGGAGAGGGTGAGTGATAAGATACTTTATACAGACATCAAATATGAGAACGGTTCCTGCAATGCAGCATGCTTGTACCTGCAGAATAATCAAGTGTGAAGGGTAAGGGAGGGTCATGTAAACCACAGAATACAATTTAAATTATAAACAAAGCAGGGAAAAAGATGATGCCTGTGGCAATTTGGTCTCAACATCAGTGGAATAAAAATACACAAGCGGGAAATTATTCTCTCCATCAACAGTGCTGATTTAGAAAGAAATAGAGCAAAGGAAACATTTGCATGTATGCTTACTCTCGTGTCCATATGGTACCAGCTGGAAAAAATGCATACTGGAAACATCAGTTTTGCCAATCCTGAAATCACATTTGATCAGCATTCTGAAACCACAGTAAACTGTTTTTTTCCTTCCCCCCTCTCAAGTGGCAGGGGAACCTTGCAAACTGAGCCTGTTTTCAACCAGGAACAGTTGTTCCACTGTCTGTCTGCAAATAAATCTCCTTGGTAAATAGCTCCAAGGCTCTGCTAAGGAATATTGTATGGATCAAAGAATTCATGTCTTCCTGTATAAAACGACTAGGCCACAAGCTTGCTTGTTTGTCTAAAACAATTAAGACTGCTATGAAGGGGGGGGGGCTTGACAAATAGCTTGCAGCTGATAGTGCTTTACCAAATATTTGAGGGGGGAGGGGCAGGAGGTAGAGAAGGGGGTCCAAATTAATGATTGGTCAGGGTCCGAAGCTTGTCTAATCTCAGCCAATTGCTCCCTAATTATGCAAGGTGCTGCCAATTTCAGCTGTCTAACAAATCAAGACCAGTGTGCATTACTCTTATTTTAAGGTCTGATTGAATCTGGTCATTATTTGAGCTGATCTCATTTTCACACATGGAACTGATATGCCGTCCAGATGTTCATTTGCAATTGAGCACCGAATACAACTACTCATCTACACGCAAGGCTTTTTCTGGACTGCAGCACAGCAGGCTGACACTCCACCCCTTTGACAGCGCAAAGCTAAATTCAATATCAGTCAAATAGAAATGGGGGGAAAAACTTATGTGCTGGTTAGACTGCTGTCAGGTCAATGAGTTGTACATTGCGTAGTAAACAGAGAGGACTTCTGTGTACAACCAGATTGTGGCTGTACCTCAGCATTCAAACATGTAACTGACCATGTTTTTTGTTCACCAAATCAAAGCTATAATTTAAATAAACGTTGAAACTACACTGCAAGACGGAAATATATACATTTTTCCCTCTAAAATTTCCAACTCATAAATAACATGGTTTGGTTTCCAATTTTGTTTTCCTATTATTGGGTCCACCTGTCCATTTCTGGCAGAGGCTGAGAGGGTGGCATTCTCATCGGAGTGAGCGCAGTTCAACGCAGAAAAACGATTTAAAGTGACACATTGTCACAGTCCAGCATCGGCCCTCTCATTTGATTTATTTCATGAATACTGATGTTTTGCTGCAAATAAAGGCGAGTATTCAACTGCAAAGTTGGCAAATGAATAGATGCAGCATATTTTACCATTACCACCTTAACAGCCACCAAGAAGTTGTTCTGTGAAAAAAGCTATCACACAGGAAGCGTGTATGGGGGGGAAGTAACAAGGATATATTTCTTAAACATCAGCGCTGTAAGGACTATTGACTGTGTTTTCAGTGTTTTTCACCTTTTCTTTTAAGCAACATATAGGTTGATTTACTAAAGGTTTGTGTACACAAACATTTACACACACATTTAAACTGTCACCACTCGCAAAAAATTGTCAGAGGTGATCAACTAACAACGCGGAAAGAGGACTGTTAAAATGGAAAGATGCATTCATTTTTCGTTTTTTCCGGGTTAGCCTGAATGAATATGGAAAATTGGGCGTCCCTACGTTATTTTGCAAAATAGTGAGAGGATGTCATGCAAATAGATTTATTTAGCATGTTAATGTAATTTACTAAGCCCAAGAGCAAGTTTTGGAAAGGTATTTGCGGGTGCATTTACAAATGGAAAGCGGGTTTTAAAAGGCGCACAATCGATAAGATGATGGCTGTGATTGTAGCAAGACATGTACGGGTGTGTTTGGAATATCCACTACTGAATGTTCTGAATGATTGCGTAACAATGAGGGCTAATAGAGGCCTGTCACATAGAACTAGAACTGTCGTTACCCATGGTTACAGGGACGCGCCGCCATTTTGGAGGACTAACCCGCTTAACAGAGACGCTTAACGTTACCACTGAACTAGTAGTGTTTGCTACTCCATGAAACGAGTTTCATGCTAACGCTACTATGATTGCTGTCCTACAATGACGAACTTCTGCACTGCGTACTGATGTGCGAATAAAACTGAGAAAAGGCGAAAATGTCCTTTTACATGATAATCTGAGTACTCACCATAGTAGCTAAACCACCAGGCAGGGTGAACAAACAAATTTTTTTTTTACGACCGAAATAAGAGACTGGTGGTTGAAAGCAGTGAGGAGTGAGCTGGACTTAGACAGCAACCAGGCTTGGATCGTTACAGCATAGGCTCGGATCATTAATGGTAAATTACGTTTCATGAAAAAATTATAAAGTTAGCCAGTTAATATATACATAACTAGCTGGCCTAATGTACATTTATGTGCATTATCTTAATGTTAGAAAGTTAAAAGTGAATTAATCGCTTGGTTTAGCTAACATTAGTAGCTATATCATTTGTGTGATCGACTGCTACACCTGCGAAACATAAATGTTAACCTAATGCGATACGTCAAGCATATTGTGAACATCAAAACAGTGTTCATTTGAACTATTATTACATTGCTAGGGGTGCTACGTTGTACAATGCCTCACAAATAGATTGGATAAACTGAAAACATTAGCTACCTGTGCTGGCCAGGCAGGGTGCGAGCAATATGAGAGAATCCAGAAGAGGGTGAAAAGAAAATGTAACGTTACGATATTAAGCACCAAATAACAATGTATTTGAAAGTAATAATGAAAGTAACGGTAAATGTACTTTATGTGAACTGATTTGCCTTTTATGGTGTCTACAACCATAGTAATAAAAATAAAAGTTATTCTATTCTATCCTTCGAGCTAAAATATGTTTTATTGCTGAAGTAGGCAAAAAAAAATAAAAAAGTTTAAGCTTAATCTCACACTGAAAAAATGAGAAAAATCCAACCTTTAATTGAAGTAAATTTATTCTAAGAAAAAAAAATCCCTCATCAAGAAATAATAATTTTTAACAAAACCACGTGTGCCACAATTATTGGCACCCCTGCATTTAATACTTTGTCCAACCTCCCTTTGCCAATAAAACAGCACTGAGTCTTCTCCTGTAACATCTAATACATTTGGAGAATACAGAGCAAGAAATCTGAGACCATTCCTCTTTACGGAATCTCTCCAGATCATCCAGAGTCCTAGGTCCTCTCTTGTGCACTTTCCTCTTCAGCTCAGCCCACAGGTTTGCAATGGGGTTTATGTCAGGGGACTGGATGTATGTTTTGGATCATTGTCCTGCTGGAATTTCCAACGACGACCAAGTTTTAGTTTCCTGACTGAGGCAGCCAGATTCAGATTAAAAATTTCCTGGTATTTCATGGAGTTCATGATGCCATGTACCCTAGCAAGGTTCCCAGGGTCTTTGGAGGAAAAACAGCCCCACAACATCCACCATACTTAACAGGGGGGATCAGGTTATTTTCGGTATAGCCATCCTTCTTTTTACGACAAACCCACCTCAATTTTAGTTTAATCTGACCATGGAACACGGTTCCAGTCAAAGTTCCAGTAGCGTTTAGCAAAATCCAGGCGCTTACGTTTGTGGTGAAATGACAGGAAAGGCTTTTTTCTGGCATGCCTTCCAAATAATTTGTTGGCATGAAGGTGACGTCTAATGGTAGTTTTGGAGACTCGATGACCCCAAGATGCTACTTTTCTCTATAATTCTCCAACAGTGATCCTTGGGGATTTTTTTGCCTCTCTTACCATCCTCCTCACTGTGCGTGAGGGAAAAATAAATTTGGGTCCTCTTCCAGGCAAGTTTGTAACCGTTCTAGTTGCTTTGAACTTTTTAAATATTGCCCTAACGGTAGATATTTCTTATTTTTACAGAGTCTACTATGGCCACCAGCACACCTGTCATTACGAATGGTTGGCTCTATGAGCAGAGTTTGAAGGGCATGACTGCAAGAGAATTGACAGCAGAAATAATTATATAAATAGCCAAGGAGGGAGCCATAATTGGATATAAGCCCGATATCCCATTAGCGGCCATTCATTTTTCAGACTACAAAAAGCTTCAAATGAGATGACTACCTTTAAAGTATATTAATCTTAAAATTTCAGCAGATACCATGAATTAATTATACCTGTATTATGTATATATTTTATGCTTAGCATTAATACACAAAAACCTAACACAGCATTTACCAAAGAAATTTTTTTATGGCGGCCATATTGGATTTAATCCACCATCTTGGATATGAATTGTGTGATCAATTTTTTCATTTGTTATTAATATTGGTCTTGAAATTCAGAAAATAATGATATATAGGTTTATGTAATAAAAAAAATTGTTTAAAAGATAAAATTGAATTTCATAATTTTTGTGTTCAATCTCTGCACAGCGGCCATATTGGATTTAATCTTCCATTTTAGATATTAATTTTGTGATAAATTTTTCCATTTGTTATTAATATTGGTCTTGAAATTCAGAAAATAATGATATATAGGTTTATGTAATAAAAAAAATAGTTTAAAAGATAAACTTGAATTTCATAATTTTTGTGTTCCATCTCTGCATAGCAGTGACCACTTTTTAGTTCAAGGTTCTATTGATATAAATTCTAGTAATTCGCATGTATATGTAGAGGTAAACCTTGATAACTGCTGAACCATGATAGAACCATGGGGGTTGGACCATTGTTTTTCTCATGCCATTATCTATGTGATTAACATATTTTCTTTAATCTAGAGTGAAAGCAAAATTATGTGTGTGAACACTCTATACGTTGTGAGAAAGTTGTGCTTTGTCGGATTTGCTTTGTAGTTGTGTCAATGACCTTCAATATGCACTTATTGTACGTCGCTTTGGATAAAAGCGTCTGTCAAGTAACTGTAATGTAATGTATTAGACAGCTACTACGCTGGCTAGCTAACGTTACCGAATAGCGAACAACAGGCTGCTTTAACAGTTGGAGCCATGGAGGACATGCGCACAAGTGACAATCAGCGTTAGTTTTCCCGTTTTCGACGACGACATCACTGAGCGACTTTGATGACAGCGCCTCCCATTCATTTTTGCTGAAGCTCACCCTCCTCTCTTTACACTCTTTGATCGTTGAGCCGAGCAGATCGTTGACCGACACCGGCATAAATTAGGCCTACCTCGCCTCTAGACGTTTTGATGCAAGCAGAGCTTGATGGGGCACTGGTAGCAACACGCCGTGCACATGCAACAACATTTTTATCGTGATTTGTCGCTGTCGCTGGATCATTTATTTGCCTTCTCCGTCGGCTACGTGTCAGCAACTTAATGGTCAGTAGCCTACCTACGAACTGTCTTTTAAAAATAGTTGTCTATATATAGCCTATAACGTGCTTTGTGACGCAACAACTAATCGGCATGTTGCTGACACAATTCCTACTATGAAAAATTCATATTAAAGTTGTTGTAAGTAAGCTGTTCGCTACAAGTAAACTTCCCAACCAAGCCATGAATTATTATTTACTAAGTCTTTCGTCATCCTGGTTTTTATAATCCATCAGAATCAAATCGCTGATTTTCCCACTCTGGTAACGTAGATGAGTTCGCATTTTTTACACACACTGAACTTTAACGCTGGAAACAATATTTACAATATAACAGTTTGGAAAAATAGAGGTGTCATGTTTGTGTTCACGTTCCTGCATTTACTGTAACGTTATGCCAGTTTTATTATCAAGTCGAGTAGCCTACACGCCTTTGCTGATAATCATAGGCTTAATAGTTAAAGCGCATCTCTGGGAAGACAGAAAAACTAGGCTACATGACCGTGTTTTATCACTCTTGCCTGTATTGTAACGTTAGCATAATATCATTAAGCAACATAGCCTACAGATTAAAACCGACATTTAGATGTTTTTTCAAGTGATATTTTGTTTACTGTAGCCTAATTCCAGAATCGCGATATGCTCGATGCCTGCTAGGGGTGGGACAATGCACCGGTGCATCGCGATGCATCGATCCGAATGTGTAAATACAACTGCATCGATCTGCAAGATTCGAATCGATAAGCATCGATTAATATCGCATTTTAAATGAATGTACACGTATTCATTTATTCAAAAATTATTTAAAATATATATTTCTGAGACACGATTACTTTTAAAACTCTTTTGACCAGCTTCAATCCATGTTTCTGCTCCAACCCCAACGTAAGCGTGAGTTGAAAGTAGCGACGAGACGGACAGATCCGAGCGAAATGGCTAGCTGCGTGCTCGCTGAGTGCGACAAAAGAGACAGAAACTCCGAATTTGCGATGTTCCGAACAGAAAATCAGTGGTATGGAAGCATTTCGGGTTTAGAAAGAAGGAGGGTGTACTTGACAAAACCGCTGCAATATGCAAGATCTGCCAAGTAGAAATCAGATACACAGGCAACACCACAAACATGATAAACCATTTGAGCCGACGATACACAATTGACGTGAAGGACAGCAAGCGCGTTAGCAAGCTGGTAAGCAAGCTAAACTCGGGAGTCATTGATGAGTTTCCTGGAGAAATGGCCAAACAGTTCTATTTTTTTGTATAATTGTTTTTATTCGTTTTTATACACATACCGTGTCCAGACAGTTAATTGTAAAGTGCTTTCTGATATTTAAATTTAAACCATTTTCTATTCAAAATCAAGTAGACGTTAGAGACAAAAAACAAAAATAGTAAGACTATTTCCAATGTCTTACGTTCAATTAATTATTACTACGTTAACTGTCCGATTCACAAAATGAATGTCGTGGAACCTAGATACACCATACCATGCAGAAAATATTTGAGTGAAAAATGTATACCTGCTCTGTATGAAGAGGTGAAGAAAACTGTTCGACTGTCCTTGCAAAACGCTACGAGAGTAGCTTTAACTACGGATGGATGGGCATCTTGCTCCACCGAAGTTCTAGATCGTACTAAGATTTAGGAAAGTACTATGCATGACACTAACCTATAGGCTATTTCATTTTTCTTGGCCCAGTTTAGTAATTGTTATACATTTAGCCATTTTCATTTTGTAAATAAAGGAAATGTATTAGAGTACCATGTCTGACACTGTTTGAAAAACAATAACCTAAATAGGGCAACTTTAGAAAATACACTGTTAGTCATGATTATTTGCTGCAGACAGCTGCAAAATGTATGGCATGCCTTAACAATAAACATAATGCTGTGAACTTGGTGTAAGGTTCTAATTGAATATTTAATTACTGCTGAATGTATCGGTATCAAATCACATTAGCATACCTATTTAAAGTATCTAAATTAATCGAACCGAATCGAATCGAATCGTGGTCAAACGTAAGATATTATGATGCATCGAACCTTTGCCTAAAGAATCGGAAACGAATCGAATCGTGATGGGATTGAATCGTCCCACCCCTAATGCCTGCACATAGAGCTGAGTCACCTCAGTATAGGCTACTGCTATAATGTGAAAGTATTCATGCCAGCATTGGACGTAGGCTAATTCAGAAACATCTCCCTAGATGAGTGAAACGAATTGTTGCGTCATATCATCGTCTGTAAAATGAGATCTCCATCAAGGGACACGAGAGACTGACAAATCTAGAGGGCGCCGAATACATGGGAGTGGACGGAAGCAAAAAAGACGCAGACGAGCCCATTCTCAATACATTGGCGTTAACAGAGATGTACAGACATGACCTGAAGTTGTAGCTACAGCCCATTGCACCTTTTATAGTTGTTATTATTATTATTATTCTTTGCACTTTTTGAGACTGCATCTACTCCTACATGCTTCCACATAGAACAACCATTCCAACTGTACATAGTAGACTACAAAGCATGTTGCTATGACTTCGCGGATATAAACATTTAGTTTTTGAGATGTAGTAATAAAAAAATGTACTCCACATGTATTTCAATGGGGCAAAAGCAATTTCATGTACTGGCCACGAGAGGGTTCAAAATACATGGGAGTGAACAGGAGCCAAAAAGAAGCAGACAGGAGCCAAAAAGAAGCAGACAAGAACCCACTCAATATATTGGCATCAACAGAAACATATGCAGACATTTCCTAATTTAGCAGATATCCTTCGTTCAAAGCACAGAACTGTGTAAGAACTAGAAAGGCAAATGTCTATTGAAAACGGCGCTTTTTCCACGGCCCACAGTTTTTTCTTGTGAACGTGGTCATTCTGTCCCTTTTGCGTAGTGCAATGGCTGCCATTGCATCGCTTAGCCAGCAAGAACCGCTATGCTAAATTAGCTAACTTTGTAGTTACCAACCAGAGGTGTGGTAGATAACAAACCATAAAGCCTGTTGATAATACATGACTGGTAGGTCGATGTTTTGGAACATCAACCTACCGCTCAATGAACTAATACTGTGTGGGTGTCCGCAACACCACTGATCATCATCCAAGACATCGGAATGTTAAATCAAAAGCAGTCATTAATAATGCTGCTGGCCCCCTAATCCTTCCTTGTGGAAGAGCTAGGAGGAGCCCTGGGACCTGCCAAGCTCTGATGAAAAAGTGATGGGTGTCACGAGGCTTTGTAGTGCACCGATTAGATTGTGATTTGAGTGCTGTGTTGTGTGATCCTGCTGTTGTTAATGCACTCTTCCAGAACACTCCTGTCAACAAAGCTTCAGTATGCAACAATACATTTTCCACACACCGTAACCTGGGATTATCAAGAACATCACTCTTGTCACAATACCATCAGTCGGGTCATCCCCCCCAACACGTGCCCCAGTCCATCTGACGTTATCCGTGACACACGTGTGCTCATTTTGTACACCCAGCTCTTTTTTCGGTTTCTGCCTATTATGCTTTTGACATGTGTGTGTGTGTGTGTGTGTGTGTGTGAGAGAGAGATATTTATGGAAAACCGTCATCTGTTGAGAAAGCAGTGACAGGAAATGGCAAACTCTCCTCCACGACCTGCAGCTAAATTTCATAGCAGAGTGCCACATTTTATGGGCACCAAAAAAATAAAAACTTCAATAGTTGCCCCTGTTGGTTGTGAATGAGCCTGGAGATGAGGATGATGACTTCACTGGCAGTTTTTTTCCACTCTGTATGTGGAGGAGTACACTGGGCCATTTCAGAATATTTCCAGGATATATTTATTTTCTTGCATGTGAAGTGATGGGAAAATTGACTGCTGCAGAAGCAAACCAACACCTCTTGCTAGGCAAGAGAGGGAGGTGATGCTTGCCAGGATGAGAAACATTTGTGGTTTTTCATGGGTGGGGGGATGGAAAATATCCCCCACAATGTATATGTTGTGATCTGACATCACTGTACAGAGCACGGATATACTTCCTTTGAGCAAAGCTGTTTTTTAAATTTATTTCATACGAGCCTCATAGTGCTCCGTTTACTCTGTATGCACACGTGTGTGTGTGTTAGGGGCTAAGTTTGGTTTTGGTTGCAACTTACATGTTAAAATCGAAATTTCGCCCGTCAATATCTCAGCCGTTTTAGCAACAATTACCAAGCCACTTGGCAGATCAACTCATCTCATAAATATCTCGACATTAAAAAAAATATATGGGAAAGATTGGTTAAGCCGTTTTCATACAATTAAGTACATAAAAAAATAGCATTTAGATTAAGAATTTTTTTCTTCAAATGACCTAGCTCAAATTCTACAACTCTAATCGCTAAAGTTGACATAGTGATATGTCGGAAGCTACATAAATTTGCTAGCAAACGAAGGCTAATTGAAGATTCAAACTACCATTACCACACAGTCTCGTGCACCTCGCTCTCTCAGAAGCTTCCACAGCGCACAGAAATCAGCCCAAAGATATGAACCAGCCGTAGTCTACTAACGTTAACTGCCACCTATTTTTAAACTAAAAGTCCAAAGCGAGTTTTGGATTTTCCGTATGGTTTAATATTTTTCTGAATCACAAGACATGTGGGCAAATCAACTCGAAAGAGCAAGGTGGATAACATTATTTTGCATGATATTTTGCCAGCTGAGTGCTCACAGCAGTTCCACATAACTCTGACCGAACAGCAACATTAACTGTAACGCTAACTTAGCCAGGCTAGCTACTGTTACCGAGTGACAAAGCTAGAAATAATACAGCTACTATCTAACTTTGCTAACGAGATTAAAACAAATGTATTTTAACTTAGCTACTAACGTTACTCTTTTGAAACATGTCCACACTATTATCTGTAACATTAACAAAGCTACAAGCGCCACACCTGTGAAAATAATTAGCTCTTAGCCAAGTTAAATAACGTTAGCTAACGTTAGCATGCTAACTTACATTGGGTAAAAAAAATAAACTTAAAACTGGAAGAAACCGATTAAGAATTGTAACGTTATGTGTCAGCCCTATTCGGACGGGTTAAGTTTTAACTTATGGGGGGAGGTGGGGTACTGTTGCCTAGAGTCCCTTGATAGAGAGAGTAGCGACATAGAGGGTCCGGAAAAATCTAGTCACGTGATTGCGTGGAGCCATTTTGAGTCCATCGCGGACAGGATCGTGATCGGACGCATATCGATTTTACGACAAAATGACAGGTTGTAGCGCTTGTGGGTGCACAAATAGAACGGAGAAGGGATTCAAGGTATATAGATTTCCATCAGATGCAAAAAGACGGGAAATCTGGGAGAACAGAGTCAGTCGTGTTGGATGGAAAGCAACTTCTTCCTCAGTTCTCTGCCAGGTCAGTGGTAACGGTCCCATATGCGTATTGAATTAACATGCACATATTTGTACTTTTGTGATGTCATTATTATGGAGTATGGTTTAAGACAAGAGAAAAAACCCTCTACCTTTCCATGCGTAATTAAGAAAATTATGGACATATTTGTAATGCCTTGACGGCTTGAGTGTTTGTTAAATTTAAATTTGGTTTTTATTTTTAATTGCATGTAGTACAGTACGTATGTAGTATTTAAATGAATGCAGGGCCCCAATGGAAACCAGTTTTTAACTGTTTGGGCATACCCTGGGTAAAGAAATGCAATAAATAAATAAATAAATAAACCCTAGCTTTTAAGAGTAGGTTATACCTAGGGATGTGCGCGTTTAGTCAACTAGTCGATTAAACGTTGCTACCCTCGCTAGTCGGCACCAGAAATACTAGTCGGTTAAACATTATTTTTATTAATGTACACATTTAAATTACATATTGACATAATTTGCACTGAAATGTCATGTTTTCCTGGTCAAATGTTGCTTTATAAAAAAAAAACGAGCATCCGTTACTAATGTTAACAATGCCCGATTAAACGAAATTTTAAAAAATTTTAAACGAAGGAAAAAAACAAAACGCATTAGCCTGTTCGCCCTGCAAGTTAAACAAGCGAGATGGAAAGAGTAAGTAGGCCTATCGCGTTGTTGAATAGGCCAATAAAACTAATCTAATGTCAAGTCGATCAGTAGGCCTAATTGTTATTTTTTTGTGGGCCTATTATTGGTAGTTTTTCTGATGACCGATTATTATTTTTTACTGTATTTGCTATGCGATCGCGTTCACCCAATGAAAATGCCTTTGTAATAATCAGGCACGTTTCCTAAAAATGTTTTGTTACGTTGAATATTGTTTTCAATAAATGTTATTTGTTAACTTATATTTAGTGAGTTGTTGTCATGTTTTGTAGGATAATGTGCAATGTTCATAATGCTAGGCGCAAAGTGCCACATTTAAAATACGATTTGGTTATTGAAGAATGTGATTAACGGTTTCAAATGGCTCTTATAATATACGCAATATTTTTTCGTCGACTATGTTAAGTTTAAATTTCCGTTTAACCGTCAGGGAAATTAGTCGTTAGGAACATCCCTAGTTATACCAAAGATTTATTTTCCCCCTTTGGCATGCACGGCATCTAGTTTAGCATGAAAAAAATATCACATTGCACCACTATCCAACGTGTTCCTATTTGTAATTCGCAGGTTCATTTCGAGTACCTGTCTAGTTAATTCCTTCTTTGTCATGGTTCTAAATGTCTGTGACTGTTAAATCACAACCAGCTCTGTGATTTTCTTCTTTATCATATGGCTCTTAGTTGTCATAAATCTTCTATTTGTCATCTTCATATAATTTGTTCATTATCAACATGGAAAAGACCATTCCCATCTCTCATACATAGAAAACATAATGGAATACACGGTTCAATGCACTAGCGCCATACGGCGGCTCCACACTGAATGGACTCAAAATGGCGTCAAATCGTGAGTTGTCGCTACTCTCTCTATCAAGGGACTCTACTGTTGCCTAATTATTACCAGAGGATCTTCGTTATTTTAGTCCCGTTGTAACATACAATTCTTCCCAGAGAAAATTTTTCCCCACTTCCGGGTCCGTTTCTTGATTGTAACCACCTAGCACTGAACTGTGTCGATATACGCTGTATTCTAGCCAGCAATCTATAAGTGGTTTTCAATGTATTTGTTCAATTAGCCTGTAAATAAACATTATTACCTAGTTCATACTACCAAACTATATAGTTTGATAGTTCATACACACGCATTATGCTATGTAGGGTAGCACGAATGCTTAAAACTCTTAGCATATGTGCTTCGTCAGCTAAGTTAGCCAGGTCTGCACAGTGCACACTCTGGGAGTAAAGTGAACGCACAGAACAGTTCCGTGGGTTAACGTTAGCTGAGCAAGCACGATACGTTTCTAAGCGCAAAATGTTTCAAATAAAACCTTCATTATAGCTAAGTAGAATTTTGGACAGATTATGCACAAAATAAAACAAAAATTTAACTACAATATATCTGTTGTTTGTCATGACTCAATCTTTTTTATTTCAAATGCGTTATGAAATTTGTAATGTTATGTTATTATGTTATGATATTTAATGTTATTTGGACTTATTCTGGTCTATTGGGGTGTTCTCGAGGTACGATCGTTGAACTTTCTAGCGGTAGCTATACATTTTCGAATGATTGTGTAATCTTCAGTTATGTTTATTCAAGTTCAAGTGGATGTGTAACAATAGTTATGATGATTAATTTTTTTAAAAGAAATTGACACCTTCCAGAGAAAAAACCCTGGGAATTATGTTTTAAGTGTTAAGTTTTACTTGGTCCAAAGCCGCAAAAAAACGGAAATTCAAATGAGCACCACCAAGCGAAATAGCTGTTCTGTAGCTATGTTGGTCTACTGTATTTCAAACAACAATATGTTTGTACCAAATACAAACGGTATCTGGCTCGGCTCAGCAGAGCCCCAGTGAGTGGGGCCAGGTGGTGCTCTTCGTGTGTGGGCGTGTGAAAGCCCTCACCCGGCTCACCATTCGGCCCGAGCACCCCGTTAACCCCCCACCCACCTGACACGCGCAGAGGCAGCCCCCGCTTTCTGCAGTAATGCACGCCGCTCAACTTTTCCACTATTTCAGTGGGCTTTTCCCTAGGGTGGGCTAATTATTGCGGTCTGTTATATTCAATATGGCAATTTAGGCCCCTGGTTGTTATCTCGGAAGTGAAGGTCTCATGACACTGTGTGAGAAGTTACATTGGCCAGGACTTGACATTTACTCATCACTGGGCAGATTGGTTCAAACCTCTCAAAAAGCCGAATTCATACTCTTCAAATAGTAAGCGGCCTACAACTGCTGCATTAGGCTCTAGAGTAGGTTTAGACATTGGCTATAGATCTACAATGAATTAAGGGCAGCACAATAGTATATACTGTATATTTCTGTATGTGATGCTGATTATTTTACACAGAAGACTGCAGGGCTCGAAATTGCATATGCTCCCGAAATTTAATCTGTGCGACCTTGAAATAAAATTGGGAGCATTTGTGCGAGTGCAAATAATTGTTCTGGCGCAACCTATTTTTTTTGTTTCAGTCAAACTTCCCTTTCTCTGTACATTTGCTAGTTGGTACACTCAGTATGTGCCTTGTGAGCTGACAGTGACCATTCTAACCAATCAAAGGTGAGCTTGATGTTCTTTCCTTTAATGCTGATTTTAGATTGGTTAATATTAGCCTTCAATCACTCCCTTTCGCTGCACTCCACTGTCACGTGACACAGAGAGCTAACGCGTTAACTAATGTTACCTGAAGACAAAAGTTTAGGATCAATTTATTAACGTTACCTAACTAGCTAAATTGGTAACGTTAGCTAGCATTATCGAAAGCTAAAAAGCATTAGAGCGGCACAATGCACTGCGTACACTGTAAAGCCTGTGCGACCAAGATCGCAGGTAACAGAGTCGACACATTTTAAGCGTGTGAGCTTAACTAAGCACAGAGACAGCGCGAAACACAATAAATCCCGTGACAAATGTGTGACAATGAAGAATTCAGGCTCGATTGGTCAGGATTCGAATCAGTGTAGAGCAGGGGTTCCCAAACCGGTCTTTGCTGATTTTCATTGCAACCACAGTTGCAATCCCTGATTTTTAACCAGCTGTTAAGTTTTTAATTAGGTGCTTGTCATGTTTTGAGGAATTATTTACCCTCTTAAGCCACATTATATCAGAAATAGCTGTGGATGCCATGTAGAATAAACACCCCATGTTCACATTGTGCTTATTGTGCTATATTATTTAAAAGAGATAAGACAATTATCTAACAGATCCATTCAAAGACTGAATCAATAGGCTCCTAATTGGTGAAAGTGTGAACACATGGCCACTAAAACTAACCATTTGGTAGATAATGAAGAATTCAAACACAAAGCAAATGATAACGAGCCAAACCTGCATTGTGTTAATAAGCTTAAAGAAAAAACTACGAGTTAAACACATGTGATCAACAACCTAATCAGAAGCCTATTGATTCACTTCACTCTTTACATAATTTTGTAACCTCTTTTTATATAATTGTTGCAATATAATACAGTAACGTGAACATGGGGAGCTTATTCTACATGGCATGCATGACATAGCTATAAAATAGCTATTTTTGACATCATGTAAGAGGGTGAATAATTCCTCAAAACATGAAAAGAGCCCAATTAAGAAAAATTAACAGCTTGTTAAAATTATTGGATTGCAACTGTGGTTGCACCGAAAACCAGCATACACAGGGGGGCCCCAGGACCGGTTTGGGAACCCCTGGTGTAGAGGGTCCTCCTCTGGAGACGTTTGATGCCTCGGTCTCAGTGAAGAGAGACAGAGGGACAGAGAGCCAGGAGACCAAATTTAAAATCCTGGCCCCAGGATATTGCGTAAAGCCCCATGCGTTTTTAAGGCTACTTTCACCGTTATATTGTCGTCTTTTATCAATAAAAAACATTTATTACATATATTGCTGGTGCTCCTTACATTTTGGTGGGTTGTCCTAAATTATTACTGGTGCTCCAGTGCTACCAAGTAAAAAAGTTAATTTTGAGCCCTGGACTGTGTACACACTTTAAAACTCTAAATAGGCTATCACTTGCTGCTGGAGTGCATAAATACAGTGATATTTCATTTAGTGTCAAACCATCATAGATTCTAGTCTTAATTTGTTGATTAGAAATGGAATCACCCATCCAAGGAGTAGCCTAGGTAGGCTTACACCACCACCCATGAAATCACTTACGTAAGAAGTATGAAATATATGAAAACATACACTGTTGACAAACAGAGTAGTAGTAATCGATAAGATTTCAGTCATAGCATAACTTGTAGGCCTAATTGGCCTGATATGTCATAGTGGAGTTCAAAGGGTAGAAATAAAAACAATAGGTGAAAGTATACATTTAATAGCCTAATGCAATCACAGCATGCAATTATACATATACTCATATAGCTTGAGAATACTTCTAAAAAGGATTTGAAATGGAAACAGACAAAAATTGAGATCCACCTTTCAAAAGCTACCTACCAATATTATCACATGTTAGCTATCAATATTGGTATGAGACATAAGAGGAATAGAGAAATAGCCTACACAAAACTGCAGTAGGGAAATACAAGGCCTTTATGTACAGGTCACTCTCATGGGTGGCAGCACATACTCTAAGAGTATGAATTAGGCTCTTTGAGAGAAGGTTTGAACCAATCTGCCCAGTGATGAGTACATGTGGTTTTAAATACAGTAGACCAACATAGCTATAGAACTGTATAGCAGTCAGATATAAAAACACAGGAAATCCCTGATAGTATACAGAGCTGAAGTTTCGCTTGGTGGTGCTCATTTGAATTTCCTGTCTTTTGTGGCTTTAGACCAAGCCAAACTTAACACTTAAAATGTAATGTTTTTGTTATTAATTTTTGTATTAGGTGTACTTCATGCAAATGGTTGTGTATAAAAATTTCAGAGAAACCACTTGGTTAAATAAATGTTAATGCGGGACGACACACTCAAATTCTTCTGCTACAGAGGGTTGTGTAAACAATTACCTGTGTCCAGTTTCTTCAGTTTTTGTTCAGTACAGTTTTACTCATACAATTTTAACTACAACAATTAACGAAAGTGTAAAGATTTTGAGGAATAACAGGGAATAACTGTGCACAGGGCCTAGTAAGTGAATGCCAGTCAGGGGAAAGTCTCCAGAGGCCAGAAAGAGACTGATGAGCGATATCCCGGTTGCGGCACCAGTTTAATCTAATAACAAGCTATATCCCGTGCCCATGTCATGTTGGGACCTCTCACGGCTATAGCACAGATCCTCATTCAGGCAGGGTCAGGATTTCTCTCACTGCCAATCAGGCCTCAGCTGCAGAAGCTGGCCACGGGCGATTACGCCTGCACTAATGAGGTGGTCACACATCTGAAAAACGACAACATACTCCTGGGGCAGCGAGGATTTCACAGCCGATTATCACCATGACAGGCCACACCATGTGCGCCTGAGTACGCCGAAAAATCTGTTTGTCGTCAAGACAATCCAGAACCCCACCTATATCCGCTATGTCAACATCATAGGAGTATGATATCAGTATTATGTCAGGGAAGGCACTTTCTCCTTTAAATTGTTTCAAAAGAATCAAAATACTGCACTTGATAGTCTACTGAGTTCTCCTGGGATACCACTCATTGAAATATTCATGAAATGAATTTATTTGTATCTTGATATTTACATGAACCTGTATCTTTACAAAAATGTAAAGCACAAACAGGGTGGGGTTTGTTTCAAAACACTGCAATAATCTTCTGGCTTTCAGGTTCTTTCAGTTTTACAGCCCTCCCTGCCCTGCATGCTTTTATTTTTTTCGAGCCATGAATCACCAAGACAATCTTGGTAACTTGAAAAATATTGTGACGGAGGACACAGAAAGAGTCTGTGTCATCCCAAAATCTGATTCAACATTTCCTGAAGGTTATAATATGATCTCCACCTCAGCCCTGATGCTCACACTCTCAGCATGCCTTTGACAATGACTTAACAATGCACTGCACTGCCTGCAACACCAACCAGCATCTCCCATCAATTAACATGGAGAAATAAGATAAATGTCAAATATGGCTTAAACACTTGAACAGGAGTCAACAGTCCAAATGCTTGATTCGAGTGTTTTCAGTTTGTTGTGTGGCTCAAACAGGGGAGTAAAATTCATACGTTTAAGAACTAAACAAATTGAAAGGACTCTGATTCAGATAAACTTGCCCTGTGTATACAAGACTACATTCTTTTTTAACACAAAAATTTAGATGTCAAAAGTTACCTTGATTTAATTGAGGATAATTCTATTTTCAGAGAAAATAAAGAACAACCCTCTTCTTAACCCCTTTGGGAAGATGCCTAGTGGCCATGGTGCCGGCGCCAAGATTGTGCTCAACTGAGACATTTGTTGATCCTGCAGCTAAACTATGAGTGGAAACCATAAACTCTGTGTTTTATATTTATTAGTGATATTATATATTATATTATTTGTGATAACTCTGCCGAATACTGAGTTTCTAAGTGTCACTATTTTCCTGTAGCCAATCCATTTAACAAGCAACCCCCCCCACCCATTCTCGCCTACAACTATGCGTGACATAGTGGACAACATGTGTGAGTTCATAAAATATATTTCTTCATCATTTAAAATGAGTATTCCATCATAGCAACAAGATAAACCCAGCAACAATAGCCTGATCGTATGCCAAAAAAAGCTGTGAAAAGCCCTGCCCACTCAAATGCAAAATAAACATGTGAAATTATTGTGTCACTATACCACGTCATTCTACCACCAGTATCCGGTACTAAATATGAAATAAATATACAATCCTACCATTGGTTTTAAGCATAGAAATGTCCCTTTCAAAATTCAGTGATCATTTATTGTCTGGGACAATCAGTGTGAGAAATAAACAATACTTTATACCGCTATTACACAATAATACCCCGATGCGTAATACCCCGCAAGCTCTTCAAACCAGTCTCATTCATTCCAGTTCATTCTGGTTTCATTGATGATTCTTTTATCCAATATAGCACATGTTTACTTTAGCAACAGTGTTAACAATGTCTTATTGGATGCTTTGAACGGTAAATTACAGGCGGGCGTAACACAATTTTAAAAATGTTTTTGTTTAGTTTTACGCAAACAACTTAGAATGTACATTCGCTCGCCAAGGCATAAGAGTTATTTCCTGTTAATTTAGCAAGTTTCTACTAATTTACCTAAAAACCTTCAAATTTACTGTGCATATGTGCTAGAAGAATGTAAAAATTTCCTTGGAGTGAGTATGAATGCGTATATGCTTTATAACGGACAAAAATATTTAATACATTTTATGACAGGTTTTGGATCGGTGTTTAGGCTCCGTTCACATAACAAGCAAATCTTGCCCAAATCCAATTTTTTTGCTCTCATGTGACAGATCAGATTTTTTCAGAGCAGTGTGGACACAAAAATTCAATTTTTTTCCAATCAGATCTGGGCCACTTTCATATGTGGTCCTAAATCCGATACATATCCGATCACTGGCCATGCGACCATAGTCTGAACAGTCAGATTGGAATTCATGTGACTTTTTACGTCATTTTTGATGTAGCTGGGCATTAGAACGCTATTGTACAGGGTAGCTTATCAACATATGATTCATATATTAGCTAATCATATGTTGTCATTTTAGATGACAGGTAAATGTGCAAAGCAATGGATTTTTTTTGGCACGGACGATACACCATAACTTTCGAAAGTAGGCTAGGCTACATTTGTACATCATTCGCAGACAGCTGCGTTAACCGTTTTGTGATTTAAAGTAATGTTAGAACTGTCCATATTATTGTCCTGGTTTGTTGCATGATATTTATTATTCAGTTTTCTCATGTAGTCTAGCTACTTACCAAACGTTAATGGTCGTCAGTCTAAAAACGTGTCAATAGTTTAATCTAAAGGTGCGCAGTGATATTAGGCTATAGGTAATGTTACACAGTAAGGTGAACAGATGTTGTGTGATAGCTTTTTATATTGTGTAATTTAACAGGGCTGGAACGCTGTATTGCCAAATCTGCATCCCGGAACTATCCGTTTTATAAATGTTATATGGACTGGTCTCACTCGCCAAATAGCTGAGCGCTGTCTTTTCTAAACTCGTCCGTCCTCAGAATCACGGCGAGGTTAATTTCATGCCTTGCTATTAGGGGTGGGACAATGCACCGATGCATCGATATGAATGTGTAAATACAACTGCATCGATCTGTAAGATTAGAATTGATAAGCATCGATTAATATCACATTTTAAATTAATGTGCACATGTATTCATTTATTCAAAAAAAATATTCATTTCATTATTTAAAATACAGATGAACCTCGATCCAACGGACTAATAGGGGGGAGCAGTTGTCCGTTAAAGCCGTTTGTCCGTTGCAGCGAATAATGCGACACTGCAAAATATCACTATAACAAGAGATATGTAGCGCACAACAACCAGGCAAACCGACGCTTGTACGCTTGTAAACAACACGTGCGCGCCGCCAAGCGGACGCTTACTCAAGTAGCGGTCTCGGTTCGCTTCACCCGGGAGTTTTAAACGTTCGGACCAGATATTCACTCTAGCGGATTGTGTCCGTTGGATCCGGAATCCGTTGCATCGGTGTCCGTTGGATCGAGGTTCATCTGTATATATTTCTGAGACACGACTATTTTTAAAACTGTTTTGACCAGCTTCAATCCATGTTTCTGCTCCAACCCCCACGTAAGCGTGAGTTGAAAGCAAGGACAGGCGGGAATCAAGCGACAATGAGACGGACAGATCTGAGCGAAATGGCTAGCTGCGTGCTCGCTGAGTGCGACAAAAGAGACAGAAACTTACAGAATTTGCGATGTTCCGAACAGAAAATCAGTGGTATGGAAGCATTTCGGGTTTAGAAAGAAGGAGGGTGTACTTGACAAAACCGCTGCAATATGCAAGATCTGCCAAGTAGAAATCAGATACACAGGCAACACCACAAACATGATAAACCATTTGAGCCGACGACACACCATTGACGTGAAGGACAGCAAGCGGGTTAGCAAGCTAAACTCGGGAGTCATTGACACTTCCCCTGAGTTTCCTGGAGAAATGGCCAAACAGTTCTATTTTTTTGTATAATTGTTTTTATACACATACCGTGTCCAGACAGTTAATTGTAAAGTGCTTTCTGATATTTAAATTTAAACCATTTTCTATTCAAAATCAAGTAGACGTTAGAGACAAAAAAACAAAAATAGTAAGACTATTTCCAATGTCTTACGTTTAATTAATTATTACTACGTTAACTGTCCGATTCACTTAATGAATGTCGTGGAACCTAGATACACCATACCATGCAGAAAACATTTTAGTGAAAAATGTATACCTGCTCTGTATGAAGAGGTGAAGAAAACTGTTAGACTCCTTGCAAAACGCTACGAGAGTAGCTTTAACTACGGATGGATGGGCATCTTGCTCCACCGAAGGTCTAGATCGTACTAAGATTTAGGAAAGTACTATGCATGACACTAACCTATAGGCTATTTCATTTTTATTGGCCCAGTTTAGTAATTGTTATACATTTTGCCATTTTCATTTTGGAAATAAAGGAAATGTATTAGGGTACCATGTCTGACACTGTTTGAAAAACAATAACCTAAATAGGACAACTTTAGAAAATACACTGTTAGTCATGTTTATTGCTGCATTATTTGCTGCAGACTGCTGCAAAATGTATGGCATGCCTTAACAATAAACGTAATGCTGTGAACTTGGCGTAAGGTTCTAATTGAATATTTAATTACTGCTGAATGTATCGGTATCAAATCACATTAGCATACCTATTAAATTTTTTTAAAGTATCAAAATTAATCGCACCGAATCTTATCGAATCGAATCGTGGTCAAATGTAAGATGTTATGATGCATCGAACCTTTGCCTAAAGAATCGTAATCGAATCGAATCATTATGGGATTGAATCGTCCCACCCCTACTTGCTATGTTTCACTTAAACCGCCCACGTCACAGTCCCTTCATTCCTGGCTCCAATTTCGCATCCACGAGTCCCTCTGCACAGAAGTAGTAGCCATGGCAGCACAAAAATCTAGTTAAAACCTGGCTTTTTTTCGTCTTCTCACACTTATCATCATTAGCTGACAAACTTGCATCCGGCCTCCACTGCACATCAACTTTAAAATTCACGCAGAAGCCGTGACTTTGATTACAGATAAAGGCCACATTAAAAAATTTATAAACAGTGAAGGCAGAAAGATCGGATCTGGGGAAAAAATCTGAATTCAGCATTAAGTCCTGTAATGTGAACGTAGCCATAGATCCATTTATATTTATCACCTTATACTGATTAAAATTATGCAAAAGTGAGTTTTATGAGCCAAAACCGTTGATTTGTAGCTAAAAATATATAATTGTTTTATGATTTACAGCAGTGCACAGTTTAGCCATTTTGGATACATTTGGAGACACTAGGGACAGCAGGATACACTGACTATATTTTGTATCATACATCTGTAGTAGCTCTGCGTATGACCATTGCACACTGTGGAGATTATGATCCAGAAAATGTATATAGATTTACATGTTTCACATATGTAGCTCTCAGTATTTCATTGAAAACTAAAGAAAAACAATTTTATTTTTTTAAAATCTGCCTAGATTTTTTGCATTTGTGGCACTTTATTTTGACCTAATTTATGAAAATAAACTAAACTAAGTTAGTACTGTAAATGGTACAACTGTCTTGCTTAATTTAAAGGGTAATTCCACCCAAAAACAACATTAACCTTATTTAACAGATCAAGGCGCAACTAATTAAGTCTCTCTTTGTGGCTGGCCAAAAAAAATTCTGTACTGAAATATTGAATATAAAGTTTTATATTCAATATTCTACCACTTCCTCGTTTTTTGAAACCCTACAGTTTGTCAAGTCGGCGTGTAAATAACATAGTCACGTAGGTTGAGCCAGCGAGGGAAGAAATGCTCTGTGACCGTCTGTTTTGTGTAGGGACCGTAGGGACACATCGTAGATCAAGCTAGCTATCATTGCTATTTTATTATAATGTCAGAAAATTACATGCTACGTTATTTCCTAGATATGTTTTGGCAAAGTAAACCAAACGGGACTCTAGTGCTGTTGGTTACAGAGTGGACAAATAATAGCCTAAGTGGCCTCCGGTCTCATTCTTCTGCCTCATTGAATCACCCAGTAAGAACATGCCAACTACATTATGAACAATGACCATGAAAAGTAGATTACATTAGCGAGCTGACCATAATCGAACGGTTTCATTTTGCACATACGATTACAGAAGCAAAGTTAATGGCATTACGTTATGATCCATGACCATTAAATGTCAAAATTACGTACAAAACTACAAAATTTTCAACTTTATATTCAAATAACTTTCAGATTTTTTTTTTTGGCCAGCCACAAAGAAAGACTTAATTAGTTGCGCCTTGATCTGTTCAATAAGGTTAATGTTGTTTTTGGGTGGAATTACCGTTTAAATATAGCCTATTACTAGATTTTGTCGCAGGTGGAAGGCTTATGTTTTGAGCCTGAATATGTGGCTGAATCCTGCACTGAACACACTGCCAAATAGGACTGCTTTGACTGGTTCCTGGTAGCAAACATTTCCATTTCAGTTGGAATTGCGGTAGTTACTACATGTAGGCTAGCTACACCACTTGTTTACTTCGGTTAAACTTTAAAGGTTAACTTTAGAGGACAGGGATGAGAAATTAATAAGCGTTTGAATTTGTGTGTTTGTACTAGTATGTGCAAGTACAATTCCTCCGCTCCGGTCGTAACGTTATTCAGTATAAATACCGTTGTCTGACTCCTCCCATAAACTATAAGCGCTCTTGCCAAGAGTCTTGGCTATTGTAGTTCAGAGTAAACCAAGTACCTGGTACATGCACAATAGTTTGGGGCTATATCTCTGCTCTCACTATGGGTAGAAATTTGGCTGAGAGCTCATTTTAATCAGGAGCACAGCTACTTTTCTACAAATCAAACATAATTTTTGGATGGAATTACCGTTTAAGCCATTGTCCAAGTTTCTGTGATGCTCACACCTGGAGTTATAAAGCCTTAAATAGAGCAACCCCTAAATAGGTGAGAATTGACCTAATTTGGCATCTGTGCAAAGGGGTTAAAAAGTTATGACACAACCTTATTCCAAAATAAATTCACAATAAAGGATTGAGGCATCCCAGAAAATAATATCTAATTGTATAATTCTGACACTTTAAAGGCTGTTTGTTTAGTCTGTAAATGCATATAACTCAAATTAATGAGGGCCGTCTGCATTATATCATGTCATTACATCATGTGTTATTCCACGCAATTGACAAGCCTGCTATAGATCCAGTCGGCAAGAGAGGGCACGCCCACTAAAATGTCATACACGCTCCAGGCCCAAGTCCTGAGGGGAAAATTTGTAAAGTATGAGTTTTCATAGGAAATCAATGAAGCGGTCGGTTATAGGTCTTTAAATTAGGGCAAAATCAAGCAATAAGCTGGATGAAAAAGATTTTAAAACCTGGATATGAAAATGTATTTATTGTCAAGAAACCAGTGGCTAGCAACAGCTAATGGCATTAGCCCACAAAATGACATAGTAAAACATTGCTTCTGCAATAAAATGTTTTAAAGTTAAATTGTTCGATTATGGTCAGTATGATCTTGCCAGATCCATCTATTGCATGAATCCCAGGAGAATATAGGCAGGGTTGTCTCTGATCAGCTTCTCTATGATAAGTGGCACATAAATGCTGTGGTAATGTTGTAGCAACTTCTTCATATACAGTATGTGTGTGTGGTCACCAATATCAATGTTTGAAGAAGCACACCATGCTCTTTAATATTGTATAAAGCCCAGGAAAATATAGACAGGGTTGTCTTTGATCAGCATCTCTATGACAAGTGGCACTAAATGCTGTGGTAATGTATTAGAAATGTCCTCTGGATGTATATTAAATGCCACCTATGTCAAGGGACACAGCAGTCATGTAATAAAAAGGCCAACACTGTAGGTACGGTAGGTACTAGGTAACACTAATACTGGTTTGGACAGGCACGTTCAGTTTAAACTATGCAAGTACTGTTTCTCACTGCATGAAAAATGTATTGTCCCTAGGTTAATGAAATCACTAATATGGCCTGTCTTACATCATGTTGTGTTTTTATTAATTAGCATTTCATATGTGGAGGCTTAGAGAGACAGGATGGGAACCCCTCTGGGAAATGGCACTGCATGTAAGCTGGTTATGTCGAAGGAACCAGATAAGCACAAAGAGAGACATCTTGAGGAACACTTGCTCTATATGGCTAAAGATATGACTCTATATGGCTAAAGATATGACTCTATATGGCTAAAGATATGACTCTATATGGCTAAAGATATGACTCTATATGACTAAAGATATGACTCTATATGGCTAAAGATATGACTCCAGTGGTTCAGTGCCATCGCCCATCACAGCAATTCTAATCTTGAAATAAAAGCTTTATGGAGTGCGTGCGTGCGTGCAAGGAAATAGTCTGGAATAACTTCATGGGGTCAAAAACTCTTTTGTGACACCCCCAAAACTAAACGTCGTCTCTAGATTTGAGAAACACAGCTGAATTGTTTTCATCATGGACAGTCACTTCTGATTTGGTACACTCCATACCCCCATTAGTAGAACTACTCCTAGAGATTCTACTAATTAAAAATTATTGTGCTAATGAAAGCAGTACAAAACAAAATTGCTGCTTGTCAATGCTACTGAGAACACAGACAAGAGGTTTAAAAAATAAAAGGGAAATGTTTGTGCAAACAATGTATAAAACTGAATTTTTCCTACCCGTAAAAGTGACTGTGACTCCTCCTTGTTGGACTTGCTGTCTGTGGCGGTGCTGTATTGCTGGCTCATTTGACTGGCCTTGTCAGTTCCGGTTGGGGGCGCCCCCTGCATGAAGCCCTTTGTGTCTGTGGCAAGGCCAAACAGCAGGCCAGGGGAGTCCCTGAGCAAAGGGGTCTTCTGCTGGTGCAGCTCCTGAGAGCCGCCAATTGCGTTGAGCAGCCCTAAGGTGCCCTGGCCATACGGCAGTGGACTTCCCCTCAAGATATCCACTGCCCTCTCCTTGGGGACCCACAGTAGACCACGTGCCTGCTCCACTACTCCACCTCCTACGCCCGCAGACTCGCCCCAGACCTTCTCCCTGAGAAGCTCCTTCTCGTCAAGGGCCTCCCTCTTCACACCTTCCACACCGACCCCCACCTCCGCAGACCGGGCCTCCGGCGGCACCAGGCTGTACAGCTTCAGGTCTCCTTTGCTCTCCTCCTTGATGCTCATATTGGAGGGGGCAGAGCATCCATTTGTGGGCACAGAGCAGGAGTCCAGAGGGTCCTGGCAGTGCGCAGAGTTGAAGTGCTCTAGCAGGGTGGCCGTGTCAGCTGCTGTGAAGCTGCAGTGGCGGCAACGACAACAGCCATGCACTCTCCTGCAGAATCACAGTGGGGAAAGGGCTCAGTGCCAGAAACATACACAAAATTCATAACAGAAATTAATTTTAATTTATTAAATTTTGCTCATAAATGTAAACAAAAACCAAGTGAATGTGGCAAATGTGTATGATCTATGCTCGCAGTTACTTAGTTAAGCTGTAAGACTGAAAATTATTGATCCTTTGGATTATCAGTCATAAAGCCTGGGTTACTGATCTGGTGGAAACTTCCTTGAGGGTGCAATAAAACAATTCACCAGGTGGCCTAAACTATCCACCACGTTGCATCTTTGCCTCTTCCCGCGGGACTTCCAACTCCACTGCTCTCCTGAGTCATAAAAAGCACAAGGTCGTAAATGACAGCTGGAATTGACCCTGGACATTATAAGTAAACGGACATTATAAGTAAACGGCATTCTGCAGGACATAGAGCAATGTTTGTTCCTCCTAATGACGCCGGGAACCCAGGCCTGTTCACAGCCGTAAAAGACCTGTGAACAAGCACCCTATGTTAAATGTATTCTGGACTGAAACAAAGCTGTATATGTATATTGCATCATATGTATGTGCATGTAAATAATTGTGGATAATATGATAAATGTGGTGAACAGGGATTAATGGCAGTTGAAGTGTGGGGGGGAATGTGAAAGTATAGGAGGGAGCAAAATACATAAGAAGGAATAAAGAATGTGAAAGAAAGGAGGATTGTATAGGTTATCAGGGATGCGCTTGTCCTCATAAGTATCTAGAACAGAGTGGCCATCACCTGGACCTCACCTGGTATCTCGATAAATGATAGGGAAGATCATAAGATCAGGCACCGTCGTAAGAAGAATCTTATTACTATCGCTAGGTCGGGGGGTGTAGACTATGCAGTTTATCTTCCTGGAGGGGGGTCTCCGGGTGGTGAGGAGTTACAGCTCTCTTCCTGCCAGACCTTATTTGGACAAACAAATGGAATTGTGTAATGTGGAAAGCCTGCTCAGGAGACTGCATTTAAGGGAAGTCCAAAGGGACATTCGAAGAGAATCTGCTTAACAGTTCTGGTACCATAATCACACCGTACGGAATAATTTTGTTATATACTTTGTTGGTGAACCTGTTCATGTTTCTTTGTCTTAGCAGTATGTTATCCTGTGTTTAGCTAGAGGTATTGAATGTGTTCATATTTGCTCTCACAGTCATAACCAGTGATTATTGTCATTAATAAATTATCATGTTCTCACATCATCTGCATCTTTCTTTTCAACCCTTTTCCAGCTCAAATTGCTTAACCAGAGTATATGAACTGAGCTGCAGTGTTCCGAGCACTGGGGTATGTATGCTTGAGTCTCGGAGTCAGAACTCAAGCATACATCTCCAGTATGGGAGAATCTGCTTAACAGGTCTCCTGGTGCGGTAAGTGGTGCCATAGTCATTCCAGTATGGGGAAGCTGTAGCCAGACTCTCCCGCACATCTCACCACCGTGTTTTGTGTGTAGCGATTGCCAGGTATGACAAAGTATTTTACTCTGTACTATATTTGAATATGTGATGTTTTAATCTGTAACTGTAAATTGATTATTTTAAGTAAATAACCTACCTGGTAAGTAAAATAGTTCAACTTGATTTATGTGGTTTCTCTGAAAGCTAACGTACTATCTCTGTTCACCGGTAATGAGTTGATTAATTTCCTCAGTCTTGGTTACCCCCTCAGCTGGTCTATTTAAGCTTAATGTATCACGGAGTATTGCACCCGTAGAACTATGTCTTAAATTAGATCATTTCCGCATGGCGTTTATACATATTGAGAACGGTGGTGGCCAGTAGTACCTTCTTGGGTCCCTGAGCCTTACTCATAGGCTATACCTGACGATGTGGCCTCTTCCGTAACCTCTGAGATAAACGCAGATATCTAGCCAGCTGTGAGACGTGTACATAAACGGCCGAATGTAACGCGCGGTGGAACCTGCAGATTCAGTTCAGAGAACAGTCTTAAAAGTATGGGAGTCCTTTAGCGAATCAAGTGTACATTTTACATAACAAATTAATATGAATAATTAAATCAGATAAATGAGTAAATAAATGAGTGATATTTCACAATAACTTTTACCTTTTCCCACAGCAATAGCGGAATACATCACGCTTAAACCTTCGCTCCGAGCTATTCCCTCATTGGTCTAGCTGCGGGAGATTTACAAAGCAACAATTCGTTTACAAATTTCCTTAGTGGACAGGCCTTCCTCATTTCTCATTTTTTAAAACTTAATTCAATCAGGGAGAAAGCAGAGAGGGTTACAGATAGAGAAAGGACCATATTGAAAAAAAGTGTCATGGCAGGTGATTGAGCCCCCAACAGTGCAGGGGGGTTCATATATGGGTTAGGAGTGCACTATATGTCTCGCCCCCATCTTTAAATGGTAGGCTGCAGCATGCAGGTAACATGATCAATACCCAGGTGGAATAGTGCTTTTGTACCACCATAAGAACAATAACAATGCCAAACAAACATCACTCAACTAATATGCCACCAATATAGCTTTTAAAAACAGGGCACTTTCATTGTATAGGAAGACATTGCAATGTGGTTGCAAAGGAATTGGTTAAAAAGGGCTCTAAACTCATGTGGTGCACTGCTGCTGTGTCTTTGAACAAAGAATTCTACCAGAAAATATTTTTTAACACAAAACTATAAAATCTGCTTAAGATACTTTAGACTACAAAAATACAGTATGTTATGTATATTTTAATATAACCAGTAATAATTTGCTTGATATACACAGCCTTTTGACAACCGAGCAACAGGGTTGCCCACATAGGTAATGAAATGCAGTACTTCATCTTTAAAAAGACCTTTGAGAGACACCTGCCAAAACATTAAGGGGATTCAAATGCTTTGGCTCTGAATTTGGGCTACCAAAGATTCCATTCTCATGCTTGGCTCTGTAGCTGTTGTGAGAAAAAAGTTTCTTCTGAAGCATGAAAAAAGACTTGCATTAATATTCTTAATCCCTATAATAAAAATTTGATATGGATATTAAAGGATATCAGCAATAATTTCCACACATGTAAAGTCAAAACAGAGAAGGATTGTTTATGGAGTATCTGTGATCCAAATTTATGATTTCCGATGATAATTAAAGGCATAGTTCACGTTCACTCATTCTTGCTTGTTTGAGACAGTATTTGTGTGAATGGATATTTTATATACTTACAGAAGTTTCTGATGACCTGCTGCCTTTACAATGATGGGTATCAGGGCATTCAGGGGTTCATTGTCTGAAGCAAGAAAATAAACTTCAAGTAACTCGAAAGCATCTTATACAGCAACATTATGTTTCCAGAGGCTTTACATATAAGATTAACTTTGTAGAATTTTCCCACAATTATGAACATTAAATCAGTTTTTATATTGCGCTGGTACTTCTTTCCTTTACAATTCTCAATGGGTGTAAGTTCTTCACTCCCATGGACCAGTCTAGTAATGTTGATATAGGAAGCTGTGCCACAATTTTCTTGAGCAAAGGTTGCATGGCCACAGGAATTTTTCTTTCTTTCAATGAATAATCAAGGAAGATACACATAAAACCTCTGGAGACACAACAAGCTGCCTTACAATTAGGCCTACTGGAAGTGTATTGTCTTGCTTAGACCAGGGGTCCTCAATCTTATCCAGAAAGGGCCGGTGTGGGTGCAGGCTTTTATCCATCCAAGCAGTTACACATCTGATTATGCCAACTTTCATATCAACCGCTAAAGTCTTGGCTAAGGATCATGATTAGTAGAATCAGGTGTGTTACTGCTCGGTTGAAGCCAAAGGCTGCATCCAGACCAGACCTTAGTGGATGAGATTGAGGACCCGTTTCAGAAAATGAACCCATGAAGGCCCAGATAGTCAGAGACTTCGAAAATATCCTTTAACGCACACACAAAACTGTCTAGGCCAATCAAAAATATCAACCAACACTCAAAGTTAACTATCACTTTAAGACTGGTCACTGCTCACCTTCTAGACAGGAGTTTAATTCCCTTCTAGAAACATATAAATATACGAAACTGAATTTCCAAACAAATACAAACACTACAAAACAAACCATTGAAAGAGTCCACTTTCGCACTGTTTATTTTATAGGCATCCAAAAGGAGATTATAGCTTTGACTTTGATCCACATCCATGCTCTGTAACATTTCTTATTTTAGAGCTTAGTATTGTAAGGACAAAGACCTGAAAACAATTACAATAAATATCATTACATTTGGTTATTTGAACAGAACCCTCTGTCTAATAACAAAGATCCCCCCACGACCCTGACCAGGAATAAGCGGGTTAGACGATGGATGGATGGAGAGATGGAGAAAGAGCTTGACAGCAACCATTTGGATTCATTCATTATGCAGTTTGAAGAAGCTTTTTAAAAAAAGTTTTTTGAAGGGAAACCAATATTTTTAAATGAACGCTTTGTATCCAATAATGACTGTTTACAAGTGATACTACAACCTCTCTGCATTTTAATGGATCTCTATGGAAATTGGGGGGTGGGACTAGATTAAGCTGTAAATTACAAGGGAATAGTATGGAACACATGGTTGGCTAAATGGCTGGAAGTCATCAAGGGCCTGAGGTATTAAACGAGCCTCAAACCAGCACTCTGCTGCCAGATTTGCCGTAGATATGGATGGATCACTTTAAGGGTTGTTTCTCCTGACTTATTTTCAATAGGAAAACGAGTCAGGAGAAACAACCCTTAAAGTGATTGTTTCTCTGTGCAGAGAGGTTATAGTATCACTTGTAAGAGTACATGAAAATAAGATCAAGAGTCTTTTGATGTTGGGTGACAGACATCAGGAAGTCATGGCATGCAAAGAATATGCAACCAAATATTAAATATGAAGACTTTATTTAAGTTCATGTTAATTTGTTCAATTACTTTTGGTGCCCTAAAATGGGGGAGGCTATGTGTAAAAATAAATGGCTACAATTGCTACACGGTTCACCCGATATAGATGTATTCAAGAGATTAAAGATGAAAATATGTACTTTAACATTGTTCCATTTCAAATCCAATGTGCTGGAGTACAGAGCAAAAACAACAAAAAATGTGTCACTGTCCTAATGCTTTTGGACTGCAATATAGGCTGTGTCAAAAAATATTGCCTAAAACACTGTAAAGTTGGATTCGTGTTAACATAGTAAAATTGTTCCCATGCTACACACTAAAACAGTTTGAGACAATATGTGAAGCAAGAATAATACATATTTATTATCCTTTATTTTTACAGGTAGTCTCATTGAGATCAAGACCTATTTTACAAGAAAGACCTGCGAACAAAATAAAAACATGTATAAAACTTTTAAAACAAGTACAATTCAGCCATGTTAACAATTATGAGGGGCATAATATTGAAAACCTGTTTTGCCCAACTCAGTACTCAGTGTATCTAAGGCTAAGAAGTCCTGAGACCTGGTACCATAGTTACTGGATTTAAACATAATTAAAGATGAGAGATAAAAGGAAAGTTTCTTCAGCAAAGCCTTATGAATAAATAATAATGGGACCTGAAAATAAGATATCGAGAGTCTTTTGATGTTGATGGGTCACAGACTTCAGGAAGTAACAGCATGCAAAGTATATGCAACCAAATATTAAATATGATACTTTCAAAATATGTTAAAGAAAAGGGTATGAATACTTATGGAAATGAGATATTTCAGTTTTCGATTTTTAATAGATTTGCAAAAAATTTCTAAAAACATGTTTTCACTTTGTCATTATGGGCTATTTTGTGTAGAATATGTCTGGAATGTAATAAAATGCGGAGAAGGTGAAAGGGGTGGGCAGACTTTCCGGCTTGACGGTAAGTCAATGGCAGCAATGTGGTCAAAATACTCAGTCAATACATTTTTTACACAAAAAAATGTAATTACAATAGGTGCCTTTCCGTCATCTAATGCCTGTGCATGTGCAGATTTTTTTACATATTGTGTCGTTTGGACAGGGTATTAACATTTGTTCAGGACCAGTCAGAGGGACAGGTTGAGTCCTCTTCGGCTCCACGGAGAAAAAGTCTTCCGAATGGTTTTTACGAGGCCATGGGAAGGCAAAAACTGGATTAGAACCATAGAGTATATATAATGTAGACAGCGAAACCAATATTAGAACCATAGAGTATATATAATGTAGAGACAGCGAAACCAATATTAGAACCATAGAGTATATATAATGTAGAGACAGCGAAACCAAACCATAGAGTATATATAATGTAGAGACAGCGACACCAATATTAGAACCATAGAGTATATATAATGTAGAGACAGCGAAACCAAACCATAGAGTATATATAATGTAGAGACAGCGAAACCAATATTAGAACCATAGAGTATATATAATGTAGAGACAGCAAAACCAATATTAGAACCATAGAGTATATATAATGTAGAGACAGTGAAACCAATATTAGAACCATAGAGTATATATAATGTAGACAGCGAAACGAATATTAGAACCATAGAGTATATATAATGTAGAGACAGCGACACCAATATTAGAACCATAGAGTATATATAATGTAGAGACAGCGAAACCAAACCATAGAGTATATATAATGTAGAGACAGCGAAACCAATATTAGAACCATAGAGTATATATAATGTAGACAGCGAAACCAATATTAGAACCATAGAGTATATATAATGTAGAGACAGTGAAACCAATATTAGAACCATAGAGTATATATAATGTAGAGACAGCGAAACCAAACCATAGAGTATATATAATGTAGAGACAGCGACACCAATATTAGAACCGTAGAGTATATATAATGTAGAGACAGCTAAACCAAACCATAGAGTATATATAATGTAGAGACAGTGAAACCAATATTAGAACCATAGAGTATATATAATGTAGAGACAGCGAAACCAATATTAGAACCATAGAGTATATATAATGTAGAGACAGCGAAACCAAACCATAGAGTATATATAATGTAGAGACAGCGACACCAATATTAGAACCGTAGAGTATATATAATGTAGAGACAGCTAAACCAAACCATAGAGTATATATAATGTAGAGACAGTGAAACCAATATTAGAACCATAGAGTATATATAATGTAGAGACAGCGAAACCAATATTAGAACCATAGAGTATATATAATGTAGAGACAGCGAAACCAATATTAGAACCATAGAGTATATATAATGTAGAGACAGCGAAACCAAACCATAGAGTGTATATAATGTAGAGACAGCGAAACCAATATTAGAACCATAGAGTACATATAATGTAGAGACAGCTAAACCAATATTAGAACCATAGAGTATATATATAATGTAGAGACAGCGAAACCAATAGAAACCAATGGGGAGAACATCCGAACCAGGAAGTTTTAATTTTGCACACATCTCACATGCGCAGTTGTGTCCAGTCAAGTCACATGAACAACGAGGAAGGCGCAGAGCAGTGACGCAGAGAAGGCTTTATATCCTTCTCCACGGGTGATAAACCAACCATGGGATAAACGCAAAGTTGATATTGACAAGGACAGGCTACACTGCTATGTGGAAAAAACATGCTTTCACAGATTAAAACAACACTACGATATTGAGAATTTTTTTTTTTTAACCAAATCCAACGTTAATTTGTCTCGTTAAAACTGACATTAGCGATCTCCTTAACATTTTAACATCATCTGACAGCTAAAATTAGATACTGACAGTTGACCAAATCTTATCTCGCAGATGAAGTTAATTGTTGTTTCTGTTGTATAATTTCGGACTACCACAATAAAGTGCTTTATTTGGTTTAATTATCATCATTGTTCATTGGTTTTCAATAAAAATTTGAATTTCAATAAATTTCTCCAAGATTTGTTGTTTGATTATTAATGCGTTTATACAAGCGTATGTGCAGTTGCAGTTTCCATGCAACTACATAGACAAACACGCACACACTAGGCGGATCTCCATCGTATTGAATTACCTACATACCTATCGAAAATTCCACAAACTTGATATTGTGACAGCTATCGGTATAACGTTACGTAAACACGCAGAAATTAACAATGTCCGCTTGAAATTAATTCCCTCTATGGGTATAGTTCTATCATCCAAGAAATTATTTGATGCCACAAAGTATGTTCATAAACATATAGCCTATTAACATGTAGGCTACACGTTTTATTCAATAAAATAACAACAAACACAAACAAATTAAGATTAAATTAAACCGAGATGGCAAAGCGCCTCTGCAAGTGCATCTTCCTGTATGTTGTTAGTGTATAATGGAATTAGCCAATACAGGAATTAATGCAAAGCTCACTGTAGGCTACAAGGTTAGAAACATAATGTAGCTAACTTAATATGACATGCCAGGCTACTATGGGAAACGTTACTAGGCCTACCATTTTATTAAAGAATTTTTCTTAGCTATTAGGGAATTATGCAAGAAATACCGCAGCTTCACACGCAGTCCTGGATTTAGGCCTACCTGAAAAGGTGTATCCCCAAGATTGAACCTGAACGATTGGTACAGTTGTAAGCAGCACAAACTGGCATTTTGACTAAATAGCCTACTCCGTAGGCATATCAAAGTAAACAATGCTTATAGTAATCAATTACATTTGGCACTTAAATCACTGAATAAAACTCCTATAATTCAAATTCTGTATTTCATCACCCATTTAAGTAAAAATTCAAGAACTGAATTGTAACTTATCAGCAATTCTCAAATTTTAATTCTGAATAAACTCGAACCCTGTTGTCTTTTGTGTGTTAACCTGTGGACAGAGGCTAGAGAAGTTAATGACTGTAAGGGATAAGAGTCTGGTCTAGTGATGGGCATTTCGGCTCTTTTCAGTGAGTCAGTTCATTTGGCTCAGCTCACCAATAAGAGCCGGCTCTTTCGGCTCCCAAACGGCTCTTCGTTCAGTAGCATTTCCGGTTTTTCAAAATCGGCCAAAGTTAGCGATATTTTGACCTATGATTAATGTTTGTGCACATCTATCACTTAAATTGTTCAAAGGAATCTTACTCTACCTTCTAATTACCAAAATAACATTATTTTGCATTTTGTTTGCTATAAAAACTATTTAAACTATTAAAATATATATTTTAACTATTTACTATGAAAGTAGGGCATTTTTATGTCTTGAAATAAATTGCACAATAAACACAGTGCAAAGTTGAACATTTCAAAACAAAATAGACACTCATAAAATAGAACATAATATTGCGTCATAACAAAGAAAAATAAATAAATGCATAAAAAAATAAATGTGCATCAGAACAATTAAACTGACCAACAATTAAACTGGTTTTTAAATTATTATTCATATTATTTTCTTATAGTGGTTTTATTTATTTTTGGCCTAAAATATTATTCTCTTTGATTACAGATGGAGAAAAAAAACACAATAAAAGTTCCACCAAGACCACAAGCACACAACTAAAATTATGACCATAACACCACTATACTTGTCTTGTGTTCATTTACAAAACAAATCAGCTCTTTAGATATGCGAGTCGGCTCCCAACGTTCACCTAAAAGAGCCGTCTCAAAGAGCCGACTCATTCGCAAACGACACACCACTAGTCTGGTCATTGTGGTGATTTCTGTGGGAAACCTTCAGTGCTGTATAGGTATGGGGTATGTCTTTTGATCATAATAATGTGTCACTGATGTCAGGGCTTCTGAAATTCGCCCACGAAAAGCATGTCTCAGGCACAAATGAACACTCAACAACAATTGTTCCAACTACTAGAGGGTTCATTCTATTTAAACCCCTTTCATTCACTTTGTTTGCTTTCTAAGGAAGACCAGACAATCTCATTAGCTATAATGAAATGTGGATATGATTATTTTCTCATGTTTTATCATGTATTCATGTATCTCAGCTTTACCCAAAACAAATAAAAAAGTGAAAATTGAGAATACTGATGATGAAATGGCAATTCACATCGGATAAACTTAAAACATCATTCATTTCAGTTCCAGACTGACACCCACTGTGCCACTGAAGATGTTTCTTTTTTTCACCACATAGATCTTTACACAGAAAGCAAATGTAGATTTTGCTCATCAATGCCTCAACAAAAAGCAGTTGATTTGAGAACCCACATTCAAAACTACAAGGTAACCACAGATTGGATATCAGACTAATATATTTCAATAAAGTTACTAAATATTTTGAAACTATGTCAGCATTTATTTTAATTTGTTTATGTGTTTACTTGTCAAAGATGTGTATTCTTTATAATTTCCTGTTTAATCAATAGAATTTAGAAAAAAAATAATTTCTGCACGTTTTCTTTTTAAATGGAGCATAAGCAATCCAGCCTCCTTTTGTATTTTTTTTTGCTTTATTCAGACAGGGAGAACAGATAAGAGTCGAGATCACAGTTCAACAGGTGCCCTGGCAGGGAATTCAACCCCCACCTGCATGTAGGACTTGTATATGTCTCAAGAGTTGGCTGCCCTACAGACCGCATCACACATCTCGGCTAAGATATATTATTATCTGCCTTTATTTTAAACATAAGCATCTTGACATGTTCTATTTGCTGGTGATCTTTCATTTGCATTTACTAAACAAAGGCTGGAACCTGATAATAAAGTGCACACATGTGCCTGAACACACACACATTAGCAGCCTACACAAGGTTGAGTCACATAATGATCTATCATAGAAAGCACCGATCATTTATTCTGCATCATCCTAATCTAATCCTGTTCTTCACACTCCTAAATTATGACTATTGATTTAGAAAGTGAATATGGGAATCAGTCCCAGACGAATATCCACGTTAATGAAGTACCGGTAATTTGTATTTTATGAAGTCAAATTCCCTCAACCATACCCGACTAAACAAACTCAAAATTGCTATTTACAGACGGGTCTGGCCTGCTGGTGCTGTGAATTGCTCAAGTGTGACACACACATCCCTATAACGTCAGAGAGGAAATGGAAATTACACCACATCCTGGCTGAAACTCACCAGTCTGTTCCCTGTCACATGACAGCAAGGGTGGGACTGGGGCGGGGCTGATGTCACAAGCATTAACGGGGCGAGGTGAGTGAAAAATAGGATGAATTGTATAAAACTGGTTGGATTAATTTCGTAAGTACAGGGCAGAGTCTCAGTGACATGTGACATGAGTGTCCCTCTCAGTGGGGCTACAGGGGAAAATCACATTGTGTGCACAATACAAGCCACCATAAAAAAGAAAAGAATCACAAAAACACAGCACAGAGAAGACTGCTGTTGAACTTCAGCACGGGCTCAGACAGTTATGAGCCATTTGAGCGCCATAGCGCACTGTTAATTTATTGGGATCCCTCAGTCAGCAGTGAGAAAGAGGGGCCTTGGTGGTCTGGCAAGTTTGAGACAGCAGCGGGTGGACCCAGTTCATATATCCCACTAAACATCTCGTAAATCCCCACCCGTACAATCGTATTATACCTCCAGGCTGGGCCCTACCAGCCACAGGCATTGGGCTCTGTGGGAATAGTTTCAATAGCCTGGTTTGATTCCTATTCCCTTTCCTACATGTGCCATGGCATGCGTCTGGAGTATAAAAAGCACCTTATTCAGGAGCTGGCACACAAACGCCACAGTAGGGCTGGAAATGTTCCCACTTGGATTCCACAGCAGACGGAACCCGCCTCTGTATAAATAAACGTTTCTACGCAAGACTGATCATGGACATCACACTATTAATCCAGAAATTTACTCACACTCACACACACGCACACGCACACACACAGTTAGTTTTCAGAGTGTATTTTTAGTTTTAGTTTAGTTTTACAGTTAATTTCAGTTTTAGGTTTTCAACCGATTTTAGTTTTAGTTTTGTTTTATTTCAGTTAATAATGGCCAATAGTTTGGTTGGGGGAGAGAAATTAAATATTGGTTTTTAATGTTTCAAATTACCCTCTATGCAATCCAGATTACAGGTGGCATGTTCGGAAAAAAAGAAGCTCTGTGCTATCCACAGATCAGGAAGAGGATCAGAAACTAAAACTAAAAAGAATTCATGGTCATTTTTATTTCATTTCAGTTCGTTTTGAAACACTACATTACAGTTTTAATTTCGTTTTAGTTTTTAAAGTAACTTAATTTTTATTTTTATTCCTGTTAACTAAAACGTTTTTGTTTTTTTTCAGTTTCAGTTAACTATAATAACCTTGCATAAGACTGAGAATGTTGTGGAACATTCCACAGGTAAACAGATGAATAGGTAACAGGTGATGCTATCATGACTGGGTATAAAAGAAGCATCCACGAAGGCTCGGGTGTTTACGAGCAAGGATGGGTCGAAGTTTGCCACTTTGCGAAAATCTGCGTGAGCGAATAGTCCAACAATTTAAAAACAACGTTTCTCAACACACGATTGCAAGTCATTTAGGGATTTCACCATCTACAGTCCATAATATTATTAAAAGATTTAGCGAATCTGGAGAAATGTCAGAGAAAATGCATAAAGGGCAAGGTCGAAAACCAATGTGACTGGTGCTGGTAAAACGGTCCACAAGTAGCACAGGGTAATTTTTCTGTTTTTTTTTTAGTTTATGAAAGTACAAATCCTGAGCTTTCAAATGATGTCTCATACATTACAATATGCAAATATTTGAAGAAGATTTGCTTATTTGAATGTTGATGCACCTTAAAACAATTTACTGAGATTCACACCCCAGGCTGACAAACTTAATGGGCGTGAACAGTAGAGATGTTAATGGTTAACCGAATAACCATTAACCGACCGATTAATCTTATCCGTTAAACATAATGTTGGCGATTTGAATTTACACGCTTATCAACTGGGGTGTGGGGAAAAACAATTCTTAAATCCAAGAGGGTGCCACCATAACGAAATCGGCTAGGTTAGGTTTCGTTAACTTTAAGATGCCTAAGTTTTGTTTCCTTAGCTTTCACATGGCTATGTTACTTTGGCAACGTTAGTAGTGTACCCTGTTATCCATTAGTTTCTCCAAATCTATCCAAATGGCAAAATTGTGCACTGCCCTAAATCATAAAATAATTATATATTTAACTACAAATCAAATGTTTTGGATCATAAAACTCACTTTTGCATCATTTTCAAGTGGGAATTATGATCTTTTCATCAGTATAGGGGGGTAGATATCTATGGGTCCAAAACCCTATCCAATACATACAATTTGTTTTGTCCATTATAAAGCATATACATTTGCCCCTTGTGATGGTTTAAGATGAAACCATTGATATCACACTGTCACACACCTACAGTGCTGTGAAAAAGTTTTTGCCCCCTTCCTGATTTCCTCTATTCTTGCATATTTCTCACACTGGATGTTTTCAGAACTTTAGACAAAATATAATATTGATTTTAGGGAACCTGAGTAAACAAATGACACATTTGTTTTTTACTTATTAAATGTATTTAATGAACAATAAATCCCAACACCCATTTCCCTTGTGTGAAAAAGTAATTGCCCCCTTACAATAACTGCAGCCAATGTATAATAAAGTAATCATTTGTAATATCTGGTCACATATCCTTTGCATGCCATGACTTCCTGATGTCTTTGACCCAACAATATCAAAAGACTCTTGAAATCTTATTTTCTGGTATTTCTACAAGCGATACTATAACCTCTCTGCATTTGAATGGATCTCTATGGGAATTGGGGGGTGGGACTAGATTTAGTTGTAAATTACACTGGAATAGTATGGAACACATGGTTGGCTAAATGGCTCTAAGTCATCAAGGGTCTGATGTATCAAACGAGCCTCAAACCATCACTCTGCTGCCAGTTATGCAGTAGATATGGATGGTTCACTTTAAGGGTTGTTTCTCCTGACAAATTTTCCTATTGAACTCTATGGAAAAATAAGTCAGGAGAAACAACCCTTAAAGTGAACCATCCATATCTATTTACAACTAAATCTAGTCCCACCCCCCAATTCCCATAGAGATCCATTCAAATGCAGAGAGGTTATAGTATCGCTTGTAGAAATACCAGAAAATAAGATTTCAAGAGTCTTTTGATATTGTTGGGTCAAAGACATCAGGAAGTCATGGCATGCAAAGGATATGTGACCAAATATTACAAATGATTACTTTATTATACATTGGCTGCAGTTATTGTAAGGGGGCAATTACTTTTTCACACAAGGGAAATGGGTGTTGGGATGTATTGTTCATTAAATAAATTTAATAAGTAAAAAACAAATGTGTCATTTGTTTACTCAGGTTCCCTAAAATCAATATTATATTTTGTCTAAAGATCTGAAAACATCCAGTGTGAGAAATATGCAAGAATAGAGGAAATCAGGAAGGGGGCAAAAACTTTTTCACGGCACTGTAAATATGTAGCCTAATCATTCATTCTTATACCTCAATAAAACATCAGTTTCCCCTGTACTCTACAGTTGCCCTGGGATGGCATCTTTCTATAGTATTCATCTATATATCAGTGCACAGTAAATTGGATTGGAGTATTTTGCATGGCCTATGTGACAAGTATAGCCCAGGAAGATAAGCCTCTAGCCCATTATAGATGATAACACAACAATAAAATAATATTTCACCAACAGGAACATGCTGCCAAATGTTCTAGTTTCAATGAAATCCATACATCAACCAGAAAACATGACTGAGCAATGAATTGTTTACACTACAGTGTGTGAAATGCACTCAAAATGTGAAAATAACCATATATAACATAGCCTACTGGACAAGACATTGGTCGAGTGGAAAAATGAATGTACATATGTAGCCAGAGAGAAAAACCGCTAACTTTTTTCATATCGCGGAAGAAAAACTCCGCAAAGCTGTTTGCGTCATAGTACATTGACTAGATTAAAAATTATGTTACGCTGGGCTGCAAATTATTGGTCAAAGCATCCCAGAAAAAATGACAAACACTGTTGAAAAGGATATACTGTCCAATATCGGATAAAATGTTTTGAACTTATTAGACAGACGACAGGCGCTCATTGAATGACTGGAGGTCAATTGAGTTTTTAAAAAACAGTTAGTTAAACAGGTCATTATCAGACAGACAAAATCAGAAGTCTGCCTTTTCTTTTTAGATTATATATGCCTAGGTTTTCAGGACCCAGTAGCCTACTACTACTTACAATCCGTTATGATTTAGACTATTCAACGAAAACCAACTTTTTGGTGCGGACAAAAAATCCAATGGGGAAAAGCACCAGTTGCGTATCTTGTCATATCTAAAATCTTTGGTATTGGTCAGTTTTTTGTTTTTCTGTGTGATGCTGTGTGACGCTGGTTAAAATTTATTTATGGTAAATCGAACGCAAATCTACGGAAGCCCTGAAGCGCAAGGTGAAAAAAAAATTTTTTAAGAGCCAACTCGTTTAAACGGGATAGTAAGTCGTTAATACGAGATAGAAAGTCATTAATTCAAGATAGTAAGTCGTTAATACCAGTTATTATCTCGTTAATGAGTTATTATCTCGTTAATTTGAGATAGTAAGACGTTTATACGAGTTATCGCGTTTGTTCGAGATATTATATTATATAGATTCATTACACAGAGTGAAATATTTCAAGCCTTTACTTCTTGTAATTTTGATGATTATGGCTTACAGCTAATGAAAACCCAAATTCAGTGTCTCAGAAAATTAGAATATTGTGAAAAAAGTTCAATATTGGAAACTCATGATGTCACACTCTAATCAGCTAATTAACTCAAAACACCTGCAAAGGTTTCCTGACCCTCCACAAAGAGGGTAAGCCACAAAAGGTCATTGCTAAAGAAGCTGGTTGTTCACAGAGTGCTGTATCCAAGCATATTCATAGAAAGTTGAGTGGAAGGAAAAAGTGTGGTAGGAAAAGGTGCACAAGCAACAGGGATAACCACAGCCTTGAGAGGATTGTCAAGCAAAATCCATTCAAGAATTTGGGGGAGCTTCACAAGGAGTGGACTGAGGCTGGAGTCAATGCATCAAGAGCCACCACGCACAGACGAATCCAGGACATGGGCTACAAATGTCGCATTCCTCGTGTCAAGCCACTCCTGAACCAGAGACAATGTCAGAAGCGTCTTACCTGGGCTAAGGAGAAAAAGAACTGGACTGTTGCTCAGTGGTCCAAAGTCCTCTTTTCAGATGAAAGTTAATTTTGCATTTCATTTGGAAATCAAGGTCCCAGAGTCTGGAGGAAGAGTGGAGAGGCACAGCATCCTTGTTGCTTGAAGTCCAGTGTGAAGTTTCCACAGTCAGTGATGATTTGGGGTGCCATGTCATCTGCTGGTGTTGGTCCACTGTGTTTTCTGAAGTCCACAGTCAACGCAGCCATCTACCAGGAAATTTTAGAGCACTTCATGCTTCCTTCTGCTGACAAGCTTTATGGAGATGCTGATTTAATTTTCCAGCAGGACTTGGCACCTGCCCACACTGCCAAAAGTACCAAAAGCTGGTTCAATGACCATGGTATTACTGTGATTGATTGGCCAGCAAACTCGCCTGACCTGAACCCCATAGAGAATTTATGGGGTATTGTCAAGAGGAAGATGAGACACCAGACCCAACAATGCAGACGACCTGAAGGCCGCTATCAAAGCAACCTGGGCTTCCATTACACCTCAGCAGTGCCACAGGCTGATCGCCTCCATGCCACGCCGCATTGATGCAGTAATTCATGCAAAAGGAGCCCCAACTAAGTATTGAGTGCATAGAAATGAACATACTTTTCAGAAGGCTGACATTTCTGTTTAAAATATCCTTTTTTATTGATCTTATGTAATATTCTAATTTTCTGAGACACTGAATTTGGGTTTTCATTAGCTGTAAGCCATAATCATCAAAATTACAAGAAATAAAGGCTTGAAATATTTCACTCTATGTGTAATGAATCTATATAATATATGAGTTTCACTTTCTGACATGAGTGACAAAAAATATTGAACTTTTTCATGATATTCAAATTTTTTGAGCTGCACCTGTACATCTGCATGAATTCGATCTAAAATGTGATCACATCTTCATCTAAGTCCTAAAACTTGATAAAGTGAACCCAGGTCAACAAAAAACATTATTCTTTTATAATTAATTTATTGAGCAAAATTATCCAACATTAAATGCTTTGTTGGCAAAAGTATGTGAACCCTTGGATCATACGTATTTTTATCAAAAGACTCTCAATATTTTATTTTCAGGTACTGTTACAAGCGATACTGTAACCTCTCGGCATTTGAATGGATCTCCATGGGAATTGGGGGGTGAGACTAGATTCAGCTGTACGTTACACTGGTACAGTATGGCACACATGACTGGCTAAATGGCTGTAAGTCATCCAGGGTCAATGGTATCGAACGAGCCCCAAACCATCACTCTGCGGCCAGATATGGAGTAGATGGATCACTTTAAGGGTTTCCCCCAGGAAAATTAGTCAGGAGAAATAACTCTTGCAGTGTAGGCTACAACAGAGTTATAAAATATGGTTCATAGCTATGCTCATACCACAACCCACAGTAGGCTATTATTGTTTTTTGGAGAAATTAACAGAAAAGCGCAGGGCGTTCATATGTAGCTTGACGAGCACGTTCACAGGGGTGGGAGGGGTTTAAATCTGCAGGGGAGTCGAAACACTGGCTCTTTCATAGATGTTTTGTGGGATATCATCCAAGTGAATTTCACCTTATTGAAAATATTTTATAGTTAGCCGGCTAACTGTTGTAGCCTACCCAACAGCTTTGCTGGGTTTTCGTCATTCAGAATTTGCGAATTTGAGGGCAACAGCTAAGGAGAGCCGTTAGAGCTAACGTTAGCTACTTAACCAAGTTAGCCAATGAGCTAACGTTATCTCCATTCTCTAGCATTAACGTTAACAGGTGAAATTAAAGTGAACAGTGTTAATAACGACAAATCAATAGCAACACAATAAATTTGTGAGTTAACGTTAGCTCGTTGGCTATGACAGTGTCCAGTTCCTTACTAAAATCCCGACAACTCTGGAATCAGTACATGCGCAGTGTTGGGGGAAACAGGGGACACTGAATTCACCGGAAAACCGGCATTAACGTTACAGCTGTGCAGTCACAATAACTGAAGCGCTAACATTAATTACTTTGTGAACACTGGGATATTTAACGTTACATTAAGTTTTCATAGCTAACATATAAAAAAAGCAGTCTAAACAAGTTTACTACCGTTACCGTGGTGTCGTTTTCTTTTAATTAGCGAGCGAGGTGGCTAACGTTAGCAGATCATTTGTTATATATAACGTTATATAAAGTAATGTCATTTGTGCAATTTCAAACCAAACTGCACAGGACTGTCGTGATTGAGAGAAGGGTCATATAGGTACAACATATTGAAGTCCTGTAGTTGTACTCAAGTGACTACGCCACACTGGTTTCGGAAGTAAATTCCCCATTCATTTAGAGCGTAGACATTAACAAAAACTTGCTTTTAAACCATTTCTAGTGATTATGTCTTACCGTCAATTTCTTGGATTGTTCAATATAACGCCGGTTCGCAAACTGTCATTTTTCTGGACCAGCTTCGAGTATATTTTACGTTTCAGTATTTTTTTTGTGAACATACCAGCGCTGCCGCCGTTTAAAAACTCGACGTCCCATAATTCCCTCCGGACGAGCAGCATTGTCTCCAAACGTTGTCATATAACGTTAGCCAGCAGTAGCTCCGTTTTTCAACACTTTTTTCTAACGTTAGCTAGCTAGCTTGAAGGACTAAAAGCTAGAATTGCTTTATGTGGTTAACCTTAGCGTAGTTCCTGACCTTGTCGGGCGGGCTTCTCAATTTAGCAAGCTAACTTGTAGCTTGTCTTCAGTGCTAGCACAGCCAAAAATGTCCAGACGAGATGAAGATATCTGATTGGTCAAGAACCACCCGTGTGTTGCAGTATTGGATATGTAGTCCATTAAAATAGACTACAAGATGAACTACAACCATTAATCCATTCCTTTAAAAAATAAAAATTGGAACATGCAATATATGGTCTATATCCTTATACCACACAGGCTAATCCAGGAACGTTTCGGCTCATTCTATAAATCAGATTTCAAGAAATAGTCGATAGTTTCTGAAGCCCGTTCTGCCATCGGGAATTTACTTCCGAAACCAGACTCCGCCCACGTCTGACGTACTCACTTGAGTCCTCTATGGTAGAGTGAAGCAGACAATAGCTTTGCCTCACTAAGGGTGGCGCTGTTTTCCACGATACAAGCAAAGAACTATATTTTGAATCTAGGCACTTTTTTTTAGCTTCACAAGGGAAAGTCGTTGTGGTGAAGATTCAATATTAAAGAAAGCCTATGTTTTGTGTGTGATATGCATGTTATTTTTCACCCCTTTTTTTGGTAAAGCACTGCTTCACCAAAAAACTCTGGTTTAAGTGAAACAGTGAACAATAAATATAGTTAAATTTACTTGCCTTTGAAATAAAAATAATGTGTTAAGAATATTCTTACATGTAAAAAGCATAACATTTGCACGTTGTTTTTGTTGAAAATAAATTTAACCTTTGGTACCTGGTAGGGGATTGAACCCTGATCTCCAGTGTGGAAGGCCATCACAGGCAACTTAGCCAAAGCAGCTTCATGGCAATAGCTACGTGATATAGGGCTTTTGTCTGTGGATCAGATGTTGTTATCCAGTAGGGGAGATTATTGTGTATGGAGCATGTTCGATGATGAAATCGGCAGGTAAAAAACTAAGAAGAAGAAAAAATGCAAAAATAACCCAAGTTTGGAGCTTTATTGTGTGGATGTGTGAAGTTGTACCTGATTAAATTCTGTGTGGTTACATGTGGTCAGAACATGTATAAGTTAAAGGGCTGAGAGTCTGTGCTCATTGTGGTTATTTCTGTAGGAAACCCTGAAAAGTGGCAAATTCTCAGTGCTGTATAGGTATGGGGCATGTCTCGCCAAGCCCCAACTTAGTGGATGGCAGACCTGCCATCCCAATGATATGCTGCTAAGTTGTATATGAGCTGTGTAACTGAGTAAACCAGTGGTCCATTAAAAGTCAACTGCATTTTTATTTGTTTCTTCATGTTAAATCAAGAGAAATGTCTTTAGTGTGGGGCGGCTGTGGCTCAGGAGGTAGAGCGGGTCGTCCGCTGATCGCAGGGTCGGCGGTTCGATCCCCAGCTCTTCCTGTCCACATGTCGAAGTGTCCTTGGGCAAGACACTGAACCCCAAATTGCTCCCAATGAGCAGGCTAGCACCTTGCATGGCAGCTGCCGCCATTGGTGTGTGAATGTGTGTGTGAACGGGTGAGTGAGAGGCCATTGTAAAGCGCTTTGGATAAAGGCGCTATATAAGTGCAGTCCATTTACCATTTACCATTTAGTTACTGTAATCTTCTGGGCTGAGAATAAAATAAAAAAAAATAAAAAAAAGCCCAGTCTGCAGTCCTTTGTCTGCAGCAGTGTAGGAAATAATAAATTTTTTGCCCTGACTGAAATCCAGGGGCATTTTATAAATAAATGGGGCAGTTTGTGAAATATACAATATAGCATTACTTTATTAGTTAACCTTAGTGTCGAATTTGACGCACCTAATATATTCACACCAAATTCGATGCGTTCTTTAAAAAATGAGTTCACCGATCTTCAAGTCACCATGACGTAATGATGACCTTGTCCTGCTTCTGCCTGGCCACTCCTCACCTCCCTCTTTTTTCTTACATATGTGTCTCTCAAATTCTAATTCAAATGAATTGTGCAGAGAATGATAACTTGAATTGACAACTGAGAGGCTAATAGGGATATAGGCTACACGAATGGTTTCGCAAGCGGTGACACTTTTACTCGCAAATTTGGGTTGTTCTTAATTAATTTGTTTTGTTAGAAAAATATAAATAGACTACTATAATTGGGATGTTGACGACCCACCACAAGGGGGCCACCGTGGATAGCGAAACAAATGCACTATATTACCGTAGCAGAAGCAACACAAAGCCAGAGTTGTTGTCTGTTTGCTATCCTCATACTGAAGTGCTCTGGCTATACATCTATCACTGATAGTAGCTTGGCAGACTGTTTTCCTCATTGTTGTATAGGCAATCGGTGATCAGGAAATCCACACAGGAGTCTGAATCATTTACTTATTTATTTATTTATTTATTTTTACTTTAGCTATACACCTTTAATTTGCCACGCATACACAGACAACTGTGTGACAGCTAAAACTTCCCCCGTTTTCTCTCCTCCCACGGTGGCTGTCCCTACAGATGATACGTAGCCTGCCAGAGCTATCCCTGGCCCAAACTTAAGGCAAATATTCATGCAACAATATATCATCTTGATTGACAGATTGATAAACTTCAAGCTTGGTTAGCCACAACACGATAAAAACAATTAGACTACAACGAGCCAGACTGATAAATTACGGTTAGCTTAATAAACGGTTAGCTTTCATCATAGTTCTCACCAAGGCAAAGATCCAGCCTGTGACAGCGTAGCCTACAGGAACTGTCCTACAAGTCTACTAATAAATAGACCGACATATCGTGTATTTGTGTGTTAATCACCGCTGGCTTGTTATGTTGCTTTCATATGAACTGTAATCACAGCAAGGTCTAACTGGCTAAAATAGCTGGAGTTGACAACTAGCTCTAAGCTAAAAAAAAACTGGGGAGCTCATCAACCATACGAAAATGAACCATAGTAAAAATATAGTGTGACGACAGCATATGCTATAGTGTAGGACTCAATTAGCTACTATTGTATTACTGTAGCTAGCTATATGATATACAATGTTGGCCTAATAAATTGGGAGTGTTGGGCAGCAAAACAACCCAGAGAAAGTTTCCACGTTGTAGCAGCCAGCAGTGCAACCCACAGGAGCTAGTGCGTCTCTGTCAGCTACCAGCAGCGGGCGGAGCAGGGGAGGGAGATGCCGACTGTCTAGGCTAGGCTACGTGCCGTGCTTCGGTACATGGATGGTGATTAGTACTAACTAATTAGACTTGTATGTTACTTATTTTAAACGCGGAACATTCTCTTCTATTGCGGAATGTGGGACAATCGGTTTGCCCCTGCAATTGTGTTTTCAAGGGCAAAATAGTTTTTATTGGGGGCATTTTTGCCCTTTGCCCCTGAGTATTTACGATGCTGGTGTGCAGTAGTGAGGGTCCTCACCTGTAGTGGCGGTAAATCTCCTCTTCAACCTCGGTGACAAAGTTGCATTTTGTGCAGGAACGGTTACTCGACTCCTTCGCAGGGGCGACCCCAGCCTCCACCTGGGCAGGCTCCTCCTCCGGCTTGATCTCCAGGGCCACATGGGTGCTGTGGACACTGTCATAGTGCAGGAGGAGCAAGTCGATGTCCGCAGCAGAGTAAGGGCACTGGTCGCACAGGTGCTTGACTTTGGCTTGGGGCAGGCCGGCAGAGGACAGCTCCAGCAGCAGCAGGGCGCAGTAGGAGCAATTGCTCTTGCGGCAGGCGAAGGGGTAGGAGATCTCGCCCAGATGCTTCTCCGGACTGCACAGGCCACGGGGGCAGAAGGGGCAATGCTTGATGGTGCACTTGTGGATGCTGTGTGCCTGCTGGTAGTGCCGGAGGAGAGGTGCAACCACAATCACATCTGGTCCGTGGCTCATGGAATACCGGAAGTCGCAGAACTGGCAGTTGTAGCTGGTGACAACCGCCTCTGGGTCAGCCACCGCTGCCTTGCTCAGAGCCTCCTTCTTCTTCAAGAGCGGGTCCCCATCACATCGGATGGAATCGTCATCTCGAGAGGTATGGTCTGTAGCAACAGGCTGGCAATGCTTCTTCTCGTAGTGTTCCAACAGGCGCAGTACAGTGGGTGCCTCGCAGCTGAAGCTGCAGTATTTACACCAGTAATACTCCGCCCCTCCGCCCTCCACATTGTTCTGTCCATGTGAGCTTGCTCCTTGAATTGGGACTGAGTACCCAGCAATGGTGTCATCCTCTGCTCTGACAGCCACCCGTCCTACGTCACCGGTGTCCAAGCCACTGCAGGGCAGGCCATTGTCCTTGCTGTCAATCTTCTCAGGGGACTTGCCCTCAGGGTGGGAAGAGGGCAGGTGTGTCTTCATCTTATTTGGATGAACAGCCAGGAAGTGCTGCTCCAACTCGCCTGAAGAGCTGCCCATGTACGTGAAGTTGCAAAACTTGCAACGGAAGTACTTTGTGTTCCCCTGGCAATCCGGGGTTTTCCGGCCAATTCCAATTAGGGTGCCTCCCAGAGTCACCTGTGAAAAACAAGCAGATTACTTTGCATCACACCAGGGAAAAAGCTCACATGAAAAACTAATGATTCCGGTCTTTGCCTTATCGATGCAAAGGCAAATTGAAAGCATTCAGTATTCATAGGCGCTTCAATGACGAAACAATCAGTAGTGCACAGGCCAGAGGGACTGACTGCAATAGACCGGAAATGCAGGCTCATGAAAAGGTAATAATCCGTGCTTAATTTTCAGGGATTTTCTAATATCCTCTTGGTTTGAATGTATGTTTTTGATTCACCCAGACAGTTTTTATGTGCAGTGCATGATATTTTAAATAAGTATTGAAATGTCTGATGACCAGCTGGCTTTACAATAGCTGGTATCGGGGCATTTGGTTTTTTTTTGTCTAAAGCATTACAATACAAGTAAACTAAATCCAAAGCAGTTTGCACAATAATGTTATGTTTCCAGATGCAATACATATGAACAGAAAGCATATTCACTATATATTCACATAATATGCTGGTACATTCCTTGTGCTCAGCAGTATAAAAAAAAAAAGATTAAAGGGCCCCTTTTTAACAGTCAAGGTGCAATTGTGAAATGTTAGCTACACAATGCACTGGCAAATTAAGGCGTCCAATTTAAAGGGTAGTTCCACCGAAAAATTATGTTTGATTTGTAGAAAAGTAGCCCTCCTCCTGATTAAAATTAGCTCTCAGCCATTACCTACTTTATACCTATAGTGAGAGCAGAGATATAGCCCCAAACTACTGCACATGTACCAGGTACCTGCTTTACAGGGAACTACAACGACTAAGATCGCTTAAAGTTTATGGGCGGTGTCAGACAACGAAAACATAGCCATTCATTTAGGCTATGTTTGGTATCATGAAAACATTAGCCAGCCTAGCCAGAAGTCTGTAACACTTAGGTTACTCACCCCAGTCTTATAACAGAAAAAAAATAAATGTAATAAAATGCCCTTCCAACTAGTCTAGGAGTGAGTTCCATGTCGGAAATCAGGGATCGGGAAATCAACCCGAACTCCCGTTTTTCAGTATGAAATGCTTTTGTACGGCCAACATGACGATACAGAATGATAAACATATACAATTAAAAGTTCAAATGTTATTGCTGTAGTTGTTAGCTGTTTTAGCTATGTTTGCCAGGAAAGCCCAAACTTTCCCAGTTGTGCAACTCGAACGCACTGATGTCGGTAATGACGTGGAAACAACACGTTTACCACCTCCGATATCAGACCTCCTGCTATAAACGAATGCAGGGTTAGCTACTGCATGGCAAACGGATTTAAAAACCCAGATTTGCACCTTGACCTAATGTCAAGAAACCTGTGGCTAACAACAGCTAACGGCACTCGCCCAGAAAATGACATCGTAAACATTGCTTCTGTAATCGAATGTTCAAAGCGAAACCGTTCGATTACGGTCAGCTCACTAATGTCTACTTTTCATGGTCAAGCATCATAATATAACGTTAGTTGACATTGTTCCTTACCGGGTGATTCAATAAGGCAGAGGAAGATGTCGGTGCATGATAGCCTACTGGAGGCCACTCCACTCTGTAACTGACAGCACTCGAGTCCTGTTTGGTTTAGTTTGCCAAAACATCTTTAGGAAACAACGTTAGCCTATCAATGTAATTTTCGGACATTATAATAAAATAGCAATGATAGTTAGCTTGATCTACGATGTGTCGACTCAGAACAGTGACAGACGCAGCAGTTTCCTCTCTCGCTGGCCTACATGCCTGTGTAATTTACATGCCCACTTGACGCCACTGTAGTCTTTCAAAATGACGTAAACCTCTCTTCAAATATCTCAGTACAGAATTTTTTGTTGGCCGGCCAGAAAAGAGACTTCATTAGTAATCTGTTAAATAAGGTTAATGTTGTTTTTCGGTGGAACTACCCTTTAATTTAGGTAATTTTGTGACATCAAGCTTTAGCGCAACTATGGCGCAGTTGTAAAAAAAAAAAAAAGAAGCTATTTTTAAAGAATTGTAATGCACAGAGTTAATATCAATATATAATTTTTTTGTATTTTTTTGCTGTCAAAAGTTAATGGAGCCTAATGGGCAAACTGGCTTTTTAAACACAAATTATAGATATCAGCTGAGGGCAACATTATATCCAGTGCTGAGGTTGAGAGCTGAAAGCTGGCCCCTTGGGTTTGAAAATAATAAATTAACGGTGGGTGTGATGGAGGTCAGATCAGATCGCTCCATTTATTTCCCTTTAAAAGAACAGTGGGTAGTACCACAGGCACATGTTAATTTTGTCACGGCCGAAGAGCGAACGCATTATGAGAAGCCTCTCGACCAATCATTACTCACGATATAAAAACAATGAGAAGCCTCTCGACCAATCATTACTCACGATATCAAAACAATGAGAAGCCTCTCTACCAATCATTACTCATGATATCAAAACAATGAGAAGCCTCTCTACCAATCATTACTCATGATATCACAACAAAGCTGAGACTGAATAGTTTAAATTTTCATGTTTATTTCCTCTTCAAACAAAATATATTTCTATTTATATGCCAGTGCTCGTTTCTTTGCTGTCAATTTTTTTATATGACTTTACAAAATAAACAAAATTAATAAATCAACTAAGTTTAATTAATTTCAGACATAGATCTACACTTAATATGAATGTACACTCACTAAGGAAACAACTCTGCAACCAACCAGTCCCTGCTCTCATGCATTTTTTGCATCCATTTATACACAGCTTCTGCATTTTTACATACGTTTATACAGCTGGATATATACTGAAGCAATTCAGGCGAAGTAGGCTACCTTTCTCACGGGTACAACAGCAGTGTCCTACCTGGGAATTGATTCTTGGTTACAAGCCCAGTTCCCTAAACAGCATTCTACACTACTGCTATGTCTTGCAGAATACAGCACGCCACAAATAATGCACTTTCTGAGGCCTATATTGCAGGCTAATATACCACCCGTCTGGTCCAAACATCTGAAACACATTTTTAACATTCCAAAGATTCGCCCAATCACTGACGAGCCCTGCCAAACGCATAAATAAAAACAAGCTGTCAGCATGTTCTGGGCTCAATGTATGGAGTAAGTAGCCACAATTTTAGTGGATAGCAACTGTCGCCAACAGCCGCTGTAAATGCACTCCCTGTAGAGCCACCTCATACAGCATCCCATTATTTACTCCGTTTGACTGCAGTGACAGTTAAAACATTACCATAACAGGAACCGGCGCACCTACACGTATTTAATAAATGCGTATCTTAGACTATTTGATGTGTCTAGAACCGGATTCCGTTCCTTGTCTATCATTCAACTAGCTTATATTGATTAATGGCATACTGGGTGCAATGCCTAAAGAGCAGACATTGGACTGCATATGAAATAAACTAAATGTTTCTTGAATCTGTGTTATGTATTCATGCATTCATATATGCAACACATTCATAACACCACCAAAATAGCAGAATGTGGCAGTGTTTGAGTATAAACCTGGTTGGTGTAACCCTTCACGCAGATGCCCTAGTGGCAGGACGTCAGCATCCTTAAATAGCTAAACTAAGACATTCATTGCTCCTGCAACCAAACTATGAGTGGAAACAACAAACTCCGTGTTCAATAGAACACGATTCGTGACAAGTGTGCAGAATACAGAGTTTCTACGTGCCACCACTGTCACATATGCGGTTAATTTAACAAGCAACCCCCCACCCAGTCTCACCTGCAACTGTACGTACCCATGCGTGACACATTGGACAATAGCATCTATCTGAGAGTTCATCAAAACATATCACCACCAAAAATTTGTATTCCGTCATAGCAACAATATAAAGCCAACAATAGCCCGAAGGTATGCTAATACAGCAGTGAAAAGCGCTGCCAACTCAATACCGAAATAAACAAGTTAAATTATTGTGTAATCATACCATGTCATTCTACTATCAATAGCTGCTACTAAATATGGAATAAATATACAATCTTACCATTGATTTTATGTGTAGAGATGTCCCTTTCAAGATTCCGTAGTCATTTATTGCCTTGGACAATCAATTTGAGAAATACACAGCGTTATTTTAAAGGCACAATATAAGTTTGTCTGCATAGGCTTGTGCACAATATGCATACACCCTCTTGTCTGCGACACACAGGTGCACACAAGCATGGATAAAAATAACAAGATTACATTGTGAAATAGGGATTCATATTTTCTCTCGCGGAACGCACATTGCCCCTTGAATCATTAAGCTACCAGTAAAAACATGTTGGTCATATTTCCATAAGTAAGACATTATAAAACAAGGGAAAATATGCATAAACCTATGGGTTCCCAACCTGAAAGCTTTAGTGTATTTAGTGTCATCATTAAGGCAAAATAACGATATTTATGTTATTAATAAATATTAAATGCACGTAATATTATCTTCGGATGAAGCTTGAATTTTGCTCGGCGAAATGCATTGCCTTTGATCTGACTGCTGTGAGAACAGCCTCATGGAATTGATGTTTGACAATGCTTCAGTGAACAAGCAGTTAAACAAGCAGTCTAATGTGGTGTTTTCTAGGGTGAGACAGAAGCCATATTCTGGTAGTTCATTCTCAGCTGTTTTAACTAAATTAAAACGCATATATTTTCTAAAATATCAGCACAGCACTGGTGTAAGCTAATGGAAAATATTTTTCTGTTTTCTCATTTTTATATTTTTCTGGGAAACGGGGCAGTTTGGTTGGGAATTACCCAGAACTGGGCTAAAAATTCAGGGCTGATTTACCTACTGTTTTTTTGGGAACTCAGAGGTCCCCTGGTAATACAATTAAACAATCCTGTGTGAATAGACATCACAGTATTTTGAGTGCTCATCTCAGTATTTAGCACGTCATGTCTTTTTTTTTTGTTTATGTTCGGCGGTAATTGTTAAGCTAATTGTGTTGGAACAATAAAGGCTGATGCTGCGACTCTGTTGGCGTGTTGCAACGGTTTTTTGGACGATCATCCATCCCAGCATGGCCAGCGTGAACCCCCATCCCAGCATGGCCAGCGTGAACCCCCATCCCAGCATGGCCAGCGTGAACCCCCATCCCAGCATGGCCAGCGTGAACCCCCATCCCAGCATGGCCAGCGTGAACCCCCATCCCAGCATGGCCAGCGTGAACCCCCATCCCAGCATGGCCAGCGTGAACCCCCATCCCAGCATGGCCAGTGTGAACCCCCATCCCAGCATGGCTAGCGTGGACCCCCATCCATCCCAGCATGGCTAGCGTGGACCCCCATCCATCCCAGCATGGCCAGCGTGAACCCCCATCCCAGCATGGCCAGCGTGAACCCCCATCCCAGCATGGCCAGCGTGAACCCCCATCCCAGCATGGCTAGCGTGGACCCCCATCCATCCCAGCATGGCCAGCGTGAACCCCCATCCCAGCATGGCCAGCGTGAACCCCCATCCCAGCATGGCCAGCGTGAACCCCCATCCCAGCATGGCCAGCGTGAACCCCCATCCCGGCATGGCCAGCGTGAACCCCCATCCCGGCATGGCCAGTGTGAACCCCCATCCCGGCATGGCCAGCGTGAACCCCCATCCGAAGAAGGCAAAAACTAAAGGCTCTCAGGAGAGCAAAATCTCAAACATTTATGAGATGAATTTCATGTGTAGCCTCATTAGATAAGATTGTGTTGAGACTAGCCTCCACATAATGTCCCACATTTTCCCCCTAATATTTTTTTCCTAAAAATGTGCTCACCTGTATCACAATAGTACATGTAGTTGAATATAGAAATTGAATATTGAGATATCCGTTAATGAGAAATTATATATTATTGGCCTACATCTATGCAATTTATACACTACATATTGTTAGCTGTATCTAAATACATACTGTATCTAAATGTAACATTAAAACCTAATGGCAAAAAAACAAAATACATTATGACGATCCAAATTATAAAATAGAAAAATCTGTTTTGATTTATCAGACTACAAAGACTACCAATTTATAAAATTTTCGGTGAGCCACATCGCAAGTTAATAAACTGCTATACTATAATATATTATACTATAATATAGCCTAGTATAGTATCTAGATATAGTACATTGTATTAGTAATTTAGTATAGTAGGCTATATATAATCTGTACTATATCTACATGTAACTGGATATAGCAAGTGGTTAAAACAGATAATTTTACATAGATTGTCAGTAATTTGGGTGGAATTATTATCCTGTCAGAATGTGCCATTATAATTACCCCAGATAACCAGTAAAGGTTCCTTTACAGATGTCCTGAGGTAAAACTAGCCCAGTCAGAATAGGGCTTAAGAAGCCAATAAAATAAAATAAAAAACCCAATTTTTATTTTTTTTTATTTTTAAGTTGGTAGCACCTTACACAAATTAACAACAAATAAAAAAGGATAAAACACATGTTTTCAGATTCTCTCATAGACACAGTGGGAATATGTGCTGTTGACCATGCTTACAGGAGCTATGGACGTAATCTGGTATCACTGTAAAGGAATGCTGTCTTGCATGACCAGGGATAGAAAAGGTCACAGGGAGCTGTTGCACACCTCACTCTCTCATCCAAGTCCAGACGATTTAACCGTTGTGCCTGACTGGACCCCAGTTACTTATGCACAGTGATATACAAGGCTGTAACATCTGTGCAACATGTTTGAATCGGATCTGTTGCCTTTACTGTGAAACATGGCTGACTGTAGGTGTGCTGGAGATTGAGACTGTATCACATGATGTTACCCATGTGACAGGCTGTGACATGATGATGAAGACCCCTGTGAAGGACCCTCAGACTAAATTAAGTTTTGTAAATTCATTTTAAGTATTTTATTAATTGAAATGTTAAACCCTGGGATTTTCATACAATTAAGTAGGCTACATAAAAAAATTAGCATTTACATTAAGACTTATTTTTTTTCCAACAACCTAAAGTAGACATAGCGACATGTCGGGCATGACATGGACTAATGCTTTTGACGGATGACATTTCTGTTTATTGTACAGTATTTAAATAACCATAAAGCTAGAAACCGAATGCTATTACTATATTGAACTACTGTTACAACAGTCTCGTGCAATGCAAGATTTCTTACTTGCTTTGTCCGTCTCTGAAGCTCTCATTAAACTTCCACTGCACAAAAACCACTAAGCTACTACTGTTTTACTACTTTTAACCTGAAAGTCCAAAGCGAGTTTCTGAATCACAAGAAGTAACGTTATGGGCAAATCAACTCGAGAGAGCAAGGTGGATAACAGGGTTTTGCTTAAAAGATATTTTGCCAGGTCAGTGGTCACAGCAGTTCCACGCAACTCTGACCGAACAGCACCAATTGTTGCTACCGTTACTCAGTGACAAAACTAGAAAGACTACAGCTAGCTAACGTTACTATCTAACTTCGCTAGCGAGATAAAAACAAATGTACGTTAACTTAGCTACTAGCGTTACTGCTTTCAGACATGTCCACAATATTATCTGTAACATTAATGAAGCTACAAGCGCCACACCGTGTGAGCTATCACCTAACGTTACCTAGCTAGTAACATTGGCTACACAAGCTACAAGTGCCAAGCAATGTAATTTTAAGATTCATGTTACGTTAGTTTGTCTTTAATTTTCAGAACTAAAATGTCCGTCTATTGCAGTACGCAAGTTTTTCATTGAATGACAATTCACGCATTAGGTGTAAATGACAATTCGTGCATTAGGCTTGATATAGGTGTTATCAGCAAAGTTTTTAATAGATAGCTATCGTCATGTAACAGAAGATTGTCCCCCCCGGAAGATTAGGCTACAGGAACTATTGGCAAATATAGCTTGATCCAGGATAATTGCGAATAGTCTATACATGTAACCTTACACGTACCATCGCACATTGCCTGGATGAAGTGGGCTGAAAGCAATTTAATTTGGCATTCCCCTTCGCTGAGGGACAGGTAGCTATGTGGTCTTTCACCTATGAACCCTTTTATTCTTATGCATTTTTTATATAGCCTACACAATAATATTTCACATTGTAATCCTGATATTTTTAGTCATGCTTGTGTAACAGACAGGAGGGTGTACGCGCGTTGTGCACACGCCTATGTATACACACTTATATGCGCTGTTAAAATAACATGCAAACAACTGCGACATGACTTTAGACCAGGTTTGTGGTGGTTTAAGCGCAAGCGCTTTCTGCACATGGACTGGATGTTGATGGAGTGAGCTGAAATAAATTTAATGCGGCATTCCCCTTCGCTGAGGGACAGGTATGTCTTTGACCTTTGACCTTATTATGCATTTTTTGATATAGCCTACACAATAATAATATTTCACATCATAACCTTGATATTTTAGTCATGCTTGTGCGCGCCCGTGTGTAACAGACACGCTATTTAAACGCACTTGTATGCGCCGTTAAAATAACAACTGCAACATGACTTTAGACCAGGTTTAACGGCTCTTTTATCCAATATAACACATTATAGGCTTAAAATGGATGCTTTCAACAATAAATTACAGCCAGGCGTAACAAAATTTCTAGTTTTATTAGTTTTACATTCGAATGTACATTCACTCACCGAGGCATAATAGTTGTTTCCTGTCATTTTAGCAAGTTTTTACTAATTTACGAACTCGTCCGCATGGCTGCTTGGGATATTTCAGATTTGTACGTTAGTTTTTGTGTGATATTGTTATTTTCGCATTTTCAGTGAATTTCACATACTGTAGCGTAAGCTTTCATTGGTGGCTGAGTCATGCTTTATGCTTGATTTGCCCTTATACTGGAAGATTTGCCAGCATTTTCCTCATGCTGAAATAGTATTGTATTGTAATCTTATCGTACATAATATACACTATGGTGGGCAATACTTGTCACTTAAAGCATGGAAAATACTCATTCAAATTTACGGTGCACATGTTGTAGATCAATGTAAAATTTTCCTTGGAGTGAGTATGAATGTGTATATGCTTTATAATTAGTACCCCCAGGATTCTGCAGAAAAAATCCTAAAATCTGCGGCAGACTTTGTAAAATCTGTGATCTGAAAATGGGATTTTCTGCAATATTCCGCAGACTAAAAAAAGTGGCCTAATGTGACCGTTATTTGACAAAATAATGGTTATATAATAATTAAGTTACAGTTGTCATTGTTAAGTTGTACAGTTGTCATTGTTAAAATGGCAGACTTAGGTTAACTTTAAAAAATTAAAAACAAAAAGCAGGAGTCACTCAGGCAATTGACACTTTTATTGTGTTAACGTGTTGGGAAGGCAGTGTTATTAATCAAGTAGCCTACTTTGTTACACACTGTACAAAACAGCTTTCCTCCATCCTCGTGTAACATAGGATCTTTCCCTTTCAGCAGCGGATATGTTTACTCACTTTAATGTCACGGTTTCTCATTTAGATTTACACCCTTTAGCTTTCAAAAATAATAATCATTGGACTATAACTACAACAAATGCTGCATCAAGCACAATGTGCTCTTTCGCCAGGAACACGCATGTTATTAGCCCTATCATGGAGCGGCAGTGTAGTATAATGGTTAAGGACTTGTAACCGAAAGGTTGCAGGTTCGATTCCCAGGTAGGACACTGCCGTTGTACCCTTGAGCAAGGTACTTAACCTGAATTGCTTCAGTATATATCCAGATGTATAGGAATGGATAAATGTAAGAAGTTGTGTAAGTCGCTCTGGATAAGAGCGTCTGCTAAATGCCTGTAATGTAATGTAATGTATCTATGGTGCTAGCCTAGTCGTCAATGTCCAAATTATAGTAGCCTATTCGTATTTCTCTGAAATTGTAAACAACTTTAAACTCCAATTCGGGATTCCTACAGTGTCGACGCTTGTGCATACAAAACCCGTTTACAACCATCTTGCCACAGTCAGACAATAACATGCATAAAATGTAGGCGACCACACTACAAAAATGTTTGTTCCGATATAGGAACAATAATAGACTAGCCTATAGGCTATTATTAAAAAGTTGAAACCGTTACAAATAAACACTCGGTGTCTTTTCCTTTGCGTCCTGTAGCCTATGTAGGATCAGATCCATAGACAAGCCTATAGAAAAATAAGGAGAAGCAAGGCATCACTGAAATAGCTTAAGTTAGGAACAGCGTCTACAGTGGCTGAATGAAAAAACTACTGGATCGGTGGTTGTTTTATTCACTGAATTTAATTTTTTAAATTATATAAATACTTTTTTCAGTTTATGATTGAGGCGAGGCCCCTTTCAGGTGAGAGGCTCATTTCAGGTGAAACTAATGAAACATAGCAAAGGCTGCCTATGACAGTCTGCCTGTCAAAACTGTCAACGTCTTGTCAGTCAACTGAGCTAGCTGCTGCAAACCCATACAGCAGACAGTGGCATCTAGCGGTGGTGATTGGTACTACATTTTCTGCATGATTCTATGGGTTGTCTACTATTCTGCGGCTTGTTTACTATTCCGCAGATGGCCCAGAATTCCACATAAATTTCTGTGATCGCGTTATCCTGGGGGGACTATGTAATGGACAAAACATATTTTATTAATTTTATGACATGCTTTGGATAGGTTTTTGGACCCATAAATATATATCCCCCTATACTGATTAAAATAATTCCCACTCCCATTAAAGTAATTCCCACTTGAAAATTATGCAAAGGTGAATTTTATGAGCCAACAGTTGATTTGTAGTATTATATGATTATTGTATGATTTACAGCAGTACACAATTTAGCCATTTTTGTAATGGAGATCTTTAGTAGTTCTACATATCACCCTCAGGCTATGATCCAGGAAATACCTGTTTCACATATATAGCTCCAATATTTCATTGCAAACCAAAGAAAAACGATTTGTTTGCATTTTTACAAAATTTCTGGCATTTTATTTTGACCTAAATTATGAAAATGAACTAATCTAAGTTCGTATTGTAAATGGTATAACTTGTGTTTAATTTAAGCCATTTTTCAAGTTTCTGTGATGCTCACACCTGGGGCCGCATGTATAAACAGTGCTGAGCAGAAAAATGCCTTCAGAAAGCCACATGAGCGGGTTTCCATGCAGAAATGTTGATGTATAATATAACACATGCTGTGAGAATCTGCGTACCTCTGCACATGATGGACACCATACGTACGCAATGTTTGGGGTCTGTGTGATATGGCGACACCGTGACAGAAAGGCAGAGGTCGAAAATGCAAAACTCTTTTTAAGCAGATTTCTGACTTTCACCCTGAGCGTTCTTCTACGCATTATTTTACTCTGAGTTTTATACATGTGGCCCCTGGAGTTATGAAGTCTTAAAAAGAACACTCCCTAAATATGTGAGAATTGACCAAATTTGGCATATGTGCGAAGGGGTAATGAAATAAGTCATTCTACCTTGATATTGTGGGTGGGTCACGTATATTAATGTTATTATTACATGTAGTCTTTTTAAAAAGTTTTTAAAAATATTAAACAGGTTTGCAGTGTGGACTGCAGTTTCTGTGTTAATAGAGGACAAGGTGTGCGTGTGTATGTGTGTGTGCACATGCATGCCATTTAAAGAGGATTACAAGGCCAGCCACAGAGTAGCTGCACAAATGGAAAAAGGATTAGAATAGTCATGAAATGGGTGTGGGACACAAGCCTAACATCCTTGTTTGAAGACGTTTTCAAGAACAGCATTACATCATTTAAAAGTAAATAAAAGGATTATTATTGCCACACCTGTGTTTGTCTGTGTTATTATCAGGTCAAACAGCCTTTTCCATGCTTTGTATAAATACAGGAAAATTAAATAAACTTCATAAAATTTGTATAAAATCGATTAGTCCAATTGATTTCTTCATCACCAGAGGAGTATTTGAACTTTCTTGTTCTGTACTTCTAAAAAGGAAGCATTTAAAGAGGTTGATCCTTTCAGGAGAACATCAGCTTTTGTGCTGCTCACAGCCTTTTGCAAAGACCCCTCAAATAAATTTGATTGCACTGATCTTATTCTTATACTGATCTTAGTGGAGCAGAACTTTTACAATTGAATAGTGTGAGATGGGGTTGCATTTGAAAAGGGGATTACTATATTGATTGAGGAAACCTGGGGGGATGGATCTGCACTGCAAACTGTACACTGTACTGCAGTATAGAGTAGACAGCCATTCGTGTTGGAACTACACAATGACTCATACCCAAGTGAAAGATGCTTGGAATCCTGACAGAGCAGGGCTTACTGGGCAGACAAAGAGCTTGTTGCCTTGACGTCAGCCTCTGGGTAGTGAAGAGATTAGCGATTACTTGCACCAAGGAGTTGGGTCTTTAGGCATGAACATGAGTGCTTTGGCTTGGAGGAGGAGCCACAGCAGAGCTCAGGAGGGGACAGGGTGAAAGCTAAGGCCTGTAACCTCTTTTGGGATGGGAGAAATCTTTTTTTTTCTTGTGAGGGAGGGTGAAGAATTAAGGGTGAATTTAAGGGTGCATTTTCAAGGAGAGGCACAAATGGTTTCACAGATCAGTGTCAAACTTCAGCGAATACGAAAGTGGAACAACAGGAGCTATCAAAGTGCCAATGCCTTGGGGGGGAGGTGTTGATCGGTTATAAAAGGGAGGGAAAGAGGCAGGGAAGGCACCTTGAGAACTCCACCCTCCTGCAGGAATGAAAATAAATAATCTCTTTAAAAAAAGACTTAAACTGCAACAACCTTACACTATTTGGAAAGCATTTTAAGAACATTACACTTCCTGCAGTAAAATATGCATGAATTATTATCCAGTCCTGAGAATGACAAATCTGAAAACGTTTAATGCCCTCTTGTCTACAAAGTAAAATTTAACAAGGCAGATATACTTAAGACAGAACAAAGATCAAATCAAAAACCTTAAAGAATGATTTATTTGGTCTTTAAAAAAATTTAAGAAATATAAACAGTTCAAATGAAAATCTAATATGACCTTCTTTAATAAGTAGCTACCTCCTCCGTCTGTCTTTATAGATCTTATTATAATTTCCAATAGTGTGGCATAACATAAAACTTTTGGAAAGTTTACAGTGAATTGCTGCCATCAATTTAATTTGTGTTGTATTGTATAACATGCAGCATAATGTTATACAAGACAGAGCAATACATTATGCTTTGCTTATTAGTTTAAAGGGGTAGTCCATCTCAATAAAACAAATCAGAATATATTTAGTGCATGTATTTTACTGACATATCACTGCAATTTTCCTTCTGGAGGATTTCTACATTTCAAAATATCACTTTGTGTGGATATCACATTTTGAAAGCTTGATCTTCATTTGCTTTGTTATAAGACAACAATTCTCACAATGTTTCACTTTAAATGGACCACTGAAATGGATTAGCTAGCTAGCTACTTTACTTTTTTATGGATTAATTTACTTGGATGTAATGCAAAGAAACCTAAGTTTACCATTTAGCAAAGTTAGTTTGCTAGCTAGCTGTCTGACGGTGGTAGCTAAGCTTAGTTAACCTAGCTCACTGGTTCAGGTTGTGGTGTTGCTTTCTGAAGATTAAAGTGAAAGCTAATGCTAGCTAACGTCAGATATAAAAGCTAGGTCAAAGTAAATTTTTCAATTTTTGCAGCTGAATGTCAGCCTGTTTGTGTGAGGGATACTGAGTTGAAGTTTGTTCGTAGCGTTAGTGTCCAGTGTGTCAGCCTGATTGCGAGAGATAACGTTGTCGTTGTCCCCAGCTGCTACAAGCTGAAGCCAGTAACATTACACTTAGAAGACATAACGTTAGAAGAACCCAGCAGGCTTGTAGTTACCCTGGTTACAGCGCCGTGATGATGTATGGGAGTTGGGGGATTGAACGGCTGCAAAATATCAGTGCAAGCTGTCTATAAATAAACATTTCTTAATATTTTAAACATATATACAAAATGTAACTATATATAATAAGAAGAAAACGACCGCGGCTACACATTTATCCTGGTGATATTATGATACAAAAGGCGTGTTTTACCGCCAAATAAAAATGACTCTCCTATCAATTTTCATGTTAGACATTTCAGAAATGCAATTCAGTAATGTCATTGAATTGCATTTTTTGAAGTTCACATCGTCCATGCTCTGTCTAGCAGCTATCACAACAGATAAAAACCTTGTATAATTGCTGAACATCATGATGAACATGAAATTCTTAAATATTAGCCTAAAAGTTAATTAGAGTGGACTACCCCTTTAAGTAAAATGCTACTGCTATTAGAAGATATGGCTATCATTAGGGCTTTACATGTGAGCAAGTGTGTGTTTGTTAATAAGTGAGTTTTTGTTTCTGTGTATGTATTTGTCTGTGTGTGTGTGTGTGTGTGTGTGTGTGTGTGTGTGTGTGTGTGTGTGAATGTGTGTGTGTGAATGTGTGTGTGTGAATGTGTGTATGTGTGAAGGTATGAATGTGCGCATGTGTCTGTGTACAGTTACCTGCACGTCATAGGTGCCGTTGAGCAGTAAGGGTCGAGGGGACCCCATGTCCTGCAATACCCCAGTGAGGACACTGTGGGAGTGCAGGCGGGGCAGGTCTTTGGTGTGGCTCTGGGCAGAGAACTGCACCATGTTATGTAGTGCCAGAATCTTGGTATCGAGCTCTGCATCCTGCCGTGTGCGGTTGTGCAGGCCCAGGTGGTACTTGCGGAAGTGCTTGATCAGATCTGTGGGGTCATTGCCGTAGTAACCATAACCACAGATGTTGCACTTAAAATCCTGCAGTTTGGGTGAGGAGGGCTGTGTGGCGCTCCCATCCACATCCATGTCTGGCAAGCAGGCTCCGTCCTCTTCGCTCCTGCTCAGGTGGGGCAGGTGAGGCAGCGCTTTGGGTCTGGCTCTACCAGGTTCACCCACAGGCTCTTTGGCCAGCTGCTTCGATGGGCTCTGGGAGAGGTCCCCTTCCCCTCTGTTGCTGGGGCATCCCTGGACAATGACGCCGGCCCCGCCTTGTGAGCACTGCGGCCCCTCCCCCTCATCCACTCCCTTTCTGCCCTCCCTCGGGTCTTGGGCTGGGCTGCAGGCCCAGTCCTCGCCTTCATCTGGTTCTGATCTCGCCGGAGACTCTGGCCCGTTGCAGACGCCCCCGGCAGCCGAGGATGAGAGCGCCAGCATATTTGTGTCTGTCACCTCATCACGGGGGAAGGACGGAACATTTCCGTCCTTCTTGTGGCTTTCATAATTGTAGCCAGGCCTCTCGCTCCCTGCCGCCACCGCCATGCTTTTCATGTCCCTTTTGATGCTGGGAGAGGGCTCAGAAACCAGCGCATACTGATCCTCCTTCTTGTCTGGCACCAGCGCATCACCCGCCCTGGGCTCGTCTTGCATGGGCTCTGCCGCGTCTCTGCTCCTTCCCCGCGCTGCACCGTCTTCGCTCCCCACGCTCCCCACGCTCGCTGACTCCGCGACGGCCGCTTCTCCTTCCAGCTCCTCACCACCAAAGCTCCTCAGAGGGGGATTCTTTTTTCGGACCATATCTATGACAGAAGAACAGTGAAGTGCGTGAAAATAATGCGCATTGTATCACAACTCCCCAAGGTGGGCAAGGGGAAATATTCTGGGTTTCTACCAGTCATGGACAACAACAAAAAACTTATATATTAACTCAGGTTCATTCGTACAGCCCTGTTTTTCAAATTTGTCCTAAGAAAGCCGTCATCAGATGGCTGAAGATTACTGGCTGCTCCTTCACTTTTATAACCCGTCTAGGCTACATTTTAGAATGTTCCTCTAAGCTAGAAGCTTCCTCTATGCTTCATGCTAGAAAGCAGTTATTTGCTCATACCTCAAAACAATCATAACCGATTACTCCACAAACGACATTGAGATTCAAATATCGGTGACAATTAAGACCATCTGGCATTGTTCACAATTTAATGAATAAAATCTGCGCACTCAAGTTACTGATCTGGCTCATAGACTCTGTTAAAGCCACAAACCCTATGAAAGAAAAAAATGTATTTGGACTTCTGGCTTGCTTGTCCTAATTTTATTAGCCAACTTCAAAGAAGCCATTCTTGTAAGCTTAGTTTTCAGTGATAGACAATATGAATAATTTATGAAGTAGCATTCAGTTTTTTTTCTTTCAGTGAAGCAGGTTTACTGCTGTAAACTGTAAAGTTTTTTATAGAAAATGGAAAAGGAAATATTAGCAGCATTTATATTTAATTTCAGTTGCAAATGTCTGTCCTTGAAACAAAAATAAATATAACTAGCACTCATCTCTTGTTAAATTTAAATATTGAGCACAATTTCCTATTTTCAGTTGTAATGTAAGTGGTATAAAATACGGCAAACAATGTTTGCAAAAACAATGCCTAAAAGCTGGCTGTGCTAATAAAAGCCTTACAAAAGTCTAATATAAAGCAAAAGCGAGCACATCTGCCACACCCCATCAACTGCATTTTTGTTGCATTCACATTGACACACAGGCCAAACTAATTTGATCATTATATTCAACATACTGTACACATAGAAACAATAATCACTAATTTAAAGACTGTTTGGAATGGCTGTCATAAATCAACATTATTTCATAGTTAAGTATGAGATGAATGTAATTATTTTCTTACTAAATTATTACAAGTAGTACTTGTAGCAATGCTTAAGCTTATTAAGCAAAGAGTGGAATTAATATTAACAGCAGTAACATTGCCATGCATTTAAAATTTTATGCATTTATAAAATTGAGCAACCTAGCCACGAGATCTAAAAACAAAAAGGTTTTGCTGGTTATACGTTCGTATTGATCTTGATCACTGAGCTGCTGTTATTGTTAGTTGTTAGATTTCTAGGGTTTGGTCAGTACCACCAGGCACTGTGCAGTTCAGTAGCCGAGGCAGGCTGCCTATACAGACTCCTAGCCTATCTGGCCAAATGTTACAATTAACAAAATAATAAAGTTACACAGATGGTTGAAATTATCATTGTCAGCTTCTCCATCTTTAGTAAGGTGTTGTATCCTATCTGTCCAAACTTTATTATTGAGCTGGACTAATGTTAAAAAATCCACTAATCAAATATTGACAGTTGATGATGGCTAGCTTGCACTCATTTATAATGTAAATAAAGCTAGATAGCCTAGCTCACAGTTGTAATAATACTACTAACGCTCAGTGCTCGATTTGTCGTTTAACACAGGGGACCGCCGATCCTCTCGTTAAGACATGCAATCCTGTAAAACGAAACGCATTGCGTTCAGTCCAATTGCTTATTTTCACTCCTTGCATCATGTCCTTGCGTCCTTTCCTCGGTCCTTAGCTCCTCCCAACGGAGGACGTGAGGAAGAGATGCAAGGACGGAGGAATCGAGGCAACATGCATTACGCAAATGGAAAGTCCTTGCTCAGTCAAGCATCAGTTGAAGCGATGTCAATTACTAATGATGTTGCACAGCTGTATCTGTCAGTGGCCATTTAACAGATTGTTTTTGTCTCAGAGCTTGTTTTTGCACTGAAAATGGTTGTCTAGTCTACTGTTTTACTAATTCGCTGTATTTCAGGCATGAAATATATAGCATACGGTAAATGATACAAAATTTTATAATAGCCTAAAACATGAATTGCATCGGTAAAAGACAGCCAATTCACATAAATAGATGTAGGCTAAATTACATTGTTCTTTCTCAGTCATACAGTTTTAATGCCACGGTTTCCACTTCTGCTCATTAGTGCAGGACAAATCATACGTCTTGTTTGTAAAATTATGGCTGAAACTTTTATTTTTGGTTTGGCGGGGGATAAATTACATACAGGTAACTAAACTGTGGTGGCCTGTAGACTGTCATTTGTTCCACTACTGTTTCAGAACTAGGGCAACCTGCACATAAAAAACTGAGGGGGCACAGAGGAATAATGATAGGAGTTGATAACAAAATCCTGTTTGGAGAATAGTTTTGAAGGAATATACAGTCATCTTACAATATTTTTGGATGTATAATAACATTTGGAAATGAAATAAAATTGACTTTGAGTTTACCCAAATAAGTAAAGTAGTATAATTTATGTAGGTAAATTATATATGTAAAATAATAAAATAATGAAAAATCTTATTTGTGAACACAATTGAACAAAATAATGTTTAGGGTCTGTAGGACCACACAGGTTTCCATTTATTCAAGTACAAATATTCCAAATAAATAATAATAATAACAATCATTTTATTCATGACATGCTTTTCACACACCCAAAGCACTGCATGCAGACAATTGTTCAAGTATATAGTGCAGTGTAACACAGCTGAATTGCACATTATTTTCACTATTCATTATTTTCCTACCTTTGACACTTTCATGTGACACAAAGTTTGAGTGACCACATTCTCTTGAAACGGAAAGATTTAAAAAAAGATATAATTTATTTTTGTACTGTGTTTTGAGTAACTGGTGATTATAATGTATATAAAATCATGAACCATACAATAATTAAATCTAGAGAGAGAGGCATAGTCTCCACGTAGGCTTAGCCTATTAGAGAGAGAGGCATAGTCTACACATAGGCTTAGCCTATTAGAGAGAGAGGCATAGTCTACACATAGGCTTAGCCTATTAGAGAGAGAGGCATAGTCTCCACATAGGCTTAGCCTATTAGAGAGAGAGGCATAGTCTCCACACAGGCTTAGCCTATTAGAGAGAGAGGCATAGTCTCCACACAGGCTTAGCCTCTGCAAGCATGAATACATTCCAGCTGAAAGAAATGTATGCCTGGATTAATTTTCCCTTTAATGTTACGATGAAGTTGGCTACAAATAATAATAAACTTGATTTGTACAGCACCGTTCATACATGAAATGCAACCCAAACTGTTTCACAAGAATAAAAACAAAATACAGAACAAGAACAATAAAAGTAACAGAGTAAAACTAAAATAGAAAATTAAATAAATAAGATAAAATAAATAAAACAATAAACAAAGTTAAGAAGATGGGTAAGAAAAACCTAAATAAAAGCTAGCTTAGCTTATTCTTAAGTAGAAACTGAGCTCACTATCTAGTGGGAGGGTGTTCCATAGTTTTGGTGCATAAAAAGAAAGCGGCTCCACCAGAGCCTTCATGTAAAACCTTTGGAACATTAACCCTTTCGCACGTACCATCACAAATATGTGATCATTCCAGACATGGCCCAAACGCGTACCATCACAAATATGTGATTAGAACGTTTCACTGGAACGCTCCGTTGAGAATGAGGTCACAATGGTTTACTGCCGGCTAAACAGACACGTCACAGAGGTGTGTATATTATGGAAAATAAACCATCAATTTGCGATTTCAGAAGCTGAAATGAACGATAAATGACACATTGCTGTGCATCGAATATCTTCGTTACATCAACACTGAGCAAGCTAAGCAGTTTGGTGGTTTTTAACCTTGTTGTACTGAAATGCAAATGTTACTATGTCAACGTTAGTTGTTATCCGAATAGTCATCTAGTTTAATTTGCAGTGTACGCATATGGGTTACTACGTAGCTAGCTGTATTATACCGACGATCTCGCTTACATTTACGCTTACATCGTCTATTTACGAATGACGCAACAATAAACCTGTGGGCTAACCCTAGGACTAAACACACTGTTCCACAAAAACATTGTACCAAATAAACATCTTTACAACATTTACATTTATTTGTTTATGCAGATGTTCACACTTTCACAGAAGTAATGTAAGCAGCAAATACCCCCTAGCCTATAACGTTGATTTAGCTACAGTTTGCTAAAGTCAGTGCTAACCAAGCTGTCAAAATGAGCTAACTACGGGCTGACAGAAAATATAATATACACAATCGTATAGCGATTACCCTTTACAATGTTTTACATCACGGGTAAACTCATCCGTGATCAAAATAATTGACGAAATACTCGAAAAATGCATTTTCAAAAATAATCCGGCAGTAGGCTAATATTGGTATGCGGTGCTGCCATCTTGTTCTTCCGCATTCAACCGAAGGCTAGTGCTGTGACGTAACAGTCGAATTCTAGAACAGCTGTAGCACACAGAAAAAAAACCACGCTTTTGGGCCGTTGAAAATATTTTGGAACTTACGTGTGAAAGGGTTAAGGGCGGCAGGGGAAGACCTGAGGGTTTGGATGGAGACATATTGGGATAAACAGGATGACGTAGGATGGGGCTAAATTATTCAGTACTTTATAAACAAGTAAAATGGCTTTAAAATATTTTCCAAAAGATACAGGTAGCCAGTGAAGAGTTCTCAGGACTGGAATAATATGGTATATTCTATTAGCTTTGGTTTAAATTCTCGCTGCAGTGTTCTGTATCAATTGTAGTTTTTTTAATAGATTTTTCTTGTAGCACTGTAAAAAGAGTTACCGTAGTCCAGTTGGCTAGTAATAAAAGCATGTATAAGCATTCTTAAAATTAAGTTAAAAGATTTTACTTTGGCATTCCTTAGGTAAAGGTAAGAGTTATATATATAAAAGGGGGCGGCAGTATGGTATAATGGTTAAGGAACTGGGTTTGTAACCGAAAGGTTGCCGGTTCGATTCCCAGGTCGGACACTGCCGTTGTACCCTTGAGCAAGGTACTTCACCTGCATTGCTTCAGTATATATCCAGCTGTATCAATGGATACTATGTATAAATGCAAAAAAAATGCTGTGTAAGTCGCTCTGGATAAGAGCGTCTGCTAAATGCCTATAATGTAATGTAATGTAAAAAAGTACAGTGCATACGGAAAGTGCAGACCCTTTTGAGTTTTCCACACATCTTAACATGGATTTAATTATTTTTTTCCCCTCAATCTACACTCAATAACCCATAATGACAAAGTGAAAACATGTTTTTAAATTTTTTGCAAATTTATTAAAAATTAAAAACTGAATTTTTAAATTTACATAAGTATTCATACACTTTGCTTTACTGTATTTTTAAAGTATCATATTTCATATTTGGTCGCATATCCTTTGCATGCTGTTACTTCCTGAAGTCAGTGACCCATCAACATCAAAAGACTCAATATTTTATTTTCAGGTACTGTTACAAGCGATACAATAACTTCTCTACATTTGAATTGATCTCAATGGGAATTGGGGGGTGAGACTAGATTCAGCTGTAAATTACGCTGGTACAGTATGGAACACATGACTGGCGAAATGGCTGTAAGTAATCAAGGGTCAAAGGTATCAAACGAGCCCCAAACCATCACTCTGTTGCCAGATATGGAGTAGATGTGGATGGATTGCTTTAAGGATTGTTTCTACTGACTTTTTTCCCCCAGAGTTCTATAGGAAAATGAGTCAGGAGAAATAACCCTTGCAGTGATCCATCCACATCTACTTCATATCAGATCTGGAGAAGGGTACGGAAAAATCTCTGCAGCTTTACAGGTCCCAAAGAGCACAGTGGCCACCATCATTCGTAAATGGAAGAAGTTTGGAACCACTAAGAATCTTCCTAGACCTGGCCGCCCGGCCAAACTGAGCAATCGGGGAAGACGGGCCTTAGCCAGGGAGGTGAGCAGGAACCCGAGGGTCACTCTGACAGAGCTCCAGCGTATCCTTGTGGAGATGGGAGAACCTTTCAGAAGATCAACCATCCAGGCAGCACTCCACCAATCAGGCCTTTATGGTCGAGTGGCCAGATGGAAGCCCCTCTTTAGAAAAAGGCACATCACAGCCCGCTTGGAGTTTGCCAAAGGGCACGTAGAGGACTCTCAAACCATGAGAATCAAGATTCTCTGGTCTGATTAAACCAAAATGTAACTTTTTGACCTGAATACCAAGCGTCACGTCTGGAGGAAACCAGGCACCGCTCATCACCTGGCTAATACCATCCCTACAGTGAAGCATGGCGGTGGCAGCATCATGATGTGGGGCTGTTTTTCAGCAGCGGGAACGGGGCGACTAGTCCTGATAGAGGGAAAGTTGAATGCAGCTAAGTACACTGAGATCCTTGAAGAAAACCTGCTCCAAAGTGCTCTGGACCTCAGACTGGGGCGAAGGTTTACCTTCCAACATGACAACGACCCGAAGCACACAGCCAAGAGAACAAAGGAGTGGCTTCAGAGAAAGTCTGTGCATGTCCTTGAGTGGCCCAGCCAGAGTCCATACCTGAATCCAATTGAACATCTGTGGAAAGAGCTGAAAATGGCCGTGTACCAACGCTCCCCATCCAACCTGATGAAGCTTGCAAGGATATGCCAAGAGGAATGGGCAAAAATGTCCAGAAACAAGTGTGCCAAGCTCGTAGCTTCTTTTCCAAGACGCCTTGAAGCTGTAATCGCTGCCAAAGGTGCAACTTGTGAAAGTTAAACCCTCTGTGGTAGCCTACACTATAATGGATATATTGTTCAAGCATCAAACGAGCCAAGCTATCAACTGTGTTAAGATATTAATTTTGCATAAGCTAATGTAACAACTTTGTACAACTTTAGCTAGCAAGCTAGCGGCTATAAAACATTTTAGCCGCAACCAATCTAATGTTCTCTCACTTGCTAACTTGAGAAGCAAAACAAAATAAAATATAGCTGCAAGTGGCAATTAACGGGGTCCAAGCAGAATTGGGGAAATATCCCACAAATGCAGAGTCTCATGTGTTTGTCAGGCTGTAATTAATGACACAAAACACCTGACTGATGAATTTTGGAATGTAAAGATTCTGAATCTATATTTTTATTGCTACTGGATATTCATTGGCTCGTTATTCGTTCATATTTAAAGATATTCAAATTCTGAATAATTTTCTATGGAGCATGGTCAAAGGAGGCTATGCACCAAATTTCATGCAAATCGGTCAATATTTGTAGGAGAAGAAGCATTTTAAGTGTTTTTCAAAAAATGCTGTTAAAAGGTTACAGCCCAAAACATTCACATTCTTCCTATAGCGCCACCATCTGGCAAATCTTGTTATGTTTTGTTTATCTCAGGTACTCTTGGGACTGGGTACCTATGTACAAAATCTATTTGCTCTAGCATGTACAGTTTTTGCTGGGCAAACACTTTTAGGCCAAAAAAATAATAATAAATATAGCTTCAAGCAGCAATTCCCGGGGACCGAGCAGCATAAACAGCATTTGTCAAACACAGACACTCCAAACTGGTGGACAATTCAAGACAGGGTTGACCTAAAAAGCAAATGTCTATGTTTTTAATCAGGGCTTTTATCACTGTTACAAGTCAGAAATCTCTGCGAAGGAACAGTGAATGTTTGGATCTCTATAGCGCCACGATGTGGTTTGATTGGGCTAAGTCCTGATTTAACTCTTAATTAACGCACCAAGTTTCAGAACTTTATGTCAAATGGTTTCAGAATTATTAGCATTTATGTGATAAGCTGCGCCCATTGCTAATTAATTGGCATGTCATTCGGGCATCTTTTAACATATGAAAATTTTGTAGATATCTTTTATGAAGCATGGTCGAAAGAGCGTGTGTACCAAGTTCCGTCCAAATTGGTCAAAATTTGTAGGAGGAGTAGCATTTTAAGTGTTTTCCAAAAAATGCTAATTAGTGGAAAATCCAATATGGCTGACTTCATGGGTCCTTAAGGCAAATTTGTTCAGCATGAGCAGAGGGACCTGTACACACCAAAGGTAGTGACTCTAAATCAAACAGGGCATCGGCAGTGGGCGTGTCAATGTCAAAATATTTTCATGTGCACTACAGCGCCACCAAAGTGTCCTATCGCCACCAAATTTGATGAGGGCTTGTGGGAAGATACCTTCTAACTATATGCCAAGTTTAATAAGAATCAATCAGCCAAGCGGTTAAGTAAAAACATAGAAAAGTAATAGATGAGTAAATGTAAAACAAAATGGCGGCAAATTAAAGATGGTGCCGACCCATCTATGTTCCAAATCCGGGCCTTTGTCACTCTAGTAAGTTTGAAATCTTTGCAATGGAACAGTGATTTTTAAATATTGTTTTATATTTGGATCTCTATATCGCTATCCCGTGGCTCGATTGGGTGGAAACTTCAGGGGCTCCATCTTGGCGATCTTAGTGTCTTGTCTAAACGCTTGGCGTAAAGTGCATTTAGGGCGTATCCAAGTCAACTTTTGCTAGTTTGACGGCGTGATTTTTGAGCGCTAAGCACGGCGCAACGTGCAAATGGGCTGAACCTAGTCTCTTCATTAATTATAGGTGTGTCTTGGGCATGACATGCAATAAACCAACCAAAATGTCATATCCCATTCCCTTTAAGAGCCTGCTTTTCCAACTTGGCAGATTGCTTATATAGATAGATAGATAGATAGATAGATAGATAGATAGATAGATAGATAGATAGATCTTTATTGTCATTGTCACAAGTACAACGAAATTTAAAAGTGCTTCTTGTCAGTGCAACATTCATTTAAAGAAAAATAAATAAATAAATAAATGCATACTTTTCTGTCAGATTCATTATCTCTTTTGAGCATTGAGGGTGGTTATTGCAGTTGGATAAAAGCTGTGTTTGAGTCTGTTTGTCCTTGCATTTAATGCTCTGTACCACCTGCCTGAGGGCAACAGTTGGAACAGAGAGTGAGCGGGATGGTGGGTGTCCTTTATGATGTTATTGGCTTTTTTGAGACAGCGGGAATGGTGTAGTTCTTCCAGTGTGGGGAGGGGGCAGCCGATGATCTTCTGGGCGGTGATGATGACCCTCTGGAGCGCTTTCCTCTGAGCCGCTGTGCAGCTGGTGTACCATACGCACATGCAGTACGTTAGTATGCTCTCTATGGAGGCACGGAAAAAGGACACCAGTAGTCTCTGTGAGATGTTATTCTTCCTGAGAATTCTCAGGAAGTACAGTCTTTGCTGGGCCTTTTTCAGCAGCTCAGAGGTGTTCACACTCCAGGATAGGCTCTCCTCGATGTAGACTCCCAGGAAGCGGATGTCTGCCACCCTCTCCACACAGTCCCCACTGAGGATTAGTGGCGGGATCTCTATTTTCTTCCTCCTGTAGTCTATGATGAGTTCTTTAGTTTTGGATGTGTTGAGGAGCAGGTTGTTGGCCCTGCACCATGTGGACAGCCTCATGATGGCGAAACAGACATGCTCGTGCGTGTTTAGTGCGATCAAAGAATAGGCAATATGGTATGGATCAATAGTATGATCAATATTATTCAGACTAACCATTATGAGTTCCCGGTAATTCCCGACAGTGCTGTAATTTTACAAAATATATGCAGTTAAATTCCGTTAAAAGCACCTGCAACAGCTGAGAATAAGCTATGAATGGCTTCAGTCTCACCTTAGAAAACGCCAAATTAGCCTGCTTTTTTAAACAAATTTCGTTTGATTATGCAATGAAACATTGTTGATGTTCTCATGGAGTTCTCAAAGTTTAAGCTTCATCCAAAGTTCATTCTAATATTGCATTCGAATATTGATTGCTATGCTGACGATACTCAACTCTTTCTCTCCTTCTCACCCTCTGACACTCAGGTATCAGCCCGCGTCTCCGCTTGCCTGAGAGACATCCAGAGCTGGATGGACAACCGCCATCTCAAGCTCAATCCTGGCAAGACTGAGCTCATCTACATTCCTGCTCTAACCTCTCCTCCTCTCAATCTCTCTATTTCCCTAGGGGACACTCCACTGACCCCAACGCCCTGTGCCAGGAACCTCGGAGTCGTGATGGACAACAGGCTGTCCCTCTCCGAGAACATCGCAGCAGTAACCCGGGCATGCAGGTTCTTCCTGTACAACATCAGGAGAATCCGCCCCTTCCTCACCACCCACTCAACCCAGCTCCTGGTCCAAGCTATGGTGCTGTCTCGCCTGGACTATTGCAACTCTCTCCTGGCTGGCCTGCCAGCATCGGCCATTAGACCCCTTCAGCTTATCCAGAACGCAGCAGCGCGCCTGGTCTTCAACCTCCCCCGACACTCCCATGTCACCCCCCTGCTCATTGACCTCCACTGGCTACCGGTGATGGCTCGCATCAAATTCAAAACATTGGTGCTCGCCTTCCAGGCAGTCCGAGGATCTGCCCCTCCATACCTCCAAAAACTAATCAGACCCTACACACCTGCCAGATCCCTGCGTTCCGCCTCCTCAGGACGACTGGTACCCCCCCCTCTTCATACTAGCACCCGGTCTCGACGTCTGTCTGTCCTGGCCCCTCGGTGGTGGAATGACCTCCCCGTGGAAGTCAGAACAGCAGAAAGTCTGACCGCCTTCAAGCGCAGATTGAAGACTCACCTCTTCAAGCTGCACCTCTCTCCACCCCTCCCTACCTCCCTGTGACTATTGTTATTAATGTTGTGTAATTACCCCCCCCCCCCCCAAAAAAAAAAAACAATCATACTGACTGCGCCTAGTACTTCGATTCGTATTTGCCTTTTTAGGGTTGTTTTTAAACGTTCTTGTTCCTAGTTTGAAAATGCACTATGTACGTCGCTCTGGATAAGAGCGTCTGCTAAATGTCTATAATGTAATGTAATGATTAATAACATAAATACCATTATTTTGCCTTAACGATGACACTAAATACAATAAATCAGGCTGGCAACCCATAGGTTCACGCACATTTGTTCTTGATTTATAATGTCCTGCTTATGGAAATGCGACCAACCTGTTTTACTGGTAGCATAATGCTTTAAAACAATCCACTTTCCCAGGAAAACCGTGAAAAGTGCAATTTACAGCAGGGGAAACAGACCGGCTCCTGCATGAAGTTAAAGCGCACATGCAGAGAATGGCATTAAAATTAATTGTGAATTAATTGTGTAACATGCTGCAAATGTGTTTTTGTTTCTAATTCGACGCTTAGTTCTCTTTAAAATCATTTTATTCAGTTATAAAATAACAGGTGAAATCAGCGGGGTCTTAATAAGCTGAGAGTATGGAACCCTTGTCACTGTAATAGAAAAAATATGGAGGTTCAAATTCAGTTAACATGGTGACATTTATCTCATTTTTTTTTTTTTAACCGTAGGCTATTGAAAAACCTTGTATATCCACTGTATAGGCTTTTTGAAAAACAATAATTTTTTTCAGTCAAAACCATTCTATTTACTTATAGGCTGTAGGCCTAGAGAGCTATAGCCAATTGTAATGACATCTGAAGCGCATTTTCAGAACTCAAATGTCCGTCTATTGCAGTGCTCAAGTTTTTCATTGATTGACAATTCACGCATTAGGTGTAAATGACAATTTGCACATTAGGCTTGATATAGGTGTTATCAGCAAAGTTTTTAATAGATAGCCATCGTCATGTAACAGAAGATTGTCCCCCCGGAAGATTAGGCTACAGGAACTATTGGAAAATATAGCTTGATCCAGGATAATTGCGAATAGTCTATACATGTAACCTTACACGTACCATCACACATTGCCTGGATGAAGTGGCTGAAAGCAATTTAATTTGGCATTCCCCTTCGCTGAAGGACAGGTAGCTATGTGGTCTTTCACCTATGAACCCTTTTATTCTTATGCATTTTTTATATAGCCTACACAATAATATTTCACATTGCAATCTTGATATTTTTAGTCATGCTTGTGCGCACCCCTGTGTGTAACAGACAGGAGGGTGTACGCGCGTTGTGCACACGCCTATGTAGACGCACTTATATGCGCTGTTAAAATAACAACTGCGACATGACTTTAGACCAGGTTTGTGGTGGTTTTAGTGCAAGCGCTTTCTGCTGCCTCAAGATAGCAATACGCCAAAAATAATCCTGGTCACTCTTCATTTTAAGACCAACACACCCAGTTCACTTGCAATAGGCACAAGAATACATGGTATTTAAACGACGTGAACTCAAGGCGTTACAATGAACCATGTGCCGGGTGTAAGATAGCAAAGACACTTGCGTTTGGGCTAGCGCCACTTTGCGCCGGGTGTAAGATAAGGCCCCAGGTGTGAGCATCACGTAAACTTGGTAAATGGCTGAAATGAACCAAGACAGGTATACCATTTACAATACGAACTTAGATTTATTTATTTTTTAAGTCAAAATAAAGTGCCATAAATGCCAAAGCACCCAATAAGACATGGCACATACCGTTGCTAAGGTTATAATGTACTCTATTGGATAAAAGAGCCGACAATTAAACCAGAATGAACTGTAATGAATGAGACAAGCTTGCAGGGCATGGGGGGTATTACGAGTCGACGTTTCAGATTGTGTACTAGCGGTATAAAGTTTAGTATGAATACTGAATTTCGAAAAGAACATCTCGATGTGTAAAACCAATGTTAGGATTGTATATTTATTTCATATTTAGTATCATATATTGCCAGTGGAATATATGGTAGAATGAGACAATACTTTCACATGTTTATTTTGCATTTTATTGAGCAGGGCTTTTCATGGCTTTTCTGGCATACGATCAGGCTATTGTTGGGTTTTTCTTGTTGCGATGACGGAATTCAAATTTTATATGATGAATAAATATAGACGTGCTCAAATTTGTTGGTACCCCTGGTAAAGATGAGTAAAAAGGGTTATAAAAAATTCACTGTTTGATGAATTAGCTTAGTCTCACACTGAAAAAATGAAAAAAATCCAACCTTTAATTGACGTTCATTTATTATGAGAAAAAAAGATCCCTCATCAAGAAATAATTATTTTTAACAAAACCATGTTGGCCACAATTATTGGCACCCCTGCATTTATATACAGAATAAAGTATTCATTTTTAATATTTGGTTGCATATGCTTTGCATGCCATGACTTCCTGATATACTACAAGCGATACTAAATGTCTCTGCATTTGAATGGATCTCTATGGGAATTGGGGGGTGGGACTTAGATTTAGCTGTAAATGACACTGGAACAGTATGGAACACATGGTTGGCTAAATGGCTCAAAGTCATCAAGGGTCTGACGTATCAAACAAGCCTCAAACTATCACTCTGCTGCCAGATATGCAGCTCCACCTTTAGATGCAAACACAGGGAAGAGACATCACTTTCTGAGAAAAATAATTGCATGTCTTTACTCTGCCTCAGTAGAAGCAGGCTTTATTCACGAAGTACAAAAACAGTTGAAGGACCACAGAACAGCATGCTCATGTCCGGCCCGAGAAAAAAGTACCACACGCAGGCCTTTGAAGACGATCTGGATTTGCAGAAATCTGGCTTGTTCAAGATGTCCAAGAATACCAATCTACAAAGCACTCAATAGTCATAGTTCTTGAATTAAAAGGAGATAGGAAAACAAATACTCAAATACACAAAATAAAAGCAATGCAGCTCCTTGTTAATTCCAGAATAACTTCACAGATCGGAGGGAGTGAGTGATTGTACTGACAAAGCGGAAAATAAATCTGCAAGGGTGTATGCGAAGCCAGGCTGCTCCTTCTGGGGAATTATGCCTCTGGAGAATCACAACTGCTCCATTAGATTTGCAGCAACATATGAATACAGATATTATCCACAGGGTTGTGTCATGGATTATAAGCACAGCTGCAGCTGATAAGTGGCTGATAAGCAAATAAAAATCACTTAAAACAAAACACTAAAGAATATCTTTGTTTAAAACATGTTACACAATGGGAAATAAGTACAGTACATTAGGTTCAGCATGTGACATTTGATTTTACACATTAATAAACTCCTGACATGAAAACCTACTCGAGGCACAATTATTATTATACTTGTGTTTGCTTTGGACAGGATCTTCTAATACATGCCTTTTTATTCCACACAAAGTGAATAATAGTTCAGTTGCCCCAGACAGCCGAAGCCTCACTGAATCTCAAACCACACATTCACATGCTAAGCTTCCAGACATAGACAGACTTGGTGTATCCAGCCTCACAGTTCTAGCCTGCAGAGAGAGAAATAGGCTACATATCAATATAATGGATAAAAAAACCTTGACAAAAATTCCATTCAGCCCACCATTTTCCAAGTGGAGGAACATAAAAGGGGCTTGGTCTCAAAAGGAAGGGCCGTGACTAACAACCTCACCCCAACTTTTTACGTGGCACGTTGCTGAAGTACAATACAACAAACAGAAGTCTCTCCTGAGTCAGACACCAACTTCATGTTTATTCATAAGGCTATCCACTTCAAAGAGCAAGGGCCCTAAAAGAGCCCACAGTTATAGGCTGGGCAATTGGCTTCGCTCCTTTTGAAACAATGATGTTCAAGGTTTCATTTAACATCACTGCTCATTTTAGTGTGTCTGGCCACAGTTGTGTATTCATGTCATTTTTTATTGAAAAGCTGTTCTGCAAGACCATCTTGATATGTCCCAAGAGTGCACATTGCCAATCCTTAAATATAGTATTGTACATGTATCCGCAGGTCTTGTGCATTTGAGTATACTTGTATCTCTTTGGTGATTGCTGCTGAGCTCAAGAAACAATGCCATCATGTGTTAGTTGCATTGATAACATTACTGGGCAGCACATTTTCACATGAGAACTGTCAGTAAGCATGATAGCACACTATCACTTATATGGACATTATAAGTTGAATTAGGTGACTATTGTCCATTACCAGAACAGTTGTCTGTTGCATGCGGAAAGATTTTTTAATAATTCAACATCTATTTACAAATGTTAGCAGATTGCCTTAGAAGGACTCTTAGAAGCTCTTTATTTCTCATCCTGGTTTTTATTACATAGGGCAAAGCTACCAAAGAGAAGGCTGCCATTACAAGTAATTCTGGGGTATTGGTTTTACAGAGGCGATTTCCAGGGAGGTGTTGGGCCGTTGTACCTGCAAGTGGTTGCAAAGCTCCCTTGTTCAGCAACACCCTCTTCTGCCCCCTCCATTTGTCTTGCTTCCTCTCTCGCCTCCCTCTCTCCCACCTAACCCCCTCGCTGGAAGAACGGTGAACCCTGTCTGAAGTCTGAATGACCTCCCCGAAGAAAACTAAATCAGTGAATGCTGGAACCGGAGACAACAGAGAACAACTGCTTCCTGCAACACTTCCTGTGATCACAGGCTGAATGGTGTCTGTGTGGGGCAGGGATCACAACTCCGGAGAGGGTTGAGATAAGCAGTTCCAGTGAATGTGACCAGGGAGATGGCAAGAATGAGGGCTCAGCACTCACCCTACAGTTATGGCCATTGCCCTTCAACAAAGTTCAACACAAAAAGATCCACTTTCCACCTTTGTACGTGTATGTGAGTGCACGTACAAAAAAGCTTTCAGGGGCTCTGCTACGATGTATTTGTTTGATGTACAGGGATAATTTCTCTTTCCGTTTGTAAAATCCAACTGCTCATGTGACGCTCAATGCTCTCCTAAAAATATAAAGCATTTAGCAACAGGAAAGGGCCAACATGCCGGCAGGGCTCAGCACATTGCAACAGCTTTTTCTGACACAGCTGTGAGACCAGACATCATTGATTTCAGTGTTGCACAGAGATTGGTAGCTTTTCAAGAGGCTTCCAATCACAGTTTTCAAAGGCTTTGCAGAGCGTTAACCTTTAGAGACATTGTTTATATTTAGAGACATTTTTACATTATCCTGTGAAAGACCTTCAGACAGCTAAACAAGCCTATGGGGGGACTTAATTTCCTTTGTCCTACTCAGTCATTTAAATTATTAGAGTCTTTATGACCGTCATTTGCCGGCCTCCCCTGTGCTCTACCCTCAAGGATAGCAACAGTAGCTAATTGTATGAAATGACAAAATATAAAGTACTTTCAGAGAACCAAACAAACACCACAAATACAAGACTGACAATAGAGGAAGATGTAACAATTGCAGAACACAATAAAAAAGCAAGCGGTTTGGACTGGCTGACAAGAAAAATCACATCGACTGACTTCTGAAACTTCCTGCGATTTGAATTGAGCCTTTTGAGCTACAGTGTAAAATCCAACAAAAAACACAGTGTAGATACAGAGAACATTTCCCCAGTGTAGAAAGCTGCACACAGTCACATGCCAGCCCTTTAAAGATGCGCAAGCATACTTTTTGTCATTTGTGTAAATATCTGTACCGAGAACAAAGATGGCAGAAAAAATGTACAAACATACAAAATACTGGCTCACTAGATGTGCAATAAAAGGAGAACAGTCACAGTGAAGGGAAAAAGCTCACTGATGTCACTGATCATCCATGAGCATCTTACCAAAAGCATGAGACCAACCTGTAGACCACATGCTTCACTTCTAGAATACTGAGCTTGCAGGCCATGCAACACTTCCACTATATAACAGCGCAGACAGCCTGTAAAAGTCCTTGAACTGCCCATGGGATATGTGTGATAGCAACACATGGATATCGATAGTCTGCTTTGGACAGGAGAAATACTTTCAAAGGAGGTCTGAAAACATACTTCTCAGCATTCTTCTATTCCAAAAAAAAAACTAAAACAGGAGCAAAGTATTGGATAAACATCAATAATGCAATGCATTTGGGAAAGAACCATCTTAGTAAAACGTTATCTGATCAAAAATACGTTTTCAACGTACAAAAATGCCAAGTTACTCACGCATAGCCTACAAAGCAGTGTCTGTGAGTTATTCATTAAAACTTGCAAAAACTACATCTGCCATTAAAAGTATTGATATCAAAATGAGGCCAAGTTACAACAAACAGAATTGCCTATTGTAGCTCACATGAATTAAACTAGCTCTATTCCAAATCAATGCTACCCAATCTCTCCTAAATTATTTCATATAATTTGGCCCTGTGTATTTTCATTTTATGACCTGTGAATCTGTGGTAATGTGGTCATTGAAACTTTGTGGCACATCAAAGTGTAAAATAGCTATTATTTATAGCAATTTATTTGCAATTCACATGTGTTACACTTACAAATGTAAGGAAATGAGTACAGTATAGTCTATGTTTGAGTTCAACAATTGTCTGCATTCAGTGCTTTGGATGTACGAAAAGCACAGCAAGCATAAAATAAATAATAATAATAATAATAAATGATTTGTAATATTTGTATTTGAATAGAAACCATGTTTGTTATTATTAAACATGTTAAAACAATTCATTCTTTAGTTCTTTGGCTTCATCTGATCCACAAACATGCAGTCGGCTACATTCATGGGTCAAACATACACTGCCTGGTGTGAAAAAAAAGTTGCATTCTCTAATAATTAGTTGGACCGCCTTTAGCTGTGATTACTGCGCACTTTAGTTGTGGCATTGTTTCGACAACCTTATGCAACATCACAACATTTATTTCAGTCCAGAGTTTCATACATTTTTGGCAGAGATCTTGTATTGACAACGGAAGAGTCAAACCACTCCATAAAGTTTTCTCCAGCACATCCCAAAGACTTTCAATGGGGTTAAGGTCAGAACTCTGGTGGCCAATTCATGTGTGAAAATTAAAATTAACCAATTTGAGCCTGATCTTGGCATTGTCGTCCTGGAATATGCCCATTGATGGGATAACCTGGTCATTCAGTACATTCAGGTACTCAGCTGACTTCATTTTATTGCTGCATAACGTTGCTGAGCCTAGACCTGACCAATTGAAACAACCCCAGATCATAACACTGCCTCCTTGTACAGTGGGCACTATGCATGACAGGTGTAACAGCAACTTTTTTTTTGGCCAGGCAGTGTATGTCTGGATAGGTTTGTTACATAAAATATTTATAGTATTTACTAGATGTACATATTAAACTTTTTTATCTGTATTTATTAATCCCCCAAGTGTAAATTATGTTCCTTGGTATAAATGTCTGTTTGTCAATTCAAGTGTTATATGCTGCTAGGAAAATTCCTACCAGCATAGAACATTTTTTATTACCATTATTATCTCCATCATTATTATAATCATTATCATAACAATAATCAATGAGGGTGACATCAAACAGGTGCACAAAGTACTTTATAGGATATAAACTAGAGCCAAAGGCTGGTACGTAAAATGAATAGGCCTTCCAACATTCCAACATTAGGGTTACTCTTGTCTTGCTAGTTAGAGAACAGAGGACTGAAGATATATAGATATAAAAAAGAAAGCAGAAAGGGGTCAAGCGGCTCCCACATTCTGTTATTGCTCAGGTAAAACCTGTTGTTTTCAGGTAAAACATTCAGTTTATCAAAATAAGAAATCAGAGATCCCCAAATAGAATAGAATTTGCTTGATGATCCTCTTATTGCATATTTAATCTTTTCTAGTTTCAAGAAAAGCATCAAGTCACTTTATACGATTTCCAGTCTATAAGGATTATCCTTTGAGCTAATAAGGATGCAAAGGCAATGTTATCCTTTTGTTTGTTTTTCATTGGTTGATCACCATCTGGAACACGGAAAATAGCAATAAGAGCACTGGGTAGTACGTCTATGCCCAGAGCCTCAGAACGTGTATTGAATATAGTAGACCAATAGCCATTCAATTGGGGGCAAGACCAGAACAGATGAGTAAGGAACATTAATAATGCGTAAGTTTGCCCTACGGGACCTGTTTTCAAGATCTTCAACTTTTTCCAAAAGAACAGCGTTTTGGGTTTGCAGCGTTTTGATAGTTCGTTCCGCTACATAGACCCTTTCAAAGTTCTCCCCAGCCAATGACCCTGTGGAGGTAAGGCGCCCCTGAAATGTATCGATCGTGCTGCGTATCGCATCGACTGAGGTTTGTAGAGGTCTGATCGACTCCTGGATCAGGGCAGACACGTCTTCCTTGAGGCTGGCCTGCTGCTTTGCCAGCTCCGCGAGCAGCTACTGCGGCCATGTTCGACAGTTTGCCACTCAAGCTAGTAGCCCTTGTTGCTGGTGACTGCTGATTAATTGTTTGCTTTTAGAAATACTCATTTCAGTAGCAAAACTGCTCTAGAAGGTAGTAATGATACTTTTAGTTATGAATTAACAAAGAGTTTGGTGTGTAAAATGTAAAATTAAAAGATCATCGGGAGGCCCTCTATCTTGCGTCTACCTCTTACATCGCACTTCTTCCTGTGGCCCGTGGTAGTCATCATTTTTCTCCATCTGGCCCTCAGTGAAAAAAGTTTGGACACCCCTGGTGTAAATAAACGTTCATGACCATTTTTACTGCCATTTTGGCATCGCCTAATATTATCTTGAAAGGGTAAACCAACCATTTCGAAGCAACACATTTAATAAATCACAAGTTTGTTTTATGCACACGTTATTAAAGACATACGCATGTTAAATACGTGATAAATGAGACCAAATAAATTGATTTAGAGTTAACAGGCTCATTTTTAATTTTCTCTCATCAGTAAAACAAATATTCACCTAACGTTATATTAACAGAATGTTCGCAAACATGTCACAATAGATCCAATGTTATAATTACAATTATCAGAACGATACATTCAGTACTATCAAAACATGCTTCTTTCTTGTTAGAAGTATGTTGAAGTGCTCAGGCCTATCGAAACAGGTAGCGTCTTATGTTTAAGGATTTTATCAGTGCAGCTATCAAACCGTCAAACAGTCAATCAAATCATCAACCAACAACTAAGATGGAGGCGTTTTCTTTTCGACGTTTTTGTTGCAACATTATGTTAGTGTTAGCTCACTAGCGTAACTAGTGGGGAGGGGGGGGGGGGAGCAGGGGCCCCTGGAGGCAAAATGCCAAGAGCCGGGCCCTCAGCCGCTTGGAGGAAAACACATACATTTTAAATTAAATATAAATCAAAAATGATTTTGTGTCAACCGTGCGGGCATAACTGAACAATTTTAAACGTGGGGAAATATTTTTATTAATATAATTAATCGGCTATTACGTTGTTTGACTTCCACAAATGCACGCTGCACACACGCTCGTTTCCGACGTCAGTTAGCAGATCAGTTAAAAAAGAAACAAAAATCGGGTTATCCGAAACATAGAAGTGCAATACAGCCATGCTTAGAAATAGCCCCCACTGTCCTGAGATGTCGAGTGTCACCAAGCAGTCCAACACACAAACTCCACCTCCCCGACTCTCCTCCATACACGCAGCGCCGCGGTGTCTGTACATCGCCGAAATGAAAAAACAGAATTTTTTGACGTATGCTATGACATTTTAAATATACTATAAATTAATTAACTGAATATTCAATTTCTAGACCTACCGTGTCAAATTAGCCTATACCTACCGTGTCAAAATTAACGATTTTGTTTTGTGTTGACAGAAACATTAGCCTGGCCTACACTTTGTATTCATAAGATGATTTCAATGCATAGGACCGCATGCAATTTCATAGCGAATTGATTGTTTTTTTTCAGAATAATAGGCTACAAGCCTAAAAACCTTTTTTTTTGGTAAATCTTTATTTGCAGACATTAATTAGCTATATCTACTATTGCTACAAAGTGAATTACTTGCCTGAAGTGATTATGTTATCTCAGCATCTTAGAGAGATGAGTTAGGCTATTGTTGCCTTCAAGTGCTCTATTTCCCAGTTGCCAAATCGTAATTATGAGGTTGACGCATTCAAATGCTCCGAAATTGGAATTACCAGCAAACATGGATGTCTAGAAAGTAAATGTTTCTTTTGATCCTTTACAAATTAAAAAAAATACATGCGAGAGCTGCTATCAATTTCTGCTCGAGAAAAAAGAGCAAAGGAAACGTATGATGAGAGCCATTTATGATATATTAAAGTATTTTTTACTGGTTGTGTGCTGTGTGTGCGTGACCATGAATATAATAATCTGCTGCTCTGCGCCTGGTTGCATTGTCATACATGATGAATATATTGTATTTTCTACCATTTCGACTTGGCAACTGGATAATATGAGCTCCGAAGAGCTTGAAGGACAGAGAGGAAACAGGTCAGTAGTGAACCCGGGTAGCTAAATTATCTCCGACTTTCCCACTTAATTAGGCTACGACTTGGAGGTTCGTTCAAGTGCAACTTCCATGTCGGAAACTGACTCGTATTTCCGATAATTCCGACAGCACTTGAATTCAGCATATGTCTCTGGCTCATCGACATAGGGTCATATAATTTTTTTTTTTAGCTTCATATATTAGGGCCCCCTGCTGACCTGATTTGCCCCCCCTGAGCTTATCATGTAGTTACGCCACTGTGTTAGCCATTATAAATATGGTGGAGAGCTAACAGGTTGTTGGAAGCCTAGAATGTAGTTTGTTAGCTTTAGATGGTATAAATACCAATGTGGCTCAAAGGTGTACTGCAGATAAAAATTTTACATAAGACAAAATTCTGAAAATTTATTTGGCGACTCAAATAAAATCTCTTGCGACCCATCCGTGGGTCGTGACCGAGACTTTGGAAAACACTGGTCTAAGGTATCAAACGAGCCCAAACCCATCAGTCTGAGCGCATGTGGATGGATCACATCAGGACATGAGTAACTGTCTCCAGTTCTTTACACTCATCACCACCCGAAGTCCCGCCCCCAGAGCACAGTGGCCCAGCCTAAGCCAGGTCAGAAGTTCTTCCTCCCTTCTATTGCCTACCAATGATACCCTTCTTTCCTGGACCTTGGGCTGTATTAAATACAGGTGTCACCCCCTACCCTCTTGCTCCCGCTTCCTCTGTCACTGAAGCCGCAGTCCCTCAGCTGCCATGCTTTTAACTTCTGCCCATCCCATCGGAATACTCATTCCTACCAGCTCCTGAGAGACTGCCTTTTTTGCCACCCTATCCACCACCTTGTTTCCTTGTACTCCCACATGTGCTGAGACCGAGAGAAACCCCACATCACACCCCAGATGACACACTCTATGCAAGATCAATAGCAGGTCCAGCATTAGATCTGGACATGCCTCTGACCGCCTTTCTTTAATGCACGTTATCACAGCTACTGAATCTGAGCAGATTACCACTTGCTCTGGTCGCACATCTTCTACCCACCCCAGTGCCCACCAAATTGCCAGTAATTCCGCTGTAAAAATGACTTATTTCCCAGTCTTTCTCCAAAGAAGATTCCATATTTTGGGATAAAAACTGCACACCCGGTTCTTCGACTATCCGGGGCCTTTGACCCATCAGTGTACACCTGGAGAGAGGAATCCCACCCACTTTTAATGTGCTCCTCTACTAACTGATACAAGGTTTTATCCACTTTACCAGCATGTACCGCCTCCAGAATAGAAAGATCCACTTCTGGGGTTAACAGAAGCCAGTCTGGAACAACAGACTACACTACTGACGGTGCAATCGCCACTACAGCCATACCCTGTTTCGCGGCCCACTCTTGAGCTTGCCCCATCAGTCATGTCACGTTCCGACCCGTGAGCTCCCAACACTCCTGTAGTAACCAGTCTGCCTGGACCCTCCCTATCCGTCCCCTCAATTTAGTCCAGTATGTAAGCGCCAGCTTAAACCGCCTAAGCCTTAATGGCATTTCCCCAGATTCTACGAGAAGGGCCGGGATTGCGGTTGTACGAAATGGACCACATGCTAGCCGCAGAGCCTTGGCCTGAACTACATCCAGCTTTTAAAGCAATGTTGTAGAAGCAGTCCCATATACTAAACATCCGTAATCAAATGTTGACCTGATCACTGCCTGGTATATTAGTAATGAAGTCCCCCTGTTTGCACCCCATGCATATCCAGCTAGGCAGTGCATCAAATTAAGAGTCTTGGCACATTTAGCTCCTATCTTATCTATGTGCACTTTCCATGTCAATCTCTCCTCTAGCCACACCCCCAGAAACATGAACTGCGTCACCTTCTCAATTGGTACCCCATACAGTGTCATTCCCCCCTCCCACTGCTTCCTTTTACGGCTAAACACTATATACTGAGTCTTAGAGCTGGAGATTCGAAAGCCCCACTGTTCCGCCCACTCCTCAACCACCCCCAGTGCCTCCTGTATCTTTCTGCCCACAAATCTCACATTTCTTCCCCTTTTCCACACTGCTCCGTCATCAGCGTATAAAGAATGCCCAATCCCTGGCCCTATCTTCTGAAATATATCAGTAATCATGATGTTAAATAAAACTGGGCTTATCACACTGCCCTGGGGAGTGCCATTTTCAATCCCCACCATAGCTGATAGTTGAGACCCCACCCTGACCTGTATGGACCGATTTTGTAAAAAATTCTTAATCCAATTTAAAAGCCTGCCTCCCACCCCCATCTTGGACAATTGAATAAGAAAACCGTCTTTCCACAGCATATCATAGGCTTTTTTGATATCTAGAAAGACTGCTATTACAACTTCCCTAGATGCCAAGGCTTTCCTTATGTAAAAAAAAAACCCTGGTATTTAAAACAAACCCATGACTGAGGTTGGTTCAAAAACACAGCTTCATGACAGTTAATTAATGATACATGCAAACAAATTAAGTGTATTTCAGTAAAATCTCCTCACGTTACACATTACATCGGCTAACCATCGAGACAATAAGACAACATTAAAACTGCTGTGGTGCGATGGGACCGTTCTTTTAAGTTCAGTGGATGGGACACAACTCGACCATTCCACTGATTCCCACATTACTAGCAAAAGGTATCAACGCTAACGATAGCTAGTAGGCACATTTTGAGCTGCTAAATAGTTCAAGCATAGATAGACCCTACTTGCCAAATAGTGTCAAGTAATTCCTAAAGCGCATCAATATCAATATAAAACAAAAATGAACAGTATATTTATACTTCGTTTGGCCACATACCTGAATCATGCCTCAAAGCAACTCATCACACTGACTGACTCATGACTGTTGAGTGCCTATGCATGCAATCTTTCACCATAGAAAGGCTCGGTGCCCACACAGTGCTCGCCGCTGCGGTAGAAACCAGGAGGGAGGGAGGGTAGAGGTAGAGGGCATCGCCCGGGACCAATCTTCCGACCTGATATTTTGATTCAATCAATATATCTGTTCGGCAGGGCAGGCTGTGCGCAAACAGGAATTTATCTATTTAAAAACATTTATTCATTTTTTTTTTTTAAAGGGCACTTTATAGGAGGCCAAACGGCAGGTGCTCAAGCCCCTTTTGAGGTCTATCGATGCACGTGCATGGTTTGAGGCTCGTTTGATACCGCATACCCTTGATGACTTGCAGCCATTTAGCAAACCATGGGTTCCATACTATTCCTGTGTAATAATAATAATAAACTTTATTTGTATAGCACCCTTCATACAAAAAATGCAGCTCAAAGTGCTTTACAAGATGCACATAGAACAAAAAATAAAAACAATAGAAATAACAAATAAAATATTAATAAAAACTGACAAATAGAAATAGTTAAAATAGTAAAAATCGATAACAGACAATAAGACAAATAAAATAAAACAATAAAATAAGATTGATAAAAACTGACAGATAAAATAGTTAAAACAGCATAAACATGAAAATCTTAATGTAATCATGTAATGATTAATCATGTAATCTTAATCTAGTCCCACCCCCCAATTCCCATAAAGACCCATTCAAATGCAGAGGTTATAAGAGTACCTGAAAATAAGATATCAAGAGTCCTTTAATATCCTTTTATATGATAGCATCACCTGTTTACCTGTGGAATGTGTTTTACAGGTGTTTTATTTTTTTGCCCGTCCCAACTTTTTTGGAACGTGTTGCAAGCATTAAATTTAGAATTAGTGTATTTTTACAAAAATCAATAAAGTTGAAAAGGTAAAACATGAAATATCTTTTCTTTGAACTGTTTTCAATTAAATATACAGTTAGCACCATAATTCATTGGACAGTGACACATTTTCTGTTATTTTGGTCCTGTACTCTAGCACTTTTGAAAGGATACAATGACAACGAGGTTGAAGTGCAGACTGTCAGCTTTAATTTGAGTTTGAGTCTTTTGATATTATTGGGTCACAGACATGGCATGCAAAGGATATGCTACTAAATATATAAAATAATTACTTTATTCTACATTGTTAAACTGGCCAATATTTTTTGATGCCCGAAAATGGGGGGGACTATGTACAATAGGTTCTATAATTTCTAAACGGTTCATCCGATATGGATGAAAATACCCTCAAATTAAAGCCAACAGTCTGCACTTCAAATTAATTGTCAATGTATCCTTTGAAAAAAAGTGCTAGAGTAAAAATAACAAAAAAAGAATTCACTGTCCAATGAATTATGGTGCTCACTGTATGTAAAAAATAATTTACAAATCACTGCTTTCTGCTTTTATGTGCATTTTACATACTGTCCTACAACATTTTTGGAATTGGGGTTTGTATATATATATATATATATATATATACACACACACACACACACACACACACACACATATGCACACACAGTGGGGACGGAAAGTAATCGGGCAGTGACAATTTTTGTTGTTTTGGCTCTGTACTCCAGAACATTGGATTTGAAATGGAACAGTGACTATGAGGTTAAAGTGCAGATGGGAGATTTTTGAACAGACGTATTAAACAGAGCTCTCCACCACCATCATCAAAACACCAAATGAGGGAATATCTTTTGGAAGAATGGTGTTCCATCCCTCCAGTAGAGTTCAAGAGACTAAAATCTTGAAAAAAATTGAAGCTGTTCTGGTGGCTCAACACCTTACTAAGCCACTTTATGTTGGTTTTTCCTTTAATTGGTCGTATGTATGTATGTATGTATGTATGTATGTGCGTTTGAAAAAATACAATGACAATGAGGTTGAGGTGTAGACTTTAATTTTAGGGTATTTTCATCCATATCAGTTGAACCGTTTGAAATTATAGAACCTTTTGTACATAGTCTCCCCCCCATTTTTGGGCATCAAAAAATATTGGACAGTTTAACATAATGCAGAATAAAGTAATAATTTTAAATATTTGGTCACATATCCTTTGGCTGTGACTTCCAGACTTCCTGATCTGTGACCCAGCAATATCAAAAGTCTCTTGATATCTTATTTTGTGGCTAAATCATCCATGTAACTGTACCACTAGTTTGTTATTTGTAACAGATATTTGCTGGTTAAGGGAAAGTTCCTGATGAAAGAACTTAGCCTCCCATAGTTAGCAGGTGAGCTATCAAGCCTTGGCAAAAGATTTTTTCTAAGTAGGTTGTTAGATATAGCAAACTTTCCGTTGGCATTTAATTGTACCACAGTAAGTGCAAAATGCCTGACTTTGATATGAATCTGATATAGTTCTAGACAGGTTAATCCAACCTACATTAGATACAAAATAAGACATGATGTAGCACAGCAGCTTCAATGAGTCAGTGAGTTAAGAGATGAATCTTTAAAAAATAAAAAAGATAGTCATATAGAAATGAACTGAACAGAATACTATGAAATTGAACATTAAAAAATACTATTTTGGATGATACATTACACCTTACATGTTTGTTTGTATTATAGCCATCTAAGTAAATGTACATTGGGATTGAACAGAGGAGGCCAACTGAGAAGGCACATGACATGACCTAAGGATGCTCCAGTGGGTTTAACGTCTGAACCACCTCGCTGTTCAGACACAGGCCTTCATGATTAGAGAATTAGAGCAGATCCAGGCTTGTGCTCACTCATCTCTACTGGTAGAACCTCACCAAAATGAGAAACAATCCTGTCCAAACAGGAGCTTCAGAGTCATCTCATCGGTTCTTCCTTTCAAAATACTCGTACTTTTTTAGCTAAAATTTTTTTTTCAAAAGGTGAGACAAGTGCCCTGATTTACAGCGCATTAACAGCAAAGGGCCTTCCACAGAGAAATGAAAAGATGTAGCACGCTGGCCATTGGGTGGGGGAGGGTTCTCTACTGCCGCACCATTCTTTCCAGCCCAGTGTTCACTCAAGACCATTCTGCGATTGTCAGATTGTCACCTTAAATCTTCTCTGGAGGCAAACGCCACCAAAGTGTTACTCCAGCACTAAAAGTGTTTGGCTGCCTTTCGGTGGTGGAGCAGCTAAAGCAATACATGGATGTATAAATAAGAACAATATCAGATAAGTCTCTCGTGAAGGCTATAAACATTTACATTTTCCTTCAAGTACTGTTTATAGATATTTTATCTCCTATCTGAAAGCGGGGAACATGCTGAAAGGAGACACAGGAATAATTTCAGCGGGATATGTGAATCAGTGCAGCAGGCCTGACAGGGAGGCAGCCAGTTTACCATAATAGGTGCTGAGGGTGCTGGGGAAAACGACAGCAGCAGCAAAAAAACAAAACGGAAAAAAAGAAACACACACTCTGCCTCATCCACAGGAATGCCATAAGAATTATGTGAAGGTACCAAGAGAGAGGAAGAGAGCTCTTACTCAAGAGAAAACATTGGGGAAAATGGCTTTAAATAAGGGGGCAATGTCAATGGATTACATAAGCACAAAACTGTACATTAGCACTGTGAAAGCCATTAAACTGCTACCTCTTTTTTAAATAAATGTTTTTTTTTTTTTAGTTGCCAATTTGGAATTTCAGACCTTATTGCAACTTCTGCAGTTTGGGAGAGCACAGACAAGCATGCCATCTCCTCCAATACCTGTGTGTAGCTGGCATGTCTTTTTACCAACTGCCATGCATAGTCATTACACTGAAGGAGTACACTGGCACAGGGACTGGTCCACATGAATCAACCAAAGGAGTCACTTGTGTGCGAGCACAGCCCCCTCAATTTAAACTCTCTTTCTCTTTGAGGTGACATTATGGGTAATTACATGTACAGGGCTGGTGGTCACAGCAGGTCAGGTTCTATACCAGACGATGGGACTCATCACACACTGAAATCCAGCATTTTATACCACTATAGCCAAGGTTGACATTTTAAACACCCTACCTATCCCTTCACAGTCTTGTTCCATAAATACATGCTCCATTCTTCCACTGGAATTATCATCATCACCAGCAATACAGGATGTTGATGGGCTCAAAACCTTTATTTGTGATTTATTTGATTGATTTATTTAAAAGCTATAGATACAGGATTTTTATGGAGACAAAGACCTTTTTTAAAATAATAAATCCACAGAGCTTGCTAAAAAATGCAGAATAAAGGTATTGATTTTCCCTAAAAATAAATATTGATTATGAATTTATCATTACAAAAAAGATTTTACGGGCTGTAAAAAAGTACCGCGTTTTTCTCTGTCTAAGACGTCAGAGTATCAATAGCCATCAAATGTGTCCAACTACCTAGGGCAGCCTTTCGAATCGGTTGGTTATAGGTTGAAAAGTCAGATAGTTAGCTCGTAAGTTAGCGTAGTGGGTTTAGATTGCTGTGGGGAAAACACAGCCGAAGATATTGGCATTTGAAGTCGACTGTTTATTTACAAATAGGATGACGGGAAGGTAAAAGCAGGCGAGAAAGTTAGCCTCCTTGTGAACAGCCAACTTTACTAGCTACTAGTACTAACACACTTATTATTTTTTCATGATGTTAGATATGATTCTTGGTTAGCTATAGCTTGTATGCCGTATTACCTCAGTGAAGACACGTCTTGCAATCTATGTCTAATCCATACTACAATACCCTAAGAAATACTTATCCATTTTGAATACGTAATATGTCCATTGTGGGCTATAACCTATGTTGCCTAAGATATATTGATAGCCAGGGCCGGCTCTGACCAATTGGCTGCCCTAGGCAGGATTTTATCTGGCGCCCCCTTGCATCACAGTTTATTCACTACCAATAACATGCACTCACACTTTTGTTTTCACATTTAATTTCAAAATGTAATTCTTTGTGTGCACCTGCCAATGTGGAGAGCCTCTCGACAGAATTTATCAATTATTTTAGGCAATCCCCAGGCATTGGCTGGTGTGTCTTTTTCTTTTTCATTGTTCTGTAATGTGGTTCTATTTTGTCATACCTTGACATTGTTCTGTATATATTTCTGATTTCATGCCTGGAAATTAAATAAATAAATAAATAAATAACATTGTATTGTACATGTACATGTATAAGCAGGGAGGTGAGAGTTCGAGTCTCGCTCTCCCTGAAATTAAAATGAGGCTGAAATAAGCAGCACGTGTACCTGTCTAGTTCATTCCTTCTTTGTCATGGTTCTAAATAGGGATGTTCCTAATGACTAATATCCCTGACGTTTAAACGGAAGTTTATACTTAGACTAGTCTAAAAGTAAGAAAACACTCAGAAAACAGTCAAAATTGAGCACAATTTAATCTATAAAGTTAAACATTGTCCGAAAAAATATTGCGTATATTATAAGAGCCATTTGAAACCGTTAATCACATTCTTCAATAACCAAATCGTATTTTAAATGCCGCTGAAATGTGTGGCACTTTGCGCCTTGCATTATGAACATTGCACATTATCCTACAAAACATGACAACTCACTAAATAAAAGTTAACAAATAACATTTATTGAAAACAATATTCAACATAACAAAACATTTTTAGGAAACGTGACTGATTATTACAACGGCATTTTAATTGGGTGAACGCGATCGCATAGCAAATACAGTAAAAAATATTAATCGGTCATCAGAAAAACTACCAATAATAGGAACACAAAAAAATAACAATTAGGCCGACTGATCGACATGACATTAGATTAGTTTTATTGGGCTATTCAACAACGCGATAGGCCTACTTACTCTTTCCACCTCGCTGGTTTAATTTGCAGGGCGAACAGGCTAATGTGTTTTGTTTTTTTCCTTCGTTTTTTTTAAATAATTTTTTTAATCCGGCGTTGTTAACATTAGTAACGGATTCTTGTTTTTTTATAAAGCAACATTTGACCATGAAACATGAAATTTCAGTGCAAATTATGTCAATATGTAATTTAAATGTGTACATTAATAAAATAATAAGTTTAACCGACTAGCATTTCTGGTGCCGACTAGCGAGGGTAGCAACGTTTAATCGGCTAGTCGACTAAACGCGCACATCCCTAGTTCTAAATGTCTGTGGCTGTTAAATCACAACCAGCTCTGTGATTTTCTTCTTTATCATATGGCTCTTAGTTGTCATAAATCTTCTATTTTGTCATCTTCACATAATCTCTCATACATAGAGAACATAATGGAATACACGGTTCAATGCACTAGCGCCATACGGCGGCTCTGCACTGAATGGACTCAAAATGGCGTCAAATCGTTAGTTGTCGCTACTCTCTCTATAAAGGGACTCTACTTCAACCCAAGCGCCCCTGGTACCGGGGCAGCATGCGCCTAAAGTCAGAGAGCACTAGACAATTCATTTCATCACATTAACGTTACTGTACCTCTGCCCTTTTCACGTTGTTCCTCCTCTTCTTTCCTTCTTTTCCTTCCCTGAGCACCGGACAGCTTTGGTCTTTTCGACATTTTGATAGCATATAATGCGAGGGTCACGTCAGATAGCCACACTTTACCATTGCCCAGAGAGGGCGCGCAGGTAAAGTCTAATTGCCTGGCTGGAGGGGGGCGGGGTGACATGAACTAATAAATTATTATTATTTAATAGGCTATGCTGTAGAGCTACGCTGGTTGTTGTGGGGTTATTTAATATTTCGAAATAACAGTGTTAACTAGTAGTATTAGTCAAAAATTATTAAATATATATTTTTTTTTTTAAAGCGAAACTTTTTCTTTTTTTTCCCCCCATTTGTTGCGCCCCCTCTGGGTGGTGGCGCCCTTAGCATTTGCCTATACTGCCTATGCCAAAAACCGGCTCTGTTGATAGCTATATCTAATAAAAAAAATATTTATATATAGCTAGCAGAGATAAGATGCATGCAAACTCATTAGCTAACGTTAACAATATCATAATGTCCTCAAACATTTTTGTGTTGAGAAGTCGGTGAAAAGATGGTGAAACGTCGTCTTGCGTCTAGGTGAAAAAACGGCTAAATTTGGTTGAGAACTGAAAGTTTTTTAATGTAGGATGTAGCCAGGCAAAAAAAAGCCTCCCTTCCTGATGTATGTGACCCAACAATATCAAAAGACTCTTGATATCCTATTTTCTGGTACAAGCGATACTATAACTTCTCTGCATTTGAATGGATCTCTATGGGAATTGGGGGTGGGACTAGATTTAGCTGTAAATTATGCTGTAACAGTATGGAATACATGGTTGCCAAAATGGCCGTAAGTCATCAAGAATCTGAAGTATAAAACAAGCTTCAAACTATCACTCTGCTGCCAGATATGCAGTAGATATGGATGGATCACTTTAAGGGTGGTTTCTCCTGACAAATTTTCCTATTGAACTCTATGGAAAAATAAGTCAGGAGAAATCCTTCATACAATAGTGGCTAACTTGCCAGTGAGTTATGTGGCCTCTCTATTCTCTAAGAAATGCCGCAGACAGGCACTACACTAGCAGTAAAATGCCAAGCCCCTTGGCCTCCGCTTCTGTAACGTCATACAGTGGACGTGGCAACCTGCTGTCTGTGCTTTGGCCGTTGTAGTTTATCAGAAACTTTTTTTGAAAACTGAACTCAAGTTTATACATACATACAGACAGATTAGTTATTAAATTTGAAAAATGCACCAAAAAATTTAAAACTACAATATATCTATTGTTGTTTGTCATGATTCAATCAGTTTTTTTTTCCAATGTGTTATGGAATTTGTAATATTATGTTATGATATTTAATGCTATTTGGACTGATTCTGGTCTAGGCCTATTGGGTTGTTCTCGAGGCACATTGATTGAACTTTCTAGCGGTAACTAATACATTTTTGTATGATTGTGTAATCTTCAGTTATGTTAATTCAACATTCAAGTGGACGTGTAACAATAGTTATGATGATTACATTTTCTTCAAGAAATTGACACCTTCCGGAGAAAAAACCCTGGGAATTAATAACAAACTACGTTTTAAGTGTTAAGTTTGGCTTGGTCAAAAGCCGCAAAAGACAGGAAATTCAAATGAGCACCACCAAGCCACTTCAGCTCTCTACACTATCAGGGATTTCCAGTCCTCCGCTCCGCCCCACGGACTATGATTGAACAGTTGATTGCATTTATCAAAGTGCTCCGCCTTGTCAGTGACAATTTTATGCAATTGCAGACCGCTCTCAAATAAATACAATCACAAGTATTGCTTTGAATTTTGCCAAGTCCCGTGCGGCACGCAGTGGCCACAGAGCGAAATGCAATCGGCTCTCATTTACATTTCTATTTTGGCACGGAAGCCGCGCGAATCGTGTTGAAATGCAATGACAGACCACTCTGCAAGTCAATAAATATAATCATGAAGATTGCTTTGAATTGTGTCACGTTCCGTGCGCCATGCTAAGCTAAATGCAATGGGGCTCGTTAGCATTTAAATTTTGGCACGAAAATCACGCAGCTGGCGTTGAAAGGTAAGACACCCCGTATTGTATTTCAGTATGAGTGTTTTTAGAGAACACACAATGAAATGCAATGCAATATGCGTTTTGTTTTTAATTGTGGCATGATAAATGCGCATCTTTATGTAAAAGCAAACGCAGATATGTGCTATTAAATTTCACGATGTGTCGCTAAAGCGATTGCATTTATTTAAGTCCCTAAAAATCTTCCATAATATATATCTAGCTTACAGTTGAGCTTTTTCGAATATTCTAGTAAATTATAGTAAGCTATTTTTGGTATATTATTTTTATAGTTAGCTTGATAGTCCCTTGTTTTTTGATAGTTCGTTTTTCAGTCTAGCTTAGCAAGTAGCTAGCTAGTTTATTTAAAAAAAAAAATATATATATACACTTTATTGAAAATACATCTATAGTATAAAGCATAGTTGAGCCAGGAGTTGTATTATATGCATGCTACACGTTTACCTTTGCAACGTCCTTACAACAGACATTCTCTCTTGGAGAGTTCAGTGCAGTCACCACATGTGCACCCCTTGAACTGGAAACCAATATTGTTGATATCTTGCAGGTAGTGTGACTGCCTACAGCTTGTGTAAAATGAGTAGCCTACATGGCATGGGTAACTATTTGTACAGCGTGTGATTTGTTGTTCACTGGCCGCATTATTATAAGCCCAAACGAGGCTAAGCTTTCCGCATTCTCCACCATTGCTTCTGCCTCGTCTACTTGGGGCTCAGCAGCAGCTGGAGCTAGCACGTTTGTTTGTGTGTGAGCGAGCGAGCGAGCGAGAGAGTGGAACAAAGCAGCCGATGTGAGTGCTGTCCTGAGCAGAATGGGCTTTTAGCTAGAATAGCTACTAGTGAAAAAAAATCACGGGGGCGTAGTTTGATACCTGGAGCTCAGCCCCTATAATATTACCTTATCACGCCCAGATTTTGGCATTTTTTAAAATTTCAAAAGGGGGCGGGGTCTAGCTAAACCAGCGTGCTTTTCTGCCCAGTGGTGAATACATGTGGTTGAAAGTAGGCGAAAGTAGGCTACCCTACAGTAAAATGCTAAGAGATGCATTGTAGCCTACTGTAAAGTCTGCATACAGAGTTCGGGTTCATTAGAGAAGGATTTAAATGTATTTTAGACATGCTTGTTCAAAACACAAGAACAGCAAACAGCACCACGTAGCACTCGTCACTTCAGTGCTGGGACAGTAACGTTCTAAATCAACTGCATGATGATGCTATGCACATTTCAAGAACCGCCAGCACGTGAAAGTGGTATTAGACATCATATTATGTGTGCAAAGCAGGATATTCTACTTTGAGGACACAGGGAAATGGGAGTGGCACTTAACAATGGGAACTTTGTAGAAATATTCAGAAATAAGTTATTCTCCTTGGACAAATCTGCGTCTGTCAGAAATCACACGCTAATTCAAACCCATCAAAGGTAGGCCAAAGTTTGAATACTGTGCTTATATAGTGTTTTTTAATGAATATTTTTGTGCCCACCATGGTAGGCTACAGGTAATTATGCGTTCAGCCTCATGCGGCTATTGAAAGTTAAGCCCTATTTGGATGGGATGTTTTCAGGACAATGTCTCTAAAGTAATTGCAGGATGTCTGTAATGTTAATGCCGATTTGAACGGGATAAAGTATCTCCATAATCAGTGTCTAGAAATGCAGAGATTGGAGTGTCTAATCCATTTTGTCATCACACCAAAAATGTTCCATGCATCATACAATGTTACACATCCAAACAGATTGCTTCTGGCAGAAGAGCTCTGGCAGGGAGCAATTGATAAAGATGCAGGCTCTCAAAAAATAAAAAAATAATAAAAGTCTCGCAACTTTCACATGTGTTCTGGTTTATATTAGCCTATAGATTTTGTTATATAGAAAAGACAGAGAAGTGATTTTAGTGTTTGATTATTTTATATGGGGACAAAATTGTTGTAGGGGTGTTCCCATGCAAACCATTGCATTACGGTGTGTCATAGGCTGTTGGAGTGCATATTTGATAAAAAAAGAAATTCCCACTTTTGCCCGAAATGAATTCCTGGCTATGCGACTGTGTTCAACATGAACTAAATATATTTTGCAACAGCAAAATCAAGTCCTATTAAATCATTTCAAATGGTCTGACAGCCGCATTCATTCAATTATGTTTCGCTTTGCCACGTGCGTCTGTAGGCTTTCCAAGTTTGACGTTTCCAATTCTATCTGATATTAGTGTTTTCTACAGCTACTTGTATTATCTAGACTATTAAATGCTGTTATGTTGCTGTCATTTCATTGTAGAAATGTAAGTCCGTTAGTTGCCTATTCCTATGCCATATTTCGAGGGCTCAATCGCAGAACATTTGGATAGTAACGCAAAAGTAGTGTATCACGTTACCTTGTCTGTATTGTATCTCTGTTACCATTTCAAACGGTAACGAGTAATGAGTATTATACTTTTTTTGAGTAACGTGCCCAACACTGCCTTCGTTATCACTTCAGAGCTGATCAAGGAATATTTTTCCCATGGCCCTATCACAGCCTCACTCAATTGCCAAAGCCGACACCAGAGCAGCACTTTTAAACACGAGCCTATGACAATCACAGACAGAATATGTCACTATAAAAGGAAATGGTTATAAAATAATAATTGATTGGACTTGTACAATTTTTATTAAGCTCAGATATCATTGATATTTGAGTTAGGCTAATATATTATATGTTCAGTCATCTTAAAGTAAAACCAGTGACATTTTAAAACATTCAGTAGCCTAACTGAAATAAATAATATAACCATATACTGTATGCAATTTCTTTTTAAATAACTTTTTTCCACAACGCACTTTAAGCAGGTTTTTGTTGTTTCATTTTTGTTTCAAGTTGTTGTTTCAAGAATTTCAGCAGAGGTGTGAAAAGCAGTCTATTTTTTATGTTTTGAAAAATTGCAATGCAAATTATCACCATAACGTAGGCCCTCAAGTCAAAGACAAAAACAAACAAAATAAGGATTTTCCTTAATATCAAGTACAATACAAACTGCTGTTGGGCATTAGCTGTTGATATCTGTAAAATGTGTAGCATAAACTAACAAAAGATTTTAATTAAGATTCCACTTAATTTGTTTGGAACTGTAGATAAGTCACCTTGCCAATGCTGATACACTTTCTGACCTAGAATCACAAGCAATTCAATACTTCAAAACCAAAGAAAATACAAAGCATTCCAAACAATGTACATGCATCTACAGTATATAGGAAATTTCCACAGTAACGGAATTACAATTCACAGAAATGCTGGCCTTCATTTTATTTGCTGTGGAGTGTGGATAAGTCTTAAAGCCTAGCTGATTATAAAAACCTTTATAAGTTCAGATCATACCCCTGCCATCATATCAAGATCAAAATTTTGAAAGTTCCTGCATGTGGAATGGTCCAAGACTGAAAGAGCGTTGGTAACAAAATTACGGAAGAAAATTGGGTGTTATTTTTCCCTTCATTTTCAAAAGAATTTCTATGAGATCAATAATACATGGGGCTTACATTGATTCAAATTTGTATTACTTATGGTGTCAACTGTACACTGCCAGGATTTTGGGTTTTTTTATTTGGATGGATACTCCATACTCAACATTTTTTCAAAAAAGGCAGCGGTAACGGAATTACACAAATTGGTAACGGAATGACATCTCTGAAATTTACCTGGAAAAATTACAATTGTTCAACATCAGATGATCAGAAATGACTGAACACTTTGTGTTACCACCTTTAATATTAACCATAATACAAGCTACCTTTATGGCAAATTGAAAAACATTGGGAGAATATACCTACTAAAAAGTGTTTATTTTGAAAACAAAATGAAATTTCTGGAGTAATTAGTGGTGAGTGGTGACATAAAGTCAATCTCTGTTAGGATGGTTATTGGCTTCAAACTACTTAATACTGACCCAGTTTGTAGGTTAGAACATCCTTTACTATGCATCAAACTAATCTAATATGCACGGTAACGGAATTACGCATCTATAGGAGGTTTACATACACTGCTTTACATTGCATCGTCAAATCTGCCTTATATCGTCCATATTTGTCGAAGTCACTGTGAGTGGCATAATTTTGATCTTGATGCATTTCCAACATACAGTCACTATTTTAAAACACTACTTTCTACATGTTTAAACATACCTGTGCAGGCCAGCTGCATGTGGATTAAAGCCATAATAAATGATAATTTTGGTCTAATTTCCATTTAGTCATACTTTCACAAAGATTATTCCAAAATAATATAATTGTCAGCAAGGTTTTCTGTTCATTTTATGCTGAAATAAAAAAAAAACACTTAGGCCTACAATCTTGACCATTCAACTGTAGAGCTCTATGTGAGATTTATTATCGACTTGTATTGTTTCACAAAAATACATGTAATTAAACATATATTGCTCTGTTTTCCTACAAACTCAACAAATTTGACTGATTTGACTGAGTTGAAACATGTGTAAAGATAAAAAATGAATGCCAAAAATCAGCTTTGAACAAAAGCAACCAATTTTTTTTATTACAGGATCAAAATATTATGGCTTTAACCCACTTGTAAAAAATTTGAGAAAATGAGGAACATAGTAAAACTGGGCAAAAACGTCCAAACTTGAACTAGAATACAAGAAACACTGAAACTCTGGAATACAAGAAACACTGAAACTCTAGAATACAAGAAACACTGAAACTCTGGCAACAAACAAACATTTTCAGGTTCAACTTCAAACCTGATCAGTCTGTGACTCAGAAGTTGAAAATTAACGGTTCAGGTTAATTAGTCTCAGAGTTGCATAATATAACAAGGCCAGTAAACATCTCATCAAGGTACGTACATGATATGTACTTTACATTAAGCTAAGTGTGTCTCTTCTGTCCATTTGTGGCTCATTGAGGAGCTCTATGATGTAAGACCTGTGAACAGTGTCAATGTCATCTACTTCAGGCCAAAAATATGTATGTTTCCAGAATTTAACTGTAACATCACTTTTCATTACTTGGCCAAATAACTTTTTGGCATATTTCTCTTTAGAATATTAAACCACCACCCATGTCTAGTCCATATTTGTAATTCCGTTACCAATGTTTTGATAGGAAGAAGTTCAGATATTTCAGAAGTTGATGTTTTAGGCTTAAAGTAGATAGATGAAGAAAGAGAATTTACAATTACAGAATAATTCAGCAATAAATAAGTTAATGAGGAAAACATTTAATATTTCGGTAACAGAATTACAGAAAAAACTGGGCAGATTTGGTCATTCTCTCCTGCAAATACCGAATGTAGTTGTAGAAAATGCTTTTCAAAATAAGATTCCAGAGTATGAACCTGTAAAATTAGAAAGTATACAAAAGAATAAGTTTTGGTTTGGGGATTAATTGAATATTTGAAGATTTTGCCAAGGATCCCCTACATAAAGCCAATTAAAATCTTAAAATTTCAAATCTGATTTTCAGGAAAACCAATAGTTATTCCAAAACGGTTTTCAGTTCCTTATTAAGTATACAGTTGTCCACATAAGAAAGGTAATCTCATAGAGATTTGATAAACTTTCAATTTAGCCGTTTTTATCATCGCCCATATACCAGAATTTCAATAGTAAAAACCAACACCAACAACCACAAAAACACACAGCTTGCCAACAGATAGTTCAGCTAGCCTTGTGAAAAACAGGCCTTCATACACCGACCTCTTCAGCAAGCAGCCTTATTGGCTTAATTTAGTCTTCTGGTAATTGTCTTCATACCTCACAGGTAGACTAAATACATCACACACCTACAATACGGTAAGTGTCCAAGACTACGGCTGGATTTCATTACAAATATGTAAAAAGGTTAAGAAAAACAACCAAGGTCCTTTGTTCTCAGTATATATCACGAAATTGCGCAAAACTGGCTGTAAAGAAATGTATACATACAATACGACGTATTTTGAGGTCAAATATATGGAGGGAGCCATATACTTGTATTTTAACAATCATTTTCAAATATGAAGTTTTATTGAGTAGTACATTTTGAGATGGCCATCAAAAAACATTGACTTTGTATTACTGCAATCATTTCTGTGTTGATGTTTATGTAAGTTTGGGGTCATTGTCTTGTTGAAAGGGCCATCTACGGCCAGGTATCACCTTCTCACAAAGGCAACCAGATTTTTGGCTAACATATGCTGGTACTTAGTGGAATTCATTATCCCATCTATCTTAATAAGAACGCCTGGAACATAAGCAGAAAAACAGCCCCAAAGCATCAATGATCCACCTCCATATTTGTCTGTGGTACCAGGTGCTTTTCCTTGTATGCAGTCCTCTTTTGTCGCCAAACATGCCGCTAGTGTGCATGGCCAAAAAGTTACAGTTTGGTCTTATCTGACCACAACACAATATTCCAATTGTAGTTCCAATGATGCTTGGCAAAGTTCAAGCGTTTCATTTTAAGGGTGGCTCTCAGTAAGGGCTTCTTTGGTGCAACATTTTTAAAGAGCTTGTTGACATGGAGGTGGTGTGTAAGAGTTGATGTTGAAACTTCATAACCCCAAGATTCTGTAACTGTTATCTTTGGGTTCTTCTTTACCTCCCTCGCCATCTTCCCAACTGTGCATGGGGGCAATACGCACATGCGTTCTCTTCCTGGCAAATTTTCAACTGTTACAAACTTCTGAAACTTTTTGATTATTGCCCTGACTGTGCTTAGTGGCGTTTTGTATTTCTTATATCCATTACCTCATTTGTGTAGGTCAACAACCAGCTGTCTCTTCTGAGTTCAAAGCTCTTTGATTTACCCCATAGTGATGGATGATATTTTAATGTATGCAACCTCACATTTATACCCCAGTGAAACAGGAAATGGTGTAAGGCAAGAATAGTTTCTGGAGACTGAATTTTTAAAATATAGAATTTCATCAGACATCAGAATTTGTTAGGTTTTATTTAAAATAATTTTAAAAAGTCGTTCTTATAAGAATAATTTTTATTATAGTGAAAGTAAGATGTTTCCCCAAATGTTTGAGCATAAAATTTGAATCATGATGTTGTTATTGTTTATTTTATATAATAATTTTTGCTCATTTGCATGAAGGGTGCCAATAATTGTGGAGTTGATGTGTGTGTGTATATAGATATATGTGTAGCAATTGTAGCCATTTTTATACATAGCCCTCCCTCCCCTTTTTTTATGGGACCAAAAGTAATTAGACAAATGAACATAAAGTTATAATTAATATTTGGTTGCATATCCTTTGCATGTCATCTGACTTCCTGATGTCTGTGACCCAACAACATCAAAAGACTCTTGATATCTTATTGTCTGGTACTCTTACACGCATACTATAATCTCTCATTTGAATGGATCTCTATGGGAATTGGGGGGTGAGACTAGATTAAGCTGTAAATTACATGGGAATAGTATGGAACACATGGTTGGTTAAATGGCTGTGAGTCACCAAGGGCCTGAGGTATCAAATGAGCCTCAAACCATCTCTCTGCTGCCAGATATGCAGTAGATATGAATGGATCACTTAAAAGGTTGTTTCTTCTGACTCTTTCCATAGAGTTCAATAGAAAAATAGGTCAGGAGAAACAACCTTAAATTGATCCATATCTACTGCATGTCTGGCAACACAGTTCTGTATTCATATCTTTGTGGGGACGTCCTAAACCTAACTCTAATCATAACCCTAAACATAACCTTTGACCCCTAATCCTAACCCTAACCATAATTGTAACCCTCGCCCTCAACCCAACCCCTAAAATTTACTTTTCCCTCATGGGGATCATTCCCGAGTCCCTACGAGGGAGCATTTGACAACCTTTTCTATCCTCATGGGGACATTTAGTCACCATGAAGTAGGCTAAACATGCCCACACACACACACACACACACACACACACGCACACGCACACGCACACGCACACACACACTTTACTCGTCTTCCAATACTGTTTTTAATGTAATTTAAGCAGTCTAACTTTTGTAAATAACGTCAAATGGCAAAAGTGAATAGCCAGAATTTAAAAATAATCTTTTACTTCACGGGATAGTGAACAACATTTTGGACTTCATAAAAAAGCCATATACAGCAAAATAATCAGATGAGCAAATTATTTCCATTTTCCAAAAAGAGAAGTAAAATAAAGCTAGTTTGGGATGAATTGGACAAAAAGGTCAAGGAGAAGCAACCCACAAGTGCAGCACATCTGTGGGAGCATCTACAGCAGTGTTGGTGTGAACCTTCAGAACCATATTCTAGGAAAAATGGCACAAATATGCTCAGCAGTTATTACTGCAAAAGGTGGCTATTTGGATAAATATTAGATAAGTTAATATAAGGATAAGTTTTAGATTTTTTTTTTGTCAAATAAAAGCCGTTTCTCTCTTTATGTATGTATATACACTGCTCAAAAAAATTAAGGGAACACTTAATCATCACAGTATAACACCAAGTCAATTAAACCAAACCGGTCATGCTGGATGATGTTGCAGGCAGCATAACATTCGCCACGGCGTCTCCAGACTCTTTCCCGTCATCTGTAAAGAGAACAGGGCGCCAATGGCGAACCTGCCAATTCTGGTGTTCTCTGGCAAATGCCAATCGACCTGCACGGTGCTGGGCTGTGAGCACATGTCCCACTACAGGACGTCGGGCCCTCATGCCACCCTCATGGAGTCTGTTTCTGACAGTTTGGTCAGAAACATGCACACGAGTAGCCCGCTGGAGGTAATTTTGTAGGGCTTTGGCAGTGCTCCTCCTGTTCCTCCTCGCACCAAATCAGGTGAAATTGATTCACAATTGTTTACGCTTCCTAACTGGACAGATCGATATCCCAGAAGTTTAATTGACTTGGTGTTATACTATGTTGATTAAGTGTTCCCTTAATTTATTTGAGCAGTGTGTGTGTGTGTATATATATATATATATATATATATATATATATATATATATATATATATGTGGGTCATTCCATATAAAATCAATCAATTCTGGGAAAAGTTCTCAATTGACCCCCTCAAGATCACCTGATTTGTTATGTACATGAACTATAATATATTTAATGAAGCACTGCAAAATAGAAACTTTATATTATGAATATCTTGCAGGTTTTGGCCCCTTGAAGTACCTAGGGTAGTTCAAATTCTGGCTCTTTTTATTTTGCATAAAAATTTCAGTCATTTTTAAGCCCTCAAATGAACTGAAAGCACCTGAAATTATTTTTTTGAATTGTTTCTTTCTTTCATGATGTGGGTGAAGGAACCACCATCAATGTGCGCAGACAGACACAATATGCAGAGACAACTCGAATGACACCATCAAATTGTAGAATTAAATAATCCTTTTAGACCTAACATATTACCAGTATGTATGCCTTATTTCCTCGTCTTAACTGGTAGTCCTGAGCAACCAGACAAAACAAGATTTTCTAGCTACGACAAACCAAATGTGGAGATCAAGAATGGACAAGATGGGCTGCACTGAAACACATGCAAATATAGGAGTACAAAACAAACATTCAAGTATCTCAACAATGTGATTTCTGGATGTTAATGAGTCAATGAGTCCAGCATTGTCTTACCATGCTGGCTGTATTGTTTCAATATATATATATATAATGATACATGCCCAGGTGCATGTATAAAAATAATAAAATATACATACCTCTGCCAAGAGATGGATTAGAGCATGATTTCTAATGACTCCACAAGAAATGAGGCATTTGTATACCGCAATATCCAAAGCTCTGGTGCTGATTTCAAGTATCCTTTATTCCATGTCCACAGCTGATTTAAATGTATTCCTTTGTTTTTTTTTCTTTTATTTTGTCGATTTCTTCAATTCAGTTCTTCAAAGGAGACTGCAGATACAAATGGTCCAGGGTTCAATTGCTGTACACGTCATGAAAGCTTCTCCCATGGCAACCACACCCAATTAAAACAGAAATAAACAAATATAAAACAAAAAATAAATATCAAGAAAAAAAAAAGAGTATATCCATATATACAGTACATGCAAACATTAATGACCAAGAGAGTTCTGAAAATTCTACCACATAGAAAGTTAGTTGCAAAAGTGACCTATCAAAAGACTTTGGTATCTGAAGTCTGTGACTATAAAACAGAATTATTAACGCCACCAAAAAATTATAAAACAAATTCTGTAACATGTAGCCTACTGCCAGCATCCAAGCGCAGATTGCTGATTAATGAAAGAGTGCATTAACGGGACGGTTCTCTGGCAAATTGAAAGCAGGCGAATAAACATTCTCTAGGAAAAGGTTAGAGTCATCCTGTCCAACCCGTCTCAGTGACACAGACTATACCCACTTCACTAGTCTCAGACCACACAGAGAGGAAGAACATGGCCCGATGAGAGGGAAAGCTTAAAAATATGCAAGACAGACACACACACACACAAGCAAAAAAAAAGGGCCAAACTGACTCATCGGAGCACTTGGACAGCAGATGAATGAGAAAAGGGCAGATTTAGTTGACAGGATTCCCTTCACTCGAACCCCCTAAACACCAGGGCTGCTCGAGTCAAGAGGCAGGGGCCCTTCTCCCAAAAAGGGTAACCTCCTCAAGCCACTACTGGAAACAAGTGAAAAAGTAGGCCCCACACATCAGTATGTACAGTATATCTGTCTGAAGGTAGAAGGAGGTAGCCTTGTGGACTGATGGGGTGGGGTTATGAGGGAATAATATTTAAAAAATTATTAATTTAAAAAAAGATTATGCATTTGTTACTTTAAAAAGTCAGACAGTGCTTTCATTCTACACTGTCGTAAATCTTCTCCTTATGTAAACCTACACAAAGTACAAAGCTTCCCCAATTTGATTCTGCTGAGTTTGAGATAAAGTAGCAAACCCCATTATTGGCCTCAAATGTAAAAAATAATAATGTGCTCCATGTACAAGAAAGAATACTATTCTGCAATTAATCATATTTATAAATGATGGGTCAGACGGCTGCTAGTAACACAGATTGTCCATCTCCACCCGCCACCCCCAGATCATTGCCAGGATTGTATGAGGCCTCCTAAATCAAGACCATCATTTGTAATAAGAATACAATAAATGCTCACGTATGAGTTAACACGCTACAGAACCCTCGCCTTACCAGACAGTATAAACTCACCCCAGCCCTCACCAGCCACAATTTTCAAAGCAACTTCTGAAATGCCCTTTGTTAGTGAATTACATTCATGAAGTGGCTGCAACAACATGGGAGTGAGAAGCACACTTGCTTTCTAGAAGTTTTGATTATTCAGGAGAAAATACCCAACATGGTTGGAAAAAGCAGTTGAAATCGCTGATGTCTGCCCCCCCATTTTTCCACCCTCAGAACTAGTTTCTGATCGACTCCAATAGTCACCAAACACTCATTATGAGTTTACTTATTTTTTCACATTAAGATAAACAGCAAAATCCCTTCAATAATTTTTGTACAGCATTAAGACAGGCTTTCTCAAAAGATAATACGCAATCATCACTTTTCTGGGGGTTTGAACAGTTAAAACCAATTTATTTTATCGCCACCCTAAAGCCTAGCAGACCTGGTATGAACTATAAAAAATGTAAACGGATGCTGGTTTATACTAAACAGGCTGGTAACAATTTGGGGCCACCAGGCTCAAGGTGTTCTTGCCCCAGGGCAAGAGGCCTCTTCTTCTGCTTCTGTCCCACATGTGTTTTTCCCCCCAATACTCGCGTCCGTTTGCTACTACCCCGCTCTTCTTCCACAGCTTTCATTCTGCTTCAATGACAAACGACATCTTACACACGACGCTGTTGAGCGGTCGTGTCCATCGGCTCCTGGCAGCCTTTATCCTAAATTAACCAAATTAAATATATTTCTCTTCAACGTGGTTTTCTGACTTACTAGAAATTGACACTTGTGGGAACAACTGTAACTTGTGAGCACCTGATCCAATACAAGATCTGCACTGACTTTCAACAGTACTCACAGAAAATCTCATCAGAAATCATTGGGGCCATACATGCAATGTGTATTCTAGGAAACATTTTGACTGAATCCCGACTTTTAAAAATTTCCTCAATAAGGGGCTCAAAAAGAAGGCTTATGCTGAAGAAATCCTTCTTAACAAAGAAAGAAAGAAAGCTTTGCCGTTTTTCCTCACACTGACATTGTCAAAGACTTGTTTTTAAGTCTCGATGATTTCTGATAAGCATGCTTGAATAGTTTTTACACAACAGGTTGTTTGTAGAGATGCACAATAAAATTGGAGTGGCAACAATAGGATTGTCACTGGCCAACAATATCTTAAAACAAGCTTATCGGTATTGGCCAACATGTTGGGGCAATGTGACGACACAACATACATACACCAGAGAGGCGATGCATTTGATGCACCACTGAAGCTGAAATGTTATTTATGCTCAAAAAGTCACGTAATAGCGGTCATATGATCCTCGTATTTCTTTTTCCATTTATAATTCTTTACCAGCCAAATTCGCAGGCAAAGCCATATAGAGACTTATTAGCTCTCTAGACACATGCTCTCTAAGTTAATAGTACTGACAGCAAACTCATATGAGACATTATTGGGGCCATACATCTAGTGTATATTCTAAGACGTCTGTGCTCATCTACTACTTGCATAGTACTCATGTGCACATCTACTACCATGCATTTGCACACTAGGTTGTAGTTTACATTTGTCCTTAATGTAAAACTGGGTGGCATCGGGATTGTCGAACACGGCCAGACAACAAATAGTCCAAGATGTCCATATTGTGCATCTCAGCTTGTTTGACTTTTCAATAAGAGTGTCCATAAAATTGTACAATTTGCTCGGATGACGACTACTATAAAAACCACAACTAAAGAAATTTGTATTAATAAAAATGTATTATGGTGCATTGCTGCATAGCCATAGCCTTCTGTGAATAAAACCTTCTCAGGCACACACAAAAAATGTTTGCCAAGTCTGGCCTATGTGTCTATGTTGTTTGGAATGTCCATGCATGAGAAGGCAGGGGGAGGCGCCTTGGAGATAGATTCAAACAGAAGGACTGGTTCTGCTTTTGGGCGGCATTGTGTGGGTCTATTGCTTGCAGTGTGACACTTAAAAAAGAACACTGCATCATTAAATGTAACAACAGAGAACACTACAGTTAGAAAACAACCAGCAGTTTTACAAAATGCACCAACAATCACAGTGTCTTTGGTGGCATCCTGCACAGTTCAGCCGGACAGAATTTAAATAACAGATTTTAACGAGAATAAAAATAACTGCATCAAAGCCAGGCTTTCTTGCTCTGACCACAGTCCCTTTTTGGCAAATCTGAAAAACAACCCACTTTGTTGCCAGAATGAATCCAAATTGTTATTAAAAGTTTAAGACTACCAATTACTGCTGTCTGTTCCTTCAAAGTAAACTTTGACATTGTGTCAGGCAGCATTTAAAAAAATCGAAAGTTTCCTGCTCTCCTAGTTGGATGAATAAAACCACCAGAGAAGGTGTCTAGTCACTTACAAAATAGTTTTAATGGAACATTTATTTAAAGAGGCAGTAATACTTATTGCACCACAAAAAAATCATTGATCTGTTTTTCCCCCAAATAATTAATACACCATCAAAAATTTACACTGATATGCAAAACTTTAATTTATAATAAAACAGACTTTTTCTACCTCACACGCCATTAAGTTAAGGGTGCTTGTACAGAAATGTAGCTTGTAAGCTGAAGCTTGAATGTTAAAATTCCAAACTAAATATATTTTCATGAAAACTGAGAATTGAAAATACTACAGCTGTATATACTCAACAGGTTGATTTTAGCAAGTTATCTGGCATGAATACATAGTGATAAAATACTTGAGTACAAAATTCCTGTTGTTTATCAATGGAAGAACAAATTCCTAAATAAATAATGAGCCATGGCCCAATGCAGCATATACCACTTTACGTTACCATTTCCTTGCTTAAAAGTATAACCATATTCTAAATTACATAATAATCTAAGATAATACCACCTATTCTGTTAAAAAATCTAAACATACAAAATGCAAATCAAAGTCCTGAAGTCGAGAATTAAATGTGCTGTAGTAGTTATTTGAGATGTTTAAGTGTAAAAAAAAAAAAAGGGTTGCATCTACAAAAAGCTAAGAATGTATTAGCAGAATCTGGCTTTTCACATTACTTGTGTGATGATTTCTGTGCAGATCAGTAATGAAAAAAATAAGCACAAAAAAAAAATTCAAAGACATAACACAATAATATTTAAGTGGCGGTTACTGACAATAATCATGTACACAACAGACGTTATTATATACAGTGCAGTGAAAAAGCTTTTGCCCCTTTTCCATCCTGGATGGATCACTTTAAGGGTCATTTCTCCTGACAAATTTTCCTATTGAACTCTATAGAAAAATAAGTCAAGAGAAGAAACCCTTCAAGTTATCCATCCATATCTACTGTATTTCTGGCAGCAGAGTGATGGTTTAAGGTTGTCTGATACATCAGACCCTTGAAGACTTACAGCCATTTAGCCATTTGTGCTCCATACTGTTCCAGTGTAATTCACCAGCTTAATCTAGTCCAACCCCCAATTCCCATAGAGATCCATTCAAATGCAGAGAGGTTATAGTATCGCTTGTATGAGTACCAGAAAATAAGATATCAAGAGTCTTTTGATATTGTTAGGTCACAGACATCAGGAAGTCATGGCATGCAAAGGATATGCGACCAAATATTAAAAATGATTACTTTATTCTACATTGGCTGCAGTTAAGTGTAAGGGGGCAATTACTTTTTCACACAACGAAAATGGGTGTTGGTATTTTTTGTTCATTAAATAAATGAAATAAGTAAAAAACAAATGTGTCATTTGTTCCCTAAAATCAATATTATATTTTGTCTAAAGATCTGAAAACATCCAGTGCTAGAAATATGCAACAATAGAGGAAATCAGGAAGGGGGATAATATTTTTTTAATTGTATATATACCAACATATGAACTAATTCTATGGTTGGGGAACAAAATGTTGCTTATTTTAACATATTAAATTGTCCTTACGTATACTTACACAAGACCTGAATAATAGCTCATTTTTATGCTAACCGTATGATTACAAAACCTTGGTTATGGATCTATTATTTCTGGTCAAAGCCTCTAGTTTCAGCAAAAAAACTAAAAACATCTTGGGCCATTTATGTAAATATAGTTTCACCGTTTCACCATCTATTTTCCAAACCAAGGGCAATAATTAGTTATTATAACTAGTTTACAATGAGGTATTCCCTATTCCTGCACAACGGATCTGGTGCGCAACATGCAAAAAAAGATAGGCCTCAGTGTGATTAAAAGTTTTCAAAGAGATGATGTGAAAACTAAGCCATATAGAACAATTCAGGCCCCCACTGAAGTTGAGACCCACATTCATTTGTCAGCTGTAAAGTTTCTACAATATAAAACTGATCTATAGTCCATCCCATTTACGATACAAATACACAAAAACTATTCAATCACTTAAAATATGCAGAATTATGAGTCTTTCTTGTATTTTTATTTGTTTAAAGAGGAAAAAACTGTATTTTCTTAACACTGTTGTGTTTTCTTAGCCTGAAAACCTAATAATCTAATCTAAGACTAGGAATGGCCGAAATTACAAAATTATTGATTAATGGTAGGTCAGTGTTTTTTCATAAAATTGAGTGATACATTTGCAGATGAAAAATTATAAAACATATGCATATTTAGGATCTCAATGTATCCCAGTTGAATGTCTTTAAAAGTTTTTAGATTGTTTGGCATAAAACAGTCAACAGATTATCTGTGTAGGAGTGAAAACTAAAAGCGTCATTCTTCCCCACACTTAGTTACAAATTTAGAAACTTTGGTTTTCAATGCAGTCTTCTATTTTTCTCTAAATGATGAGCAGCGTTTGTTTGCTTTGGCCACGTCATTAACAAACTTTCTCCGACAAAGAATGAGGGCTTTCAGGGGCAGAAGACGTATCATTTCCAAGCACTGCGTGTAGTCGGTTTCACAGTTTACAGGAAATACTGCAATTCATCTACTGGAACCAACATGGGAATTTTGTGTCACAATAATCAGTTATACAAACCACTACAGTAAGTACGGCTGCGAAACGGGTGACTTCTGTTGTTGTCAGGTTTGAAAAAAAAGTGATACTTTCCACCCCTGAAGACCATGAAGAGGAGGAAAACCAAAACAGTGTTTAGTGACCATTTCTTAAATACAAGAACTGACGAACTTTCAAAGAGCTATAGCCTACACTTTCATACACAATTGCTTCAACTGTAATTTTACAAAGCCCTGTATTCAGTCACACTACTGAACTTTTTTTTTTTTTAAGATGAACTATTTCGTAGTCTATAAACTAACAGTACAAAGTAACAGTTGTACCAAACTGCTAATGATTTGGACAAAAACACAGCCTGTGGCACGTTACCCCCACCCCCTCTTCTTCCAGAATAATAAAGTAATTCCTGCAAACTGTCCATATTGTTCATTACGCATAAACAACTGTATTAATCTGTAGTTACTATGAACTAACCCTGCTTAAACTTTCTATTCCCAGAAAAAAAACTGGACAAATAGTTTTATTAAGTTGCCTATATCAAGTTGCTTAGTCACGCTAGCTACTAAAACTTTTCTTAACTAGGCTACTACATCACAGTGCGCCAAACTTCTAGTTGATCTCCATTAAAGGAAAAGTCACACTCAAAACATTATACGGATTCAGTTTTTATTGGGTTTAAATAATCAGTGCAGTCCTAGACGTAAATTGTTTTCCTAAAGTGCATACATCTTCCTTCGCAAAGCAAAAGCAATGAACAAACACATTTCATTTCAGAACTGAAATGTAGCATTGACTATGCAGCACAAAGTAGCTAGTGTAACTAGGCTACCAATGAAGCTGGACCAAATAACATAAACCATAAAAGTGTGGTAGCCTATACAACCGAGGTAGGTATCTATACTTCAGTAGAGTTAGCGTGTATATATATATATATATATATATATATATATATATATATGGACGCGCACACGCATATCAACGTATGACTATTCATAAGTTTCTTATCTTTATGGAACATCAACTGTTAGTTTAAAGTTTTCTAACTTCGGAGGGAAATAATACACTGGTCATATTAGCTAACGTTACACATCATTCGTTATCACAAGCGGTAGTTGGTTTAAATAAAGTTTTGAATAGTTTAGTTGGAACTTTTAGACGTATTCTCAACGCTCTTTCCCCGTAACAATGGAAATGAATGCATGTGATGCGGCGGCTAAATACATCACATCTAGCTACTTACACATTTTAAATATACGGAATTAGACAGCCTGGTTCATTTTCTTAATTCAAACTAATTCATCCGTTACAATCTTTCAAGCGAACGTTTGACGGCAGCTTCAAAGAAAAGGATTTGCAGAAAAGGGAAGGAAAAAGTAAGCCACAAACCTACTGGAAATCATGTTTTTCTTCCTTGTCTCAGAACGTGACCCCTCGATTAAGGCTACTGCTTCTAGCTAGTAGCCAATTTCAATTTCTCATGCATTTGACCCAACAAAACCTAAATGCCATGTGAAATCCGAGAAGCCCTGCTCCTTTTTCATAGCAAAGTAGCTCACAACTGATTCACGAAATCCCTTAGCTCTCCCAACATTACATAACGTTAGCTACTAAAAGACATCAGCATTCAGGAACTACTAGAAATTCACATCACATTGTTTGCTGCTGCCCTACTAACGTTCATTGATTCTCTTTCTCCTTACCTGTTGATTAAATTGCAATAGTCTTTGCAGTCTGAAAGATGGAGGCGCTTTGGCGTAAGCCATGAACCGTCTTTGTGTTTGTTTGTTGATCTCGGGGTAGGCTATTATTTTTCTTTTTGTTTGAGGGGATTTAGGATTTCAAATTTCTCCTATGCAAGTGGAATCAGGGTGACTGTGTTTAATATTTAAAACGCCTGTGTCTGGATGGAAAAAATAGAAGGTTAGTTTGCAGTGATCTCAATTCTTTATCAGAAATGTTATCGCTTGTCAGGACCTCAGACTCCAAGCATTACGTCAGTTTCAAGACACCAACACTATTAATATCAAGAAGCCCTTGCAGAGGAAAGCGCCACCCCAGACTGAATGCTCTTAAAGGGACAGCGACACGAGCTCGCCGCACTGAGACGAGGAAAGTAAAAGGTGTTCAAATGCTACACGTTGACTGCGCTTACGCATTTAATTTAGGGTGGTGACATCTTCATTGCATCGAAACTATGTACAATCTACTATATTATCATATGTCTGAGTAAGTAAAAGTAATATTAATTTCGGTACATTGCATATGCAATAAAATCAAATAATTATTGTACAACACCCTACAATTACGATTTTTAAAGTATTCTCATATATGAGGGTACGAGTAACATAACATGCTCATATTTTATGTTCATTTTAAGCAGCCATTTCACATGTGTAAGTCCCTTTTAATGTTTGTCAACATTTTCTGTAACTGTTATCAATGTGCCAGCAGAGGCTTTTAAATATTCTTTTTGATGCAATAATTATAGTAAATGAATTGCTTTGAACTATTTTTAAATGATTTATACATTTTCTGCATTACCTTTTCAAAGATTTTATGATTTAAGCAACCTGTGAAAACCCCCGATCATGATTGTACACAACCTAATACTTTATATGTTTCCAAAAACAAACCTCTCTCTTTCAGTGTTATTGATATACTGGCCTAATAGATGAAGTAGGTAATAAAGTAAAGTGAAGCTAAACAATGTGAAGCTAGAAAGAATGTAAATCATTATAATATATAATCATGTATATATATATATATTCTCTTATGCTTTTTACCGCTTCACAGGGGAGGACTAAATACTGTAATATTAATGTAACATAAATGTGTAGTTGCCTTTAGTTCTAATAGCTAGACTCTTAATTACATGATGTCTCAAGAATTCCACCCACAAGTTTATAATTCAGATTGATACCTGTAAGAAAATTATATGTGCTCAAGTATTTTCAGTGTGAATTATATTCCTTTCTTTAAAAAAGAATGGATATTGGATAGTGGGATAGGAGTGACTGAGGGAGTGTTCCTAACTGTAAATAACAAAGATGGAAAGAGACAGTGGCTTCTACTATCATACAATGTAAAGGCAGTAAAATTGTCCGTTTTTGCTGTTAATATATAATCTGATTATATGAATGAATTAACTGATTACAATTAGAAAATCAATGATTGCACTTGATGACTGCTGATCAGTTTCTTGAAAAAGCCTTCCTTGCCCAGACACAAAAATGTATTTTGTACATTTGCCACACAGTACAATTCCACTGGAGTCACAATAGATTGGTTACGAATCATAAAAACTACTTGATGGAAGAACAATATCAACCACTATACCTGCCAAGATGAATTTAGCCTGTAAATTGTACAATGAGACAGATGGGTAATTTCACCACAAGCAGCCATTATTAGATTCTGTACAGAAGTAGCAGAAAATTTATAACAAAAATATTTTTTATTCTTCAAAAAATACAGATTTTAAATACTTCATTTAAAATGTCTCCATAGTTAACCAAAATTGATACAAGAAAAATAAATAATGTTAATGCTAATTTTCTACTCTGTAAGGTGTAATGTATGGGAAAGATCTTGCAGTCTAAAGTTAAATGTTGCTGTTTCTTACACCATTACCAGCTTGAGTAGCCCACCTGTTAAAGAAGAAAAAGAAGTGTGCACTGCCAATAAACATCACCTGACTGAAAGACAACTGACTTATTCTGATCTGGAATGATTATGTGATTTTGCTACCGCATCCCCCTAAGTTTGGTTTTGGTCGCAATTTACAGGTTAAAATAGAAATTTCGCCCGTCAATATCTCAGCCGTTTTAGCACCAATTACCAAGCCACTTGGCAAATCAACTCATCTCATCAATATCTCGACATAAAACAAATATGGGAAAGATTTGATGAGCCATTTTCATACAATTAAGTACATTAAAAAATGAGCATTTAGATGAAAACTCTTTTTTTTTCAAATGAAAGTTGACAGCGATATGTCGGGCGTGACATGGGCTAATGCTTTTGATGGGTAATATTCCAGTTTATTATAGTTTTTAAATAAACCTTTATAATTCTACGATACCGGAAATGAATTGTCCATTGACTTAACATTGGGGCATAAATTTGCTAGCAACCGAAGGCTAATTGAAAGTTTGAACTACCGTTACCACACAGTTTCGTGCAATGTGAGATTTCCTCTTTCTGAAGATTCCACAGCGCATAGAAACCAGCCCATAAGCCTTTTTTCCATTAGAATTTTGTGCGAATCAACACTTGTATTGCTCAAAGTAACGTCGATTCAAGAAGCCCAAAAAATGTTTTGCATTAATAGAAGCATTATATCGCACTGGTGTGACGTCATAATGGCCTGAGTTGATCCGTGTTTAACTCGCTAGATCATTTTCCATCAACAATGTATCGATTTACATCTCCAAGCGAATCATGTGAACGCTCCCGTCCACTTTTAATAAGTATACTAAAATAAAAATCCACACAATAGTTTGTATACTAAAATACACTCTTCAGTATACTTTTCAGAAATACAGTACAATAACACATAAAATACATTGGGTGAAAATAACTTTTAAAAAGTAGCGTCATTGGCATGCAAGCTTGAAGGCATGATCTGTGGAAGGTGGTAAGTAGTAGACTACCAACGCCTCTCCACCCTTAGAGACCGAGTTTGGTTAATGAAAGTAGTGGAACAAAACACCCACAATCCAGAACATATTTAAAATGCAATAAAACAATCTATTGTGAATGGAAAACTTATTATGACCAGAATCGATCCTGATGCATAGAGCTAAGCACTGCGCCACTGAAATGGAGCAATTGTAAAGGAGGTTGCAGTATCGTAATTTGCCTATGGTAGCTATAATTCTGCTGGAGGCAAAGTTCGGTATTATAGTCCAAATTGCATGCAATACGGTCAAAGCCTCGAGTAGAAGATGTGCTTAAGTGTTTTACATTAATGCAAAACTGTAAAAATTAAATAAAGCACACTGTAGTCGTGTAGTGTTAAGTTCCAAAATGCGCGCTTGTTCTTTGCAAGGAGAGGAATGTAAAGGCAGGCGATTTATGTTCAGGAGTTATGGCAGTTTAAACATTGCAAATTGAATGCATTGTTATAGCACCACCAAATAGCCAATTCAGCGCTAAACCTACGCCCGCACTACTCCTCGTAAACCTCTACCACTGTGTCAAGCATTACGTTTGAAAAGCTTAAAATCCCCAAAATTAGCAAAACATCAGAAAGCAGCAACATATTTTAAAATCATAATTCATATGCATGGCTTTGTAGGTTTATGCAATAAGAAGGCACTCAATCGCTTCATCGAGACGGAAAACATTCAATTACATTTGGTGCATCGTAGGCAAGTCAGGAAATGTATCTTACATCAGTGCTGCCACTCATAGCCTACTGCGTGACAGGGAGAAAGCACTGAGCAATCTGAATATCAGTAAATTAGCTTTTACATTACCTAGATTAACATGACGTTCCCTAAACAAATGCTTAGTACAGTGGTGAATGCACATCATATATGCATAATTTAATAGGCACGATCGTTCAGCAGCATATAAGATATGTGGGGAACAGGTAAGGTCTGGTCTGGTCTAACCTTGATCATCAGAGTGGGTGAGGCAGTTTCAAGTTTATTGGCTATGAAAAACACCAGGTGGAGCACATGTTTGTGGCGAATTGTGACTCATTTGGCGTTCCATAAGGAAAGTCGATATTCCCACGCTGCAATCGAGCTCTGTGGCGTGGGTTCTGCGCATGCGCGACATCCTTATGTCGCTTCAATGTTTTTCCATCACCATCAGTCAAATCAGTTTACCGCTTAATCCTCCTCTAGCGAGCGTGTTAATTTAGTGCGTTACATTTCGTTCTACATCGATTTAACTCGTTTTCCATCAGCCTTATCGCAGTAACTTTCTGATGCACATCAATTTTTCGCGAATTAAAATTCGAATGGAAAAAGCCCTATAGATATGAGCCAACCGTAGGCTACTAACGTTACCTGTTACCTATTTTTAAACTAAAAGTCCAAAGCGAGTATTGAATTTTCCGTATGGTTTAACATTTTTCTGAATCACAAGACGTGTGGGCAAATCAACTCGAGAGAGCAAGTTGGATAACGTTATTTTGCTTAATATTTTGCCCGGTCAGTGATCACAGCAGTTCCACATAACTGACTGAACAGCAACCACAGGCTAGCTACCGTAACTGAGTGACAAAGCTAGAAAAAATAAGCTACTATCTAACTTTGCTAGTGAGATTAAAACAAATGTACGTTAATTTAGCTACTAACGTTACTCCATTCAGACATGTCCACAATATTATCTGTAACATTAATGAAGCTACAAGCCCCACACCGTGTGAGCAACTAACGTTAGCTAGGTAGCATTACAAGCCCCACATTAGTGATGTGTCGTTCACAAACTGTTACGTTTCTGTCATGTTTATGCCATGTTTCATGTTTAGTGTTTGTCACAGTTTATTTTCTGTTCATGTCATGCTTGTGTTCTGTTTATGTTACGATGCAGTTCATTGTTAGCATACACATTTCCGTGTTTTTCCGCAGCCTTGCATTCATGCTGTTTCTTTCTCTTGCTGTCGCTCACGCTTCCCTAATTGTTTCATTCTTGCATGTCTATTTACTAATCTACTAACATTAGATCAGGATTGGGTAATACTAACTCTCTAACCATGTGTTCATGTTTACCTTACGTTTCTTGTGCATGTCATTTACTAATTTACTAATGTCAGGTCTAGGATAGGATAACTACTAACGATTTACTAATTGCCTCGTTACGTGTCATTTTCTCAAGCTGTTGTTCATTTCCTGCTGCTCTTAAGCTGCAGTGTCTGCTCCTGTCTACACCTGTCTACACCTGCATATAAGATCAGTGTTCATGTCATGTCTTTGCGAAATTGTTGCCTTTAGTTTACTACTGTCACTTTTGAGCATTTTCCATTGTTTGTCTACCGTTATTGATCTAGTCTGTTTACTGACCATCGTTACTGCCTGCCTATCGTTTCTACTGCCTGTTTTTGACCACGAGTTTTGCCTGCTGTCTGTTTTGTACCTCTGCCCCGCGGATAGGACTTCGGTCTGACTCCTGCTACGCCCCACGACCAACGAACTTTGTTTTACCCCTGTTTTGTACTTCTGCTCCGCTGACAGCTACTCTGGTTACTGAACTTGTGTATGGATACCGATTTCGAGACTGCCTTCTCCCTCAGTACTGTATTTTTGGTTTGGCTGGATTTATTGGTTTTTGGACTTTGCTTGTGTGACTACGATATTGGATTTCCCCATAATAAAGCCCTTGCGGGCATTTATTATTACGTCCGTGTTCTGAGTCGTGCATTACGGGTCCAACCCGCACACACCCGTCTCACAAACGATCCGATTCTTTTGAGTCTCGTAGGTATCTGAGCCATTCTTTTTTGCCAAGTTTTTCCTAGAGTGTTTCCCATCAAAAATATTTCATAAAATGCGACCATAATGTTTTTGGTATATTGCATTTTATATTAGAGTACATTTCCATAGCCTATAAGATTTTAGTAACGTTAACTTTCGCTATTAGAAATACAGAGCGAAGTTCACAAACTCCGTTGGTAGGTTTAAATACATTTCCCATGCACCCCTATCAGGTCATGACGTTGTGGAACGCGTTTTATTGATACTTGTGTTGTTTGTAAAATAAACGGAGAGTTTACATTAGCTCTTCAACTCGCAAATTATTCGTTGTCTCTCTATCACTCAACTTCCACAACCTTGCATGATATATCGACAGGAAGTCGTAGGCTACGTCTTAGTGAGTGGGAAAATATTATGCATTAGGCTATATAGCCTATATTATATTTAATCAATTTCTTATTATTGTTACATTCTAATTTAAGTGTATGTGTGGGTCGGGAGCAGTAGAAAACCATAATGAAGAGAGCGTAAATATGAACAAAATTTTAAAAAAAGATATGTAGGTAGAGTATCATATATGTTCACGTCTTATTTATGGGCAGATGTTACAGTCACTTTCAATGTATTTGTTAAGTTAGCCTGTAAATAAACATTATTATCTAGTTCATACGACCAAACTATATATAATATAGTTTGGTGGTTCATACACACGCATTATGCCATGTAGGGTAGCACCAGGGCCGGTGTTTCGGTATTTTTGAACGACTCTTTATGCTGAGTCGACTCGACAGTTTGAGGGAATCGTGCTTACCACGGCTCTGGCTCTTTGCTCTGGCTCTGAATCTGCCTGCTTTCTACTACAGCCGGGAGCTTGCTAAGTGAACACGGGCTTTATTAATCAAGGTACGTGCGCATTCCCATAAAAGGGGCGATGTATGCAACAACGAGCCTATAGCAGTGCAGCATGGGCTGTACTAGAGCAACGTACAGTCAAGCCGGAAAGTCTGAATACCCCTTTCACCTTCTCCACGTTTTATTACGTTACAGACATATTCTATAATAGATTGAGTTCATTTGTGGTGCTTTTATATGTTTCAATCTGTTATCCTGAACATAACCTGCCCCTAGCAGGTTAGCCGTGCAGAGCAAGTTGCCGTGGCAATATACCCTGATTAAAAGTGAGTCGGCTTTGTGATACAGAAAACCCAGGGTTGAAGCTTAATTTAGCTCGCTAGCCCCTTAATCTCGCTTCATAGTACACCCTTCTGGTTTCTTGGGTCTGAATTTGTCACTGATCTTAAGGAAAAACAAAAACCAGGGGTGCCTCCCAATATTCTTCCCTCCTCACCTCCTTTCCTCCACTCCTCTGTTCCACCCATCTCCTACAAGGAAGTATGCAAAATTGCCTGTATGTTTCAAGTACAAGTATTTGCATGTACAGTATACAATGTACCTGACATTGCGGTTTGCGCCGAGACATTAATTCATATGTAACCAATAATATGTCATTAAGATGTAATCAGGAACATTAGATTAAAACACAAAGATCCGTTTCTGGGGCACAGAGGAAAGGAGTTGGTAGTGGAGGAAAGGAGGGTGCATTTTTCCAGTATTGGGATGCACCCCAGAAGACTCTGTGGCTCTCCAGGTCCAGGATTGAGTATCACTGCAGTAAAAAAAAAATGCATTCATATAAAGTAATCTTTATATGAATTCAATCTTATCCCAAAAGGACGGTGTGGCTGCAGGTTTTGGTTTTAGCCAAGCACTAAGACACCTGATTCTACTTAAGGTCATGATTAGTTTATTAGTTGAATCTGGAATTATTAAAAAATATTATTTGTGCACGTTGAATTTATATAACTGCTCTCATTTCTAACTTGGTCATTTCCCACAGCTTCTAACAAAACCTAGCATACCCTGTATAACATTTAAAAATACTGCAACATGTCCACATTAGTAAGTAATCAAACTGAATTTAACATGTGAGTGTCGCTTGTAAACATCACTCTCAATAATCTGTGCTTAATTAGTGGCAATTACTTTATCTTTATATAACTTTATATATTTATATTTCTGAGGTGGTGTAAATGGGATAAATGAGAGGTGGCTTGACAAAGAGGCTATTGTGACCTCTAGCTGCAGGAGGACTGAAGAACCATGCGAGCAGGGCTGCCAACTTTCAGATTTCAGCAAGAGTGCGAAATCAGATTTTCTATGTCGCAGACCCGCGCCGCCATAATCGCGCCGCCGTGCCTGTGCGCACTACCTCACAAATTCTTCAATTTCAGACTGAATAGGCCTATTTATTACAGTTAGCAATAATGACATCTATAAATGACCAAAGTTGACTATTGCGTGGCTATCACAACAAATGTCATTTATTTCCAATACTGCCAAATTTTCTTTTTTATTACCTTGTAACAATCTCTTGACAGTAAAAATGACATTGCAGACTGCTAATAAAACCAATTAAAATATTAATATCACACATTGAGAGATAGAGGGAGTGATAGGTGACATGTAGAGATAAAAAGGAGAGCGAGTATATAGAGGATAGAGGTCAGGATAAACAAGTCAGACAGAGGGTAAATAGAGGAAATACAGGAGAGAGAAAAAATATAGGATACAAAGGGAAAGGGAAGCAGAGATACAGAGGGAGAGGACAGGACAAATAGAGGGAGAGAGAGAAAGCGGGACAAATACAGGGAGAGGGAGGGACAACTAGATAGGGGAGATGGAGGGAGAAATAGAGGGAGGGGGGACAAATAGAGATGAGAGATAGAGGGAGAAATAGACAGAGGGAGACAGAGTGATGGAGAGGGTGGAGGGAGGGATACATACAAAGGGGAAGATACAGAGGGAGACATACTGATCATATAGCAATCACACTAAATACGTATATTACAGAACCCCCACCACAATCTCCCTACCGCTCTCAAATAATTGTCAAACTTCAGTTGCAGTCATTTAGCAGGTGCAGTATAGTTATAGGAGGTGGGTTTCTTAGCTAGTAGGCATTGCACTGCTACAAAGGATCAATAATTTGTGTTGGTTTTGCTATACAAATGCAGGTTGGCATCCTTAAAGGGCCTGCTTTATGGATTGTGTAAAATTAAGAATGTTCAGATGGTGGTAGCCTACACATCCTGTTTAAAAAGTTCCTGAGTTGTCAGATTTTATTCATTGAGGGTATGAGTACTGATTACATTTTAAAAGACAAACTAAATCAAACATAATGGATTAACTACAAAAGTCAACATTAATAATCACCAGTGACGAGAATAAAAAATGAATTAGTCTCAATTTAATGAAACTTCAGCCTATGCTGCATTTCAAAGCAATTTGAATCTGTAGTTACATTACATTACATTACATTACAGGCATTTAGCAGACGCTCTTATCCAGAGCGACTTACACAACTTCTTATTACATGTATCCATTCATACAGCTGGATATATACTGAAGCAACTCAGGTTAAGTACCTTGCTCAAGGGTACAACGACAGTGTCCTACCTGGGAATCGAACCTGCAACCTTTTGGTTACAAGTCCAATTCTTTAACCATTATACTACACTGCCGCCCATAGTTAACATTTAGACTTGCGGCCAGATTAAACGTTGTCTTTGAATATCGATTAGGTTAATGGTATACCAGCTAGTCATAATATAGTAATATAACGATTAGGTTAATGTAAAATTTGATTGGTAAACTGTGGGTAAAGTAACGTTTGCTTAGGTAACCTTTTAGGCTACATCAGGATCTGGTCACGCAGGTCACAGGCTTATTGAATTTGATGAACATCCTTGACCGAAAACATGACACATAGAAAAACAGTTTGGGCGTAATCTGACGAAAAAGAAAATTTAAATTATATATGTATGTATATTTATAAGAATCTGGTTCATATTGGTTAATACTTACTGAACAATAACGTTTGCGCCTTCTCACACTGAGAGTGTCGCATCCTCCGTTGGGCGGAGCTATGGAGCGAGGATGCAAGGAGTGAAAATAAGCAATTGGAATTAACCCTATGGCTCTGCTTATAGGATATAACCTTCGAGGATACAACAGTATCGCGTACCTATGAAGCGCCCCTAGTAACAAAAATGTAACTTTGACACGCTCACACGCACTATTGAGATTTCAGTTGTGTGTGTGAGAGGTACACGCGCACACATACGTGAAATGTCTCTCACACACACAACCAAAATATCTTGTGTCTCTCACACACACAACTGAAATGTCTCGTGTCTCTCACACACACAACTGAAATGTCTCGTGTCTCTCACACACACAACTGAAATGTCTCGTGTCTCTCACACACACAACTGAAATGTCTCGTGTCTCTCACACACACAACTGAAATGTCTCGTGTCTCTCACATACACAACTGAAATGTCTCGTGTCTCTCACACACACAACTGAAATGTCTCGTGTCTCTCACACACACAACTGTGAGGGTTAGAGTAAGGTTTGGAGAACCAAGCGCGACTGATAAGGATTCTAAAAGCGTATCTCAAAAAATACGCTACAAAAGGGGAAGAAACCGCACCAGGGGCCACATGTATAAAACTCAGAGTAAAAATGCGTAGAAAAACGCTCAGGGTGAAAGTCGAAAATCTGCTTAAAAAAAGTTTTGCATTTTCTACCTCTGCCTTTCTGTCATGGTGTCGCCATATCACACAGACTTCAAACATTGCGTACGTATGGTGTCCATCGTGTGCAGAGGTACGCAGATTCTCAAATCATGTGTTATATTATACATCTGAATTTCTGCGTGGAAACCCACTTTCTGAGGGCATATTTCTGCTCAGCACTGTTTATATGTCCCAGGAAGGGGTGAAACAAATGTACGGGAGCAAAACTTCCCTAGCACAAGAGAAATCAAAACAACCTCAAAAATGGAGGCGTATCTCGATAGACAGCAAGAATAAATAACAGAAAAAAAGAGAATAAAAATAATAACTAACACTAAATAATTAGGTGTAACAGGAGGTTGAGAAAACCAAACTTGTGTTTTATCTATTATAAACTAAATATGAATCATTATTTCATGGTAACGCAGTTTCATAAAATTAATCAAAACGGAAGTCGGGGGGAAAAAAACTGCAGTGAACAGAATAGCGGAGTTAAACTTTGCCAATCTGGCAACACTTCGGATTTAGGCCTAATGCACTCAGTAGACCCGAGACATGTTTCCATTTCCGTGACATGTTAGCCTAAGTTTATAAGTATAAAATTATACAAGTAATTTTAAGTAATGCTAAGATTATTCAGTGAAAATATTTTCGCTATTAGGCTTATTGTCTCATTGCGGAAATTCAAACACGTCAATGCGCTGGAGGAGAGTTGGAGGGGGGTAATTGTGATGAAAAAAAGTTAAGAAATCGCACATAGTAATTAGTCAAGTCAAGTCAAGTCACTTTTATTTATATAGCACATTTAAAACAACAGGAGTTGAGCCAAAGTGCTTTCCAGTCACTACAATACAGCACAAACCACAACAAAATAACATCACAGTACAATACATGTATTAACAATACAACACAATAAAATAAATGGAATAAGGAGTACGAGGATCAACCTCAAGCAGTTTTGGGACAACCTCAATTTGCATGAAAAAAAAGGTTTTATTTAAATTTGATTTAAAATGATCAACGGTGGGACAGGACTTAATGTGGGATGGGAGATTGTTCCAGAGCCTGGGGGCAGCAACAGAAAAAGCCCGGTCACCTTTAGTTTTGAGATCTGAGTGGGGGACTAAGTTGTTTTGTGGATGACCCAAGTGACCTGGGAGCAGAATATGGAATCAGCAGATCAGTGATGTACTGTGGAGCTAATCCATTGAGGGCTTTAAAAACAAATAATAAAATTTTAAAATCAATTCTATATTTCACTGGTAACCAATGCAAATGAGCCAGAGTCAGGGTAATATGTTGCCTTTTCTTTGTTCCAGTTAAAAATCTAGCAGCTGCATTTTGAACCATTTGCAGTCGAGACAGAGTGGAATGGGTCAATCCCATATACAGGGAATTACAATAATCCAGCCGAGAGGTAATAAAAGCATGGATAACCAATTCCAGGTCTTTATGAGATAAAAACGGCTTTAACTTCACTATGGTTCTAAGTTGATATTAGGCTATATTATTGTAACAGCGCAGTAATTATTTTGCAGTAATCACAGTAAGTTTGATGAAATCGTTGAAGTTGAATCCGAAGGCATAAGTAAGGGCTGCTCATATTGAATGCTCTACGCACGGGCTGTTGAACGTCATTCAAAGAAGATAGTGTTCACTTAGCTGTAGGTAAATTCTAATCTGTAGTTTTATGACACATAGCCTTGCGACTCAAAATGTGTTAATCATTTACATGAGTGTCTAATTAAGCAATAATTTATTTTAGCTAATAGACATCGGTTTTAGGGCGCACACAGTTTATCTTGCTCCAGTTTGCCAACGTGAATTTTTCACAAATCCTTTTTTTATTTTTTAACAAGGAACACAATATGGGAAACAACTGAACGGCATGACCAGATATTCGTATTGGCCGTTGTGGGTGTTAAAAGCGGTTTTCCATTCATCGCCTTCATGCATGCGCACCAGGTTATAGGCGTTGCGGAGGTCTAATTTGGAAAAAATAGAGGGCCCCTGGAGACGTTTGAACGCCGAATTCATCAGGGGAAGCGGATACTGATTCTTAATGGTAATGGTGTTTAGAGAGCGATAATCAATACATGGCCTTAATGTTCCATCCTTCTTTTTAACAAAAAAATAGAAACCTGCACCAGCAGGTGAAGTAGATGACCTTATAAACCCATTGGCCAACGCCCCCTCGATATATTCCTTCATTGCCGCACTCTCAGGAGCTGATAAGGAATATAGACTCCCTCTCGTAGGGGTAGTACCCGGATGGAGTTTTATGGCACAATCATACGGCTGTGGGGAGGAAGGGTGGTTGCCCTCTGTTTACAAAAATTCTCGGCTAATTCGGCATATTCAACCAGGACGTTGAGAGGCAAAGGAAATTCAAGTGTTCCTGCAATCTCAGTCACTCCTCTCTGAGTAGGGGACTCAGGGAGAGGAGACCACTGAATCTCAGAGTCAGAGAGCTCCTCAGAAGAAATCTCCCTCCAATTAGAACATCCGTCAGCCAGGGAGTCCCACTCCAGACTCTCGTCACCAGCCTCAGAACCTGAGACAGACTCTCCGTGATTGGGCGGAGAGGTAACCTCCTCCAGCTCAGACTCGAAATCAGAAATGTCAACACGTTCCCCGGACAAACTGGAAGGAGCGAGGTGACCCTGTGCGGTACACACGGAACCCCATTGATGAATAACTAACTTATCCCCTCCCCACTTAATATGGGGATCGTGCTTAACTATCCAAGTGTGACCCAACACCAAAGGATAAGCAGGGGAATCGACCAACAGAAACTGAATGCTCTCAATGTGTTGGGCCTCAAATCCCCTCCTCCTTATCCCCCAGCTGATCTCCCTTGGAAGACATTGCTGATTTATCCTGATGGCTTCTGTGCATTTATCCTCACTTCCTTTGTAATGGATTTTAGTGGTAGATAATCAAAAGTAGGGGGATCAGAACAACTCATGCGGTGAGGACCAATAAAGAGAATAACAAAATAATAAATGCAAAGAAAGAAAAGACAGAAAACTACTTCCTTGTGGCGAAAGTGTGGTATAATGGTTATACCCTACTGCCTTAGGGCGGCAGTGTGGTATAATGGTTAAGGAACTGGCTTTGTAACCGAAAGGTTGCAGGTTCGATTCCCAGGTCGGACACTGCCGTTGTACCCTTGAGCAAGGTACTTCACCTGCATTGCTTCAGTATATATCCAGCTGTATCAATGGATACTATGTATAAATGCAAAAGAAATGCTGTGTAAGTCGCTCTGGATAAGAGCGTCTGCTAAATGCCTATAATGTAATGTAATGTAAATGAAACAGCCAAACGAAAATCAACCCACTAAAATAGGGTGAACTCAAATAACGAGTGTAACACAAACTAAATCTCCCGAGCTCAATACTGGAGCCAAAACGGGAAACTTATCAAAGAAAAGAACACCTTCAGCACATCAGTTCGGGCGGCCGAAAAGATGTAAAACCAAAACGAAACAAACAAAGAAAAACTGTCTCAGAGAGAACAGCAAAGAATAAAATAAATAGCACAGAACGCTAACAGGAGGAATAATACCTATACCTGAAATAAAGGCTAATAGCAAGTCCCCCATGAACATAAACAGCGTTTAATATCACGAGGTCGCTAGTACCTGGCTACACTGGCTCAATGCAATGTTGAATGACAAAGAAGCATCGGGGAAGCGGAAGTGAGGAACTTAAATACCCCGCAGGTAGAAGCACAGGTGAAACCAATGATGAGGGAAAGCAAACTCAGGAACGGAATGTGGAAAAAATCTGATAGATTCTCAATCGGGAAACCAGGGCGAGAACTGCAATGGAAAATAAAATAAAAAGCCACTAACCATGACAGGAGGTGGCCGCTTCGGAATTGGGAACTGGCACCATTTTGTCACAGTATTCTCTAGTCGATCGTAAGATGCACCCTTGTGCTTGCTTCTCTCGTGCCCTCACTCCGACCGAGAGGAATTATGACATGGGGGATCGAGAATTGTTGGCTGTGAAATTGGCCTTAGAGGAATGGCGCCATTGGCTGGAGGGAGCCGAACAACCCTTCACAGTGTGGACAGACCACAAAAATTTTGAGTATGTCCAGCAGGCAAAAAGACACAATTTCCGGCAGGCTCGCTGGGCGTTATTTTTTACTCAGTTTAACTTCTTGTTCACCTACCGCCTGGGGTCCAAGAATGTTATGCTCTGTCGCACATTTTTGACCAGTCCGACAGGCCCATTTCTTCTGAGCCCATTGTGCCAGCGGCCAGCGGCTCCCGTTTTATGGGATATTGAGGTGGCGGTACAGAGAGCGTTGCGTCTTGATCTGGGTCCAGGGGGAGGTCCTTCTAATTCCCTGTTTGTGCCTCCAGGGTTGAGGTAACGGGTACTTCAGTGGGGTCATGCCTCGCAAATAGCTGCTCATCCTGGTGCCCACCGCACTAAGGATTTCCTTTTCGGACTGTTTTGGTGGCTTGAGATGGAGAAGGATGTGCGGGAGTTTGTTGCCGCCTGTTTGGGTTGTGCATGTAATAAAGGCTCTCATCTTGTTAGTTAGTTTGAACAGATTGCAGTCACCCAGTAGCTTAGTTTATTTTTTATTGTTTTACAGAAAGTCTGTAGCTTCGCGCTGTGATCCCAGCTTCTAGACCCGTCCATCACCGTCGACGGAACTATGGTGACCGCCTCCCGCTCTGCAAGAAACCTGGGGGCTTCTCCACTCTAACTCCCCAGTGGTGGAATAAACTACCCACTCGGTTGCGCTCAGCTGAAACACTGTCTGTTTTCCGCCGTGGTCTGAAAACACACTTTTTCAGACTCCACCTTGACTAACTACATATATAGGCCCAATTATATTGTATGTGCTTTCTGTTTATTTTATTTTCTATTTGGTTTTTTGCTATTTTATAGCTTAGAATGTATAGCCGACTGTATTCTATGTTGACTACTAGCGATAGCTCCTACGTTGTGAGAAAGTTGTGCTTTGTTGGATTTGCTTTGTACTTGTGTCAATGACCTTCAATATACACTTACAGGTGCAGCTCAAAAAATTAGAATATCTTGAAAAAGTTCAATATTTTTTGTCACTCATTTCAGAAAGTGAAACTCATATATTATATAGATTCATTACACATAGAGTGAAATATTTCAAGCCTTTATTTCTTGTAATTTTGATTATTATGGCTTACAGCTAATGAAAACCCAAATTCAGTGTCTCAGAAAATTTGAATATTACATAAGATCAATAAAAAAGGATATTTTAAACAGAAATGTCAGTCTTCTGAAAAGTGTGTTCATTTCTATGCACTCAATACTTGGTTGGGGCTCATTTTGCATGAATTACTGCATCAATGCGGCGTGGCATGGAGGCGATCAGCCTGTGGCACTGCTGAGGTGTAATGGAAGCCCAGGTTGCTTTGATAGCGGCCTTCAGGACGTCTGCATTGTTGGGTCTGGTGTCTCTCATCTTCCTCTTGACAATACCCCATAGTTCAGGTCAGGCGAGTTTGCTGGCCAATCAAGCACAGTAATACCATAGTCATTGAACCAGATTTTGGTACTTTTGGCAGTGTGGGCAGGTGCCAAGTCCTGTTGGAAAATGAAATCAGCATCTCCATAAAGCTTGTCAGCAGAAGGAAGCATGAAGTGCTCTAAAATTTCCTGGTAGATGGCTGCGTTGACTGTGGACTTCAGAAAACACAGTGGACCAACACCAGCAGATGACATGGCACCCCAAATCATCACTGACTGTGGAAACTTCACACTGGACTTCAAGCAACGTGGATTCTGTGCCTCTCCACTCTTCCTCCAGACTCTGGGACCTTGATTTCCAAATGAAATGCAAAATTAACTTTCATCTGAAAAGAGGACTTTGGACCACTGAGCAACAATCCAGTTCTTTTTCTCCTTAGCCCAGGTAAGACGCTTCTGACGTTGTCTCTGGTTCAGGAGTGGCTTGACACAAGGAATGCGACATTTGATTTTGCTTGACAATCCTCTCATGGCTGCGGTTATCCCTGTTGCTTGTGCACCTTTTCCTACCACACTTTTTCCTTCCACTCAACTTTCTATGAATATGCTTGGATACAGCACTCTGTGAACAACCAGCTTCTTTAGCAATGACCTTTTGTGGCTTACCCTCCTTGTGGAGGGTGTCAATGACTGTCAAGTCAGCAGTCTTCCCCGTGATTGTGTAGCCTACTGAACCAGACTGAGAGACCATTTAAAGGCTCAGGAAACCTTTGAGTTAATTAGCTGATTAGAGTGTGACACCATGAGTTTCCAATATTGAACTTTTTCACAATATTCAAATTTTCTGAGACACTGAATTTTGGTTTTCATTAGCTGTAAGCCATAATCATCAAAATTACAAGAAATAAAGGCTTGAAATATTTCACTCTATGTGTAATGAATCTATATAATATATGAGTTTCACTTTCTGAAATGAGTGACAAAATATTTAACTTTTTCACGATATTCTAATTTTTTGAGCTGCACCTGTATATCCTTTACTTGACCAGTCTGTTGAGATTTCTTTTCACACTAAAACATTACATAGCAAACATGATTCAGCTACTCATAATGTCAGTGTTCATGATTTATTCAAATTACATGACAGCATGTGGTCCATTTGGACCCTGACAATGAACACATTGAATTGAATGCCATTCAATGTCTTTAACAAGATAAATTGAGTTTGTATGAATGATATAACTATAACTAATATAGTACATATAGGGACATTGGGATACTGGGAGTCGTTATGTGTTTTGAGGGAACAATGTCAAGAAAGATGACATTTTCCTTGCCAGTTATGGTAATGTATGGATAAATACAATTGTATTTGCATAAGATGCATTCCAATACAACATGTTGTCTTCCTTTTACCTGTCACCAGTCAGTGTTCATATATTTCTGATTTAACAATAAACATACAAAATGACAGAAAGAACCCAGTGTCATTGTGGCTTGAATGGTGGTGGAGGGGAATAGTCCTACAGTTTATTTACCTTTTGTGAATGTCACCATATTGTGTGAAATAAGTATTCTGAAAATGTTCTCTTTGCTTAATTGCTGGTATAATTTATCTGTTTTGTTCTGGAGACCAGACCACCCACATCTAATAACCCATAATAACAGTGTTAGATCTTTAATCTCAATCATTAATCTTACAACAATTTGCACGATGGATGTACAGCATTGTACCCAGTTGTGTTGCTTAATGTTGTTTAATTGTTAATACCCTTCATGTTATTATGGCATTGGGTTGTTTGTATGTGGTCCCCTCTGCTGGAATGTGACATGCAGAGGCCTGGCTATACACTGTCCCATCTGGAGATAGGGAAAACTCCACTTCTCAACAAAATGACGGACAGCAGGTCATACCTTCAGATCTTGATAAGGTGTCTTACTGATAACAAGGATGGTGAAGAGAAATACTGATTAGGTAACAGTTTTTTCCCATCAAAAGACTTTGAAATAAATGAATGAGTTATCATTTGGTGGTCCTACCTTAATGTTCTATATGCTCACACCAAATGTTCTGGAGAGGACACTTGTTTTGGACAACAGTCCAATTATGATTTTACACTTAAGATGTTGCAAAAACAAACCACTCCTTATAACAAAGTTGAATCTACTTTTTTATAGAATATGGTATAATTACAAATATAGTTGAATAAGGTATTGAATAAAACATTAAGTTGCCTATATTTGGACAGGCCTTTTTTTGTTATAATTTCTTCATACACTTTTTTGGTTCAGTCAACAGATTTTATGTAGGCCTACTGTTGTTAGAGGTTAATTTTTTCCTAATTTATCTCAAGGCAGATGGATTACAGAAGCAGTCAAGAATGAGAATTGGAAACTTTTTGCTACTCATTTGTTTGTGTAGCATTACCAATATTGTACTTTTCGTATTCATATAGGCTTAACGTTACTTCAAGAAAGTACATGTACGGTACAGTATATAATAACCAGAGTAGGGACCTTATGTTACTCAATCCCACACTCTCAAAACACATTTATTATTTGCACGAAAATAACAAATGCAAGTACACAACGTAATTTGCAGAAATATGCTAGAGAGGTTGGAAACCCTACAGGGCTTATACTAGAAGCTCACTTTATGAAACAAAATCACATTAATTGAAGAACAATAAAGGATTGTATTATATTTAAAAATATTTTTAAATATAGCAATACTAAGAAAAAACTAAATAAATATTCATTGTGAAATTAGAAAGGAGAACAGATAAGGGAAAGAGGATATGGTATGACCTGCTGTCCGTCATTGTGTTGAGAAGTGGAGTTTTCCCTATATCCAGATGGGACAGTGTATAGCCAGGCCTCTGCATGTCACATTCCAGCAGAGGGGACCACATACATACAAACAACCCAATGCCATAATAACATGAAGGGTATTAACAATTAAACAACATTAAGCAACACAACCTGGGTGCAATGCTGTACATCCATCATGCTAATTGTTGTAAGATTAATGATTGAGATTAAAGATCTAACACTGTTATTATGGCTATTGGTTATTAGATGTGGGTGTTCTGGTCTCCAGAACAAAACAGATAAATTATACCAGCAATTAAGCAAAGAGAACATTTTCAGAATATTTATTTCACACAATATGGTGACATTCACAAAAGGTAAATAAACTGTAGGACTATTCCCCTCCACCACCATTCAAGCCACAATGACACCGGGTTCTTTCTGTCATTTTGTATGTTTATTGTTAAATTAGAAATATATGAACAATGATTGGTGACAGGTAAAAGGAAGACAACATGTTGATATTGCAATCCATCGTATGCAAATACAATTCTATTTATCCATACATTACCATAACTGGCAAGGAAAATGTCATCTTTCTTGACATTGTTCCCTAAAAACACATAACGACTCCCAGTATCCCAATGTCCCAATATGTAATATATTAGCTATTCATTCATACAAACCCAATTTATCTTGTTAAAGACATTGAATGGCATTCAATTCAATACATTCATTGTCAGGGTCCAAAGAGACCACGTGCTGTCATGTAATTTGAATAAATCATGAACACTGACACTATGCGTAGCTGAATCATGTTTGCTATGTAATGCTTTAATGGGAAAAGAAATCTCAACAGACTGGTCAAGTAAAGAATATATACAGTGAACAATTAATTTTTTCCCCTGTTTTGGCTCTGTACTCCAGCACTTTGGATGTGAAATGATACAACGACTGTGAGGCTAAAGTACAGACTGTAAGCTTTAATTTGAGGGCATTTTCATCCATATTGTAACTGAAGAAGGCTGGAGTACAGGCCTGGCATAGCATCACCAGTGAAGATACCCAGCATCTGATGATTTCTACAGCTCGCAGACTTCAGGCAGTCCTTGCATGCAAAGGACATGCAACCACCAAGTATTATTATTTCATAGCAACATAATTAATAATTAATGATTAGGAGTAATACACTTTCCCTTTATGTCACAAGGAATATCTTCAATGCATTAACTGTACAACTTTTTTTTAAAAAGAAGAAAAAAAAGTCCCATGAAAGAGACATCTCTCATTTATATCGGTACAGATATTCTGCAATAAAATATGCTTTAGAACCACCACTCAAATGTCTATGGAAACATGCATGTAAGTTATGATACTTAACATAGCTACATAGATTCTCACATTACAATCTATGACTACCGATGGCTACGATGTCTTCTGGGTTTAGATTAACTAAAATGACATGTCTACCATGTTTGCTAGTCTAAACAGAGATGACAGGTGTAGTTTAGGCCATCTCGTGAATTGACAGACAAGAAACGGCTGAATATGAGCAATAGAACATAAGCAGCCTAATGTTTACAGGTATGTTACCATAACAGCTTAGCTAAATCATTTAGTTATTCGACAATGAAACGGCACCCAGCGCTTTAATTCCAATGGAAATGATACGTATGTATTCAAGAACTTTAATTGGAGTTTCACTGTGGCACAATTCAGGGTGATAGCCAAAGTCGCGTAGCAAAAGATAAATATTGACTACCCGAACAATACAAGTCATGAAATAATGTAAGTCAGTATTAAAACAACCTTAATTCGTTCTCCTCCATTTCTTCAAGATTTTGAAGTAAAAAGGACATGTGTGTCGCCTCCAAGTCTTCCGCAACCACAAACAACACGGCTAATTCCTCCATGTTGTTTTTCTCCCAGCCGGTTTAAGAAACGTCCGAAACTGTCCAAGTTGGATCTGCTCAGGCGATTTTTATTTCCGCCTGAGGCAGGTAAGCCACCTGCTCACTGATGTCTACTCGAACACGCCCAATGTGTAACGTGGCGGAGATGCGCACGTCTTAATTGAGTGCAGGTGTAGACTATTCCAATCAGGGTCGGAGACTGAAGGCCCACACCTTTTAAAATGCCAGTCTTTTTTGTGAGTGTGTTCGGGGATCCCTTTGTCATGCGACGGTTGGGGTAGCTTGGGAGGACGGGAGCGGTGACCGGGCCACCAAACTGAAACTTTTGCTACCGATTCCTTAAATTAATGCGGCAGAGTGCGCCCGTAAGGTAGAGTCTGTGGGTGTTTCTGTGTTTGTGAAACTGCATTTATTGAACGCACAAGTTGTTGCACCGCACTTTTAGCAATGTAAACTATCAGAGCTTATTTATGGATCTGGTAAATTTCTATAACGCTATGTAAAAATGTACTGCTATTTATTGAATTTAATTTGTAAAACTCCTTTGCTATGGAATTATGACATTGCTTAAAGATGGAAAAATACTGAAAAAATGAACTGCCTTTCTTACATATATTTGTCTCAGTTTCCATGCTCCACCCTTGACAAAACGAACCTGTGCTTTTAAAAGGGGACCTTACCTCCACACAAAAAAAGGTGGCGTAGTTGAGTAGGCATTCCCTTTAGAATTAGTTCCTTTAATTAGTTTTTAATAGTATATATTTCCAAAAAGTCGCCCTGCTACAAATGTATCAATGTCCAATTGCTGCTATTTGATTACTCTCATATTCCACTGTTATTTATTTCACACGGAATAGTGGATGACATTTAAAGGGACACTGACTTAGTCATTCGTTGTTGTAACCAAATTAAGTAATTTGCTTTCAGTGCATCGCCCAAAAATAAAACCAATATGTAATAAACCTTGTTCGTTCGTGGGCTAGACCAATTCGGTCTAATATCAGACAAATGAGAACCGAGAACACCGCAACTACGTTATAGAAAAAAGGCATAGGCTATACTTTATTTAAATACAACAATTCATAAGACTGCACAGACTGGGTAAATAGGAGTGCATTCTAGTCAACCATTTAACCGGTCCCGTGGCTAACGTTTGTCGGCTAATGAGCAACACGGCAAAGGCGCACAGACTACGGCTTTACTAATATTACTAATAATTCTATAACATGAACCTTGCCTGGGGAAACGGCTCGGATCTGCCTCACTCGCCTAGGAAAAATATAACATGGTAGGAATTGCCGAACTCACACGTCAACAATAGAGATGAAACCGACATTGGTTTTGGATGCAAGGTCGCCTACTAACTGATCATTACCAATAGTCAGGAGAACCAATAGTGATGCAAGAAGAGACACACTATAGTACACTGCACTCTTATTACTATACACAGTGCATTCAGAGTATTCAGACCCCTTCACTTTTTTTTCACATTTTGTTACAGCCTTCTAAAATAGATTAAATACATTTTGTTTCTCATCAATCTACACACAAAACCCCAAAATGCCAAAGCGAAAACGGGTTTTGAGAAATTTCTGCACATTTATTAAAAATAAAAAATTGTGTAGATTGAGGGGGGGAAAAAAAGAATTTCATCAATTTTAGAATAAGGCTGTTGCGTAACAAAAAGTGAAGGTCTGAATGCACTGTATTTACTGCATATATATTTAGTGTGACAACTTTAGTAATTACTCTGTTACACTGTAATTGACAAGACTACAGTATAATGAGTTACTGGAAGATTTAGACCCTGCTGATATTGCAAAAAAGCGAACGTTGTAGAAAGTTACATTTTGTCTAACTGCACAAACATAATCAAAATCAGTGAATGATGATTAAGTGCTTTCGAAACGCTGTCAATAACAATCCAATGCAGCCAGAAATGTATTTTTTCTAAGTCTCAATGCATTTTAATAGAACGGTAGGAGCCATACCAAAATCACGGGCTGGGAGAAAAAGTAGTGACTCTTCTACCAATCATTACTCAAATAGTGCCTGCTGCTGCTGCTACTATCGTCACTGAGTGGAAAAAAATCTTGGCTCACCATTCCACGCTGAGAAAAACATAACTTTAAGCTTGCAAAAACTAGATAATCATAATGCAATGTAGCCGATAGTGACGTATTTTTTGTCATCAGGTGTCGCTAATAAACCGGTCTACTTCCATGAATTAGAAGTGCATTTTACAGTATGGTGTGCACATTTATATTTGTTTGATATTTTAGCTGTGTGCAAATTCTACACGTCTGTTCTCGTTATACAGATATAATGCATACCCACGTGATACGTCTCGACCAATTAGAATGCCGTATTTGCCCTAGGTGTTCTGTAATTTGTCCGTGCTGTGGTATAATATCATATAACCTTTAAGCAATTAAGCAGCGCAGTTGACCCGAACATCGCATCAGGGATATAGATGTGTAGGGGGGTATAGCATGTGGCTACTCAATGAAAACGTGTAGCCGTTGGAGGTGTGACAGCCAGGCATGCCTAGTTTAACACCTGTATCATCAGGGCTAATTGAATAGCCTAAGGTTAAATAAACATAAACTGCACCTAAACATAAAATAGCCACACGTTTTGGAGAATTTTAATGAATTAAAGAAAGAATAGACACCTCCAATACACCTGAAAATAATATTTAATCAGCCAGAAGTTTAATTTGGTTTGGTTCTCTCATCATCTCGTTTCGAGATCCACCTATGGAAATGACGTCCGGTCATGACCACCACAGAAGCATCCAATTGCACCAAGTCTGGCCCTGACAGACAGTAGCGTGTCAAATGCGAAGGAGGCTCCGCCCTCCTTGTACGAGCATATATGACACTGCAACGCTACTACTCTTCAGTTGACATTCGCTTCTCGCGAATTTCGGAGTACCCCACTCACAGCTTCGACCGTGTATCCCACACGAGCCTTGTCACTTAACTGTCCGCAGGAGGATATATCTCCGGATCAGCCTCCGCCGGGCGTGAAAGGTTCGGGAACGTGCGTCAGTGCTGAGTAGCTCCACTCGGTGTTAGCCTGCTACCCCGCGCGCTAGCCCTTGTATCGTGCAGGCTACCCGCCCAAGACACGATTTTTTCCTGCATCTGCTAACGCGGAACAGGACAGTGCTGTCTCACAACTAGCCACCCATGCTAGTTTGTCTCTTTGCTCTCTAGCCAGCCGCCCACGCTGCCTGTTTCTCTGCTTAGCTGCCTAGCTCCCCGCTAATGGCTCTTTCTAAGCCCGTTCCTCTCGGCCCGTCTGAGGAGCTACGCTCGAGTGCCTGCCCGGCCGCATGTGGTGCCCTCATCGCGGCCAGGGACACTCACCCTCTCTGTGTCATGTGCTTGGGCTTAACACATGCCCAGGAGGCCATCGACTCCCCAGAGAGCTGCAGCCACTGCCTCGCGCTGCCCAAAAAGCTCAGGCGACGGAGGCAGAGAGTTGCTGCTACCCACGGCAACGACCTGTGTCCCGAGGACTCTGACAAAGAGGACGATAGCACTACGGCCTCTCGGCCGCCTCAAGACCTTCCTTCTCTGAGTTGGGCTGACCGCTCCGACCCAGACATGTTGGCGTTCCCCCTCTCGCTCTCCAGTACCCCCATACTGGAAGGAGAGACAGCGGATAGCGACGACATGGCGGTTGCGTCTGATTATTCGGGTGAGGAGGACGCCATTCCACCGGCCCAGTTAGCACCGGCTATGGGTACAGCTAACGCCCAACCCCATGCCGTGCTTCTGGAGGTATGTGAGCGGGCCGCAGCCCGTCTCAATATCGAATGGCCAGCCCTCCAGAACCCGGCCGACGAGGAGAGGGATGTTTATGATGGGAAATTCCTGGGCCCCACCCCCCCAGGCCCCAGAAAACAGCTTTTCCCAGTTCTCCCCGCCTGCGCTAAACACTTGAAACACCACTGGAAGGACCCGCTTGATTTCAAGCACGGTTTCTCCGGTCTGGAGGTTAAGGACATGGCCGCCCACGCCATGGGGGAACCCCCAGCTGTTGAGCCCTCCATAGCTCGACACCTTAACCCCACGCAGGGAGGTCTCCTGGCGCCGCCCAGGCCTACCCTCCCTACTAAGATGGAACGCTTCACAGCCTCCATCCACCAGGCTTCCTACAGGGCCTCAGCCCTCGCGGTTAGAGCCCTCAATGTTTCCTCCCTCCTCTCAGCTTACCAAGCTGAGCTCACAGAGGAGATGGGGAAACAATTACAAGAGGGGACCCCTTCCCCTATACTGTGGCAAGAGATTGTCACTGTGAACGACTTGGTTCTGCGCAACTCTCGCCAGTGTGTCCAAGCCTGCGGCCGCTCCATGGCTCTCTCCGTAGCCGGCGAGCGGGCGCTCTGGCTTAATCTCTCTGGTCTGCCCGACAGTGAGAAAAGGCGCATAGCCGGCGCCCCTGTTGAGCCAGGCCAGGCTCTTTTCGGCCCCGCGCTGAGCCTCATGCAGCAGCGGTGCGACGACAAAAGGAAAGAGGATGAAGCCTTCAAACTCTGCCTCCCCCGCAGAGTGACGCCTCACTTGCCGCCACCCATGCGGCCTCCACAGCCCCCAGCGGTGAACCGCTGTGTCCAGCCAGGACAGGGCAGGGGCAAGCCCCAGGGCAGGGGCAAGCCCCAGGGCAGAGCCCCAGGCCAGCAGGGCAACCCCCCTGCTAAGCCTTGGGGGAATATGTCTTTTGCCGCAGCCGTGGCAAAGAAACCCTCTCCCACCCCCGCCGACCAGAAGCGGAAGCGGCCAGCCTGACACTACCGCTATTGGGGGGCTAAGTCCATGTTCTGGGGCAGTCAGCCCCTTGGACACAGGCTCATCTCCTCTCTTCCCCCCATGAAGAGAAGGAGACTCCCAATTCAGGAGGACAGCCCTCCTCTGTTCGCTGCGGTCAGGGCACCTGTTGGAGTTCACGTGCCCCCCAGCTCCAGTCTCTGTTCCAGTACTCAAGGAGTGTTACCCACATTCAGTGTACAAGCGAACACCAGGCCATTCCTAATAAAGGCTCCCGCCCTGAAAGGCCAAAAAACAAAAAAATGTGTTAAGAAAAACCCCTTCTTATCACATAAGGCCTCCCCTGGTTTCACCACTAGGTGGAGCGCCAGCCCCATTCAGCACGGCCGCACTCGGCCGTTCCCCTCTGCGGTCCTCCGCACCAGCAGGGGCGCTCACGAGCCACATACAAGCCTGCCAGGCTACGTTTGCCCCCGAGTGGGTACTACGCACAATAGCCAAGGGCTACAGACTCCAGTTTGCAGGGAAACCCCCATGTTTCAACGGAGTCATTTACTCTCAAACCGAGAGGAGTGCGACCCATGTTTTAGAGGAGGAAATTTCCTCTCTATTACAAAAGGGGGCGATACGTGTGGTTCCCAGAGATCAAGCCCAACACGGCTTTTATTCTCGCTATTTCCTGGTCCCAAAGAAGGACGGTTCCCTCTGTCCGATCTTGGATCTCAGAGTGTTGAACAAGCATTTGAGGCGGTACAACTTCAAAATGCTAACTTACAATACTCTTTCACGTTCAATACGTCAGAGCGATTGGTTCACATCAATCGATCTGAAAGATGCTTTCTTCCACTGGCATCTATCCTCCCCACACGAAATTCCTTCGCTTCGCCCACCGCGGTGTTTGCTACGAATACACAGTTCTACCGTTCGGCCTCTCCCTAAGCCCACGGGTGTTCTGTGTCTGTGTGGAGGCGGGCCTGGCCCCGTTAAGACTAACGGGGGTCAGAATACTGACTTATATGGACGATTGGCTAATCATTGCCAATTCGAGAGTCAGAGTCGTGAAAGACACGCAGTTAGTTCTGGCACAACTAGCTGCGCTCGGGTTCAGGGTAAACCTCCCCAAGAGCAATTTCTCTCCTTCACAGAGTGTAACGTTCTTGGGGCTGGTGCTAACCTCTGTTTCGATGCTAGCCCGCCTGTCAGCGGACCGCATTGTATCCCTGCGGGACTGTCTCTCTCTGTTCAAACCGGGCTTAAGAGTACAGTACCGCACATGCCTCAGACTGCAAGGGCTGATGGCCTCAGCCTCGCAGGTTTTACCGCTGGGGTTACTGAGGATGAGGGGCTTTATGAGGTGGGTTTCATCACTACACCTCAGCCCCGTACGCGATCTCCATCGCCGTCTCACAGTGACGCACGAGTGCGCGGCAGCTCTACGTCATGGGGAGAACACAGACTTTTATACTCAGGGAACCCCTCTCGGGATCGTTCTCATGAGAAAAGTCGTAACGACAGATGCATCCCTCTCTGGGTGGGGGACCACTCAGGAAGGGCGTGTAGTGAATGGGATGTGGCCAATCCAGCTGCGCTCAGCTCACATCAATTATCTGGAGCTCCTGACTATATGGATAGCTCTCAGATATTTTCTACCCCGCTTAAGGCGACGGCATGTGCTATTACGCTGCGACAATATGACTGCTGTAGCATACGTCAATCGCCAGGGGGGCATGCGCTCTCTCCATCTCCACAGTCTAGCCCACAGACTGCTGGTATGGGGCAGCCATCACTTTCTGTCGTTACGTGCGACCCATGTTCCAGGCATTCTGAACACGGGCGCAGATCTGCTGTCAAGGGGAAACCCACTGTACAGGGAATGGCGACTGCATCCCCAGACTGTGGAAATGCTATGGCAGAGATTTGGCCACGCAGCCGTCGATCTCTTCGCCTCGCACGAAAACGCCCATTGTCGTATGTTCTTCTCGCTACGGGACAAGAACGCGCCTCTAGGCGTAGACGCACTAGCCCACCCTTGGCCCAATGTGCTTCTATATGCGTTTTCCCCCCCTCGCTCTCATCTCTCCCACTCTAGCCAGAGTGAGAGAGCAGAGTTTGACACTGATCCTAATAGCGCCCAGGTGGGCGAAATCGCCGTGGCTGGCGGAGATCATTCCTCTCCTTTATGCACAGCCGTGCGCGCTCCCGTTACGCACGGACCTGCTGTCTCAGGCGAACGGGGAAATATATCACCCCTGCCCAGAGCGAATAGCTCTTTGGGCTTGGCCCGTGAAAGGCACAACCTCAACGCTTTAGGGCTCCCCCCTCGCGTGGTGGCAACCATTCAGAGCGCGAGAGCGTCTTCTACCAGATCACTTTATGACAATAAGTGGCAGGTATTTGAAAAGTGGTGTGCCTCCCGTCAGTCAGTGCCCTATCAGTGCTCTGTTTCTGACGTGCTGAGTTTTTTACAAAACCTGATGGATGAAGGGAAATCCTTTTCTACCATTAAGGTTTACCTGGCAGCTATCACTGCTTGTCATATGGGTTTCAATGACAATACAGTGGGGCAGCATCCCCTCGTGCGCAGGTTCATGAAGGGGGCTCGCCGTTCTCTGCCTGTTGGTAAAAAGCTCATTCCCTCATGGGATTTATCACTGGTGCTGGAGGCTCTGTCCCAATGGCCATTCGAGCCTATACACGGAATAGAGTTAAAATTACTGTCTCTGAAGACAGCACTGCTGCTCGCATTAGCCTCTGCTAAGCGGGTCAGCGATCTCCATGCGCTCTCAGTGCATCCCTCGTGCACAATATTCTCCCCTAATATGGATACGGTTTTCCTCAAACCTAATCCTGCCTTTATGCCTAAAAGCTTCCCAGCTTTCACATGTGAGGTGTTGGAGCTTTCCGCTTTTCACCCACCGCCGTTTTCTTCTGAGGAAGAGCAAAGGCTACATATGCTGTGTCCTGTGCGTGTTCTCCACACGTATATAACAAGGACTAGGGCTTTCAGAAAGAGCAACCAGCTCTTTGTGGCCTGGGCCCCCGCCTGCAAAGGGAAAGCCATCTCTAAGCAGCGGCTGTCCCATTGGCTTGTGGAAGCTATTGTTATGGCATATGGTTCAAAGGGGGTATCGCCTCCCTCGGGTCTGAGGGCTCATTCTACGAGGGGCGTGGCTGCATCATGGGCCCTATTTCGTGGGGTCTCCATGCAGGAAATTTGTTCAGCCGCAGGCTGGGCTTCTCCACATACTTTTGTGAGGTTTTACCGTCTGGATGTTACCAGGACACCGGTAGCCCACTCAGTATTGGGGGTGAGCTCTGTGTGAGCCACACACATCTCACTATGGGTGTAGTACTTCACACTGTTCCCGGACCCCAGTTACTACACTGGACAGTGGATTGTGTTTTGTACTTGCCTACAGGGGATGCGCTAGGCACCACCCTCCCGCTAGGGACGCTCCCTTGCTGGCTTGACAGCGTCTCAGCTGTGAGCATATGGCAATCCGGGAGTTGGCCAAATCTCCCATAGGTGGATCTCGAAACGAGATGATGAAAGAGAACTTTAGGTTACTGTCGTAACCCCGGTTCTCTGAAACATCGAGTGGAGAGATCCACCAACATTGCCCTGCTTGCTGTGCGCGAGAAGCGAATATGTTCACTGAAGAGTAGTAGCGTTGCAGTGTCATATATGCTCGTACAAGGAGGGCGGAGCCTCCTTCGCATTTGACACGCTACTGTCTGTCAGGGCCAGACTTGGTGCAATTGGATGCTTCTGTGGTGGTCATGACCGGACGTCATTCCCATAGGTGGAGATTTAGCTGTAAATTACACTGGAACAATATAGAATACATGGTTGGCTAAGTGGCTCTAAGTCATCAAGGGTCTGATGTATTAAACAAGCCTTTAACCATCACTCTGCTGCCAGAAATACAGTAGATATGGATGGATAACTTGAAGGGTTTCTTCTCCTGACTTATTTTTCGATAGAGTTCAATAGGAAAATCTGAGTGATGGTTAAAGGCTTGTTTAATACATCAGACCCTTACAGCTAAATCTTGTCTCACCCCCCAATTCCCATAGAGATCCATTCAAATGCAGAGCTGTTATAGTATCGTTTGTAAGAGTACCAGCAAATAAGATATCAAGAGCCTTTTGATGTTGTTGGGTCACAGACATCATAAAGTCATGGCATGCAAAGGATATGCAACCAAATATAAAAAATATGGCTTTTCTACCACATTGAATTTAGCGTGTTCAATACTTTTTTCCTGTGTCATTTCACTTTATTGCACATTACTTTTTTAAAGAATTGGAATGTTACAATTTCTTTAGCTGTGTAGTTTTAGTGAGTTAATACCAATGCCTGGTCAAAATATCATGTGAATAGCTACATTGGAAATATGTTTGATAATAAAATTGTTGATGTGTCCAATACTTATTTCCCCCATTGTATGTGTCCCTGAGATTTTTCCACTGCCTCTTGATCTCTTCCACTAATATAAAGGGTTAACCACAACATAACAATACATTACGTCATTTCAGCAAACAAACATCTTTTAAATAAATGTGTCGTAGTCTATACAGTGTAGCAACTCATGAAGTCTGAAGCGTTCTCTCCAAAACGATCGCTACAGACAGACCTCGTCTGTTTTCCTCGTTATTTATATAACTTGTAGTGATGGGCAGTTCGGCTTTTTTTGCTGAGTCGGCTCTATTTGTACCATTCAGTTTGAAGAGTCGGAGTCGGAGTAGCAATTTTGGTACTTCCGGTTCATACAGTAGAGCCGTTTGAGCCGCATCTTTTTCTTTAGAAGCTGTTTCAGACAGCATTATTATATCATACACAATTGTAGGCTATTTATTTTGTTCACTGTTGTTGTTTGTCAAGAGTTCTAAAATAAAAATGCCACCACTTTAAATATATTTGCTGTCATTTTTAGTAGCCTAACCTATCATTTTGAAGTATTTGCTGTCATTTTTAGTAGCCTAATCTTGCATATTATCGCATATTAGGCCTAATTGTTTAATAGTTGACTGGAATGCCATTGCAATTCTCGCAAACAGCCAAGTTGAATAATTTCGTAATAAACAGTCGGCGTCTTGCGTGATTCAACCGGAAACCCTATTGACAAAGGAATTATGTTAGCCTATATCTATATAGGCTAACATAATTCCTTTGTCAATAGGGTTTCCGTTACTTCCGGTTAATACGGTAGAGCCGTTTGAGCCGCATCTTTTTCTTTCAGCAGCGCAAGCTGGAATTAGAAGCTGTTTCAGACAGCAGACACTAGCTGGAAACAAAGTAGGCAAAATAAGTTTGTAAACTAGCCTTGATATTTTATTCAGTAGTCATATTTTATTAGTAGTCATAATAACTTTGGAATGAGCTGGGGCGATTATTAACTTCACAAAAGTGTGTGCAATATTGTTAGATCAAATAAAAATGTATTCTTACATAGGTTCTAACTTAGCAATCAGAAACTGCGCGCCGCGCATTAACCACTGCTGAGTGTCTCGGAGGAGTGTCTCCCGGCTGTAGTAGAAAGCAGGCAGAGCCAGAGCTGTGGGTAAGCATGATTCCCTCGAACTGGCGAGTCGACTCAGACGATCGTTCGCGAACTGCACATCACTAATAACTTGGCTGTCAGTAATCAAGAAATCCACACAGGAGTCGGAATAAGATTTTTGGGGAACTTTATAGACGTTATTTGCCACGCACACAGACAACCCTGTGACAGCTAAAACATTTCATATAGGCTACTCTACCCTGCCCTTCTCCTCCTCCCCCTTTCTCTCCCTCCACCACAGTGGCTGCCCCTGGCCAGACGCGGTAGCTAGCCTACGTGTCGTCTTTCTCCATCTGTTAGCCTATAGCCCACAATTACTACGGCAAATATCCACAAAACAATATCACATATAGCGGTTAGCTAGCTTTCATCTTTTGTTTTCACCAAAGCAAACAACCCAGCCGGTGACAGCGTAGCCTACATGAACTCGCCTAAAGTAAAAAAATAATTAGGCCTATGTATCATGTAGCTATATTTGTGTGTAATCGCCACTGGCTTGTTATCTTCCCTTCATATGAACTGCTGTTAACGTTAGACCTAAAGGTTAGCTAGCGTTAGCTGGCTAAAATAGCTGGAGACAACTTTTAAGCCAATGCTAATAACCTGTGGGAGCTCATCAGATAGCAAGTTGTGCGTATTGCAACCATTTAGCTATAAACCCACCATCTTCATAGCCTATTTGCTCGGTTATGGTTTTCCACAAATTTTCCTCCGAATCGTTGTCTTTGTAACATTTATATCTCTTATCTAAGAGTACGCTATTCTGAGAAACATACAAAATCAGTTGGTCCGCCATATTGGATGTTGTAGTTTGTTGTGGCAGTGCAGTGACGTCAGTCATGGAAATTTGTTATGATTGGATAGATAAATAGTATCGCAAACGAAAACTTGCAAAAAAACGACCTTGCTCCGAATAAATTACATGAGGCCTTTTCGCAAAGGACATTTCGCATTTGATGTGCAAGATTGTATGAACAATACAGGAGTTCGTTTTTATTTTTCAACGTACGATTTATTCGTGCGAGTAAATCGCGGCCAATGTGTAATGGCCTTAAGAATGAAATAACGAAAATTCAGGCTGAATTCTTTTATCCCCTCTCAGACAAAAAAAAACAAAACAAGTTTTGTCGTTTCTGCGTTTTTCTCAACCAATCAGATAAGGAATTAACCTATTGGTCTAGGTGTCATTGGTTAATCGGTAATTCCTTTGCAACGAAAATAGGAAAACGCGATAAATCTGTTATTTGTTTCAAAATGAAAAACAGAAAAACTGAGCCGTTTTTAGTTTTTTGTTGTCAGAATCAAAAAACTAAAAACGAGAACCAAATTCAAAAAAAGGTCCAATTTTGGTTTTTGGAAATTCCTTTTTTAATTTAAAATTTTTGAATTGAAGAATGGTGGACAGACCGGAAGTGAAGTGTAAAAAAGTCATAATAAAAGTAGGCCAATGCAACGTGTTGTTAGGGAGAACTAAACGCACATATTGGTGACCTGTAACTTCAGATTAAGATAACGTGAACTAGTTGGTGTGATATGTAGCCTAGGGTTGTAGTGATAGCTATATTTTAGTTATTATTATTATTTATTTTAGTTTCGTATCATTTCTAAATACTTTGCTTACGTGCGAGTGACAGTGGGTGCGTTTACATGCACTCAATATTCCGATAACTGGGAGTAATCCGAACATGGCAATATTACGATAATTGTTACGATCCGCTCCTGCTTCCCTTCCCTTTGTGTTTTCCTCTGTTTCCCTGAACCTGATTGTGTCATGTCTGCGTTCATTGCCTAATTGTGTCTACATTGCACATTTACTTCTCGCACCACATCTTAATTACACAATTCACATTTAATTGCTTTCACCGCATTCCTCACGCGTTTTCTAATTGTTCCATCAATTCGCTGATTTCGCACGCATTTCCCGCAAGCTGCAGTTTATCAGCTCTAATGACACTAGTTATATTTACCGTGCTGTTCCTGTGATTTGTTGTCAGAGTATTACGGTCCTTGTCTCGTTTGTACTTGCTTCCTGATTCTCTAGTTTACTAGACTCTGGCTATGCTAACCCAGGTCTGGATGCCACACGCCCTGGCTTCCCTGTGTGGATCCTGACGCTGCCACCGCCTGACCCTTCGCTGCGAACCTGGCTAAAGACCGCTCCTTGCTACTTCGCCTGTTCCTGCTCACCAGTTTGCTGTAGCCTCACCACCGCTACCGCGGTATACAGCTCCGCCCGGCTGGGCTGCTGTATCTGCTCCCAGCACTGTGTCAGTTCACTGTGGGTTCCACAGTGGACATTTACCATTTGCCTACAGAAAATAAAGACTCTTATTTTCTAATTCTGTCTCGTCGTGCATTTGGGTCCGTCCCTGCCGGTCTGTCACAATAATTGCGTTTACATGCACTTAAGTAATGCGATAATGGAAAAAAATCCAGGTTTACATGATTCTGTCAATATTCCGATTTCTTTCCCTGAACGCGATGTGCAACTCAAACGTAAATTAGAAACACATATTAGCCTAACGTTATATATTATAACTTACATATTTTAACGTTTTTATAACGTGATTATACTTCCTGCTGGGTTGCTAGAAACAGCACGCGGGTTGGTATGCGTAACCGTAAATTAGTAAACACATTAACTATAGCCTAAAGTTAGTTACATAAGAAAGAACAGTAGCCTATAACGTATAAGAAAGTAACGTTAAACATGGCAACGTTAGACAGGAATGCTCTTATGGGTTTCGTCGTCATATGGCAGATGTTATGGTTGCGGGTGGCAACTAACACTGTCCTTCAAGCGTTCTGTGTTATGAGCAGAAGACGTCGAAGAGCTTTAACGTTACAACAAGCGCTGATTATTGGACCCAGAATAGGCCTTCCTCCAGCACTGTTAAGGACCCGGTAGTGCTGGATGCGCGTTAGGAGCAAGGACTGGTGGGAGAGAGTGGTGCTAAATTAATTCACCGATTCAGACCGTAGACTTGTGGACACCAAACTAGTTCGCTTTCAGCCTGTACTCCCCGCAGCTACCGAGTTTGTACAGCGCTATTGCGACTCGCATTTGAAGAGGTACAGCTGGACGCACGGTCACTTCGTCAGGGCTCATTATGTTCTGTACCAAACCACAAAGTTTCATAAATGATCTCCGAGCCATACTGAAGTTGCCTCTCCATTCTGAATCGGTGAATTAATTTACCATATGACGACGAAACCCATAAGAGCATTATTGAGTGCATGTAAACGTGCTCATTATTTCCGCGTTTCTAACTTTTTTCCCCATCTATGAGACGAAGTATATTCCTCTTTATTATTTCGGATAACATCAGGAGGGTTTCCTCCTCGCTCCAGAAATGACTTCTCCGGTTGGTTGACATCTCTCTCAGACCTCTCTCAACTGTTTTGACGTTAGCGTTATGTTACTAACAATATCCGGAGTGGCTGTTGCTGTCAAACACGCACATGCGCAGATTTAAAAAAACGACCGAGATCGGAATAAGCGTTTACATGCAACCAATAAAACGAAAAACACGGCAGAAATCCAGGTGTAGTTATCGGATTTCTCATATTCCGATAACTGCTTTTTTCCGAAAAAGCTTTTCGGAATATTGCGTTTACATGACAATTTGAATAATCCGATAACAGCCATATTCCGAATATGATCGGAATATTGAGTGCATGTAAACGCACCCATTGTCTTTAATGACCACATTGTGATGATCTCACTCCCGTCCTGTTGTTTCCCGTGTTTTCCTTCTCCCCCTGTCTCGTGTTCGTCTCTCCATTGTCCGCTTTTCCCTAGCTGCAGGTTGGGCGTGGTTTTTCCTTTCGTGTCATTGTTTCACTACTCTTCTCTCAGCCTATCCCATTCCCCCGTTTTGCATGCATTCCACACTCTCCACTCTGTTAATCACCCTCGCATACATTCGCTCGCGGCACCTAATTGATATCAATTAATGTTTGTATTTAGTCACCCGGTGTTCTCTGTCCTGTGCCAGTTCGTTAATGCTCTTTGTCTGAAACCTCTGGTCGTGTCTTAATGTCTTAGAATCCAGTTTAAGTTGTAGTAACTAAAGTCTGGTTCTGTGCCGGCGTTAACTCGCCCTGCTACTCTGTCGAAGTTGAAGTCTGCTCTTTTCAGGAATGGCATTTCCCACTGTTCATTTGCCTGTCTCGCTGTACTAACTTTGTCTGCTTCAGTCTGCTAACCTGCAGTTGTTTGCTATCCCTGCCTGTGTTGCGGTTCCCCGGCAACCATCTGACGTTGTGCATACAGCCAGAGCTCCTATTCACCACTCTGCGGCGGTGCCCGCTCTCTGCGAGTGCTATGGTTGCTGCTGATGTGCTGTCGCTCTGCCAGTGCTGTGGCTGCTGCCGCTCTGCTGATTGCTGGGCCGCTACTGCCGCTGCCCTGCTGCCACGCCTGCGTCCTGCCTGGGCTCCGCTCCACTGTCCTGCCTGGTTTCGTCCAGCCCGTTCCTGTTCTACCTGGTTCTGTCCAGCCCGTTCCTGTCCTACCTGGTTCCGTCCAGCCCGTTCCTATCCTGCCTGGTTGTAAAAGTCCAGTTCCGGCTTGGAACAATAACTGCCTTGTCTGTAAAGTCCAGTTCCGGCTTGGAACTATAACTGCTTGCCTTTTTCCCCATGCTTCAGGAATACTTCCTGGTCAAGCAATAAAATATCTGAGTAGTGGCATTCCTGTGTCTGAGTCGTGCGTTTCAGTCCAGTCCATATTCGGGGTCGTAACAGAACGAACTGGCCAGCTATGGACTCAGCCGACTTGGATCAGGTCCATCACGCCCTCGCCTGCCAGGGCGCTGTCTGTGAGCAACTGGGCCGTCGCCTAGTTGACGTCCTGGAGACTCTGAAAAATCTCACGGAACATGTGATGTCGATTCACCAACCTCTCCCGAGGATCCCCACGGTCCCGGCACCGGCTGCTCCGGAGCTGCTGGCCACGACGTCTGCGCCCCCTTCGGGCAAGGAACCCCGTGTTCAACACCCTGAGATCTACCAAAGGAACCCCGTGTTCAACACCCTGAGATCTACCAAAGGGACCTGAGAAAATGTCGGTGCGACATCGTGTTTCGCATCCAGCCAACCTCCTTTGCCACGGACGCCAGCAAGATTGCGTTCGTCATGAGCAGTTTGGGAGGGAGTGGGTGACCTCGCTGTGGGAAAGCCAGTCGCCCGCCTGCTTCCACTTTGCCTCCTTCACCTCAGAGATGCGGCGAGTCTTTGACCACCCGGTCTGCGGGCAGGACGCTACGCAACGCCTTCTCCAGATGCGTCAGGGCAGCCGCAGTGTTGCCGAGATGGCGGTCCAGTTTCGTACCTTGGCAGCTGAGGCGGGATGGAATGACACCGCCCTCCAGGGGGTCTTCTTGCAAGCTCTTAATAAGGAACTTAAGGACCATCTGGCAACCCGCGAAGAATCCAGTTCCCTGAACAGCCTCATCAGTCTCGCTATATCAGTGGACAACCGCCTCCGGGCCAGGGCTCGGGAGAAGAAGAAGAGCCAGCCACGCATTCCATTCCCCACAGTCCACTCCAGCGGTTCCTCACCGCCCAGCGAAGCACACACCCTGATGCCTACCCCATCAGAGGGGGAACCCATGCAGTTGGGAAAGATATCAATTGATGCTGAAGAAAGCCACCGGAGGATCCGCACCAATTCCTGCATGTACTGCGACTAGAAAAGGAGGAAGCGGGGTATAAGTAGTGAGCGGAAATGCAGGACAGGTGAACTCACTAATTACCGAGACGAAAGCAAAACCCGTAGCGGAACACAGAAAAATCCAATAGATGACCGGTAAAAGAAAAAAGGAATACAAAATGCGGAGATAAGGAAAGAAAGGCATGATCCATGACAAATTTTGGAGAAGCTGAGCTGACAAGTATAAAACCGTCTCTCTGTCAAAGCGAATATGATCCAGACACTGTCTATCAATTAATCCATCTAATATTTGTCTGGTAGATTTTGATAGTCAACCGCACTTTTACATATTACATTTTTTATGACAGCACATTGATAATTGCAAGTAGGCTAGGAAAAGGAAAATAAGACCAATATGATGTTGAAATAACATGCACTCATTCTAACATCCATTTATGTGAAAGATACTGTATTTTTTATAATAATCTTTTGGCAGCGCTAGACATAAAAGCTCGACAGAAGCAGCGCTAGACATAAAAATTATAAAGTGGAAACTCTGAATCTGCGTATCTTGCATACATGCCTCATTTTCATCAAATCTCCACCCGTGCGTGTATATAGCTACTGGAGAGATGCTTAGAACAGCGGAAAAGTCAAATGTATAAATCACAAATAGCTTAGCTGAACTAAAAACTAAGCTGAACTTTGGGAGTAACCTAAGTCCCATTTGCATGTGATTATCTGAATCCGGCCCAAATAGTCACAAACATTTGAGATTTCATTCCTGATTAGAAAATTGGTCATTTTATATTTACAAATACATTAATTGAAAATACAAGAGACGCATGCTCTTGACGAAACGATCGCAAGTTCGAGTCCCGGCACCGGCGGGTGGTTCTAAATTGAGTAAGTGTAAATGTGTAAATGCAGCTCTGCCCAAATCAACTCTGCTATGATTCACAATCTCTTGCCTTGCCTTGTTCTTAACCCTAGGAATAAGCACACTGTTCCACAAAAATATTGTACCAAATAAACATCTTTACAACATTTACATTTATTTGTTCATGCATACGTTCACACTTTCTCAGAAATAATGTAAGCAGCAAATACCCCCTAGACTGATTTAGCTACAGTTTGCTAACGTCAGTGCTAACCAAGCTGTGAAAATGAGCTAACTACAGGCTGACAGAAAATATTATATAAATCTTATCGCGATTACACTTTACAATGTTTTACATCACGGGTAAACTCATCCGTGATCAAAATAATTGACGAAATACTCTAATGCATTTTCTAAAATAATCCGGCAGTAGTAATATTGTTTTGCGGTGCTGCCATCCTGTTCTTTCGCATTCAACCAAAGATGATACATGATGAAGAGATGCTCCACTTGCTCCCAACTTTAACCATATCAATTCTCAAACAAGTTAACCTGGAAGTGAGTTATCTAGTGATGTTATTAGCTTTATCAGAGATAAATAGCATCTCATAGCATATGATAAGCAGTAACGTACAACCTTCAAAAAGGTACTTTACCAACATCATGGGTGTCCACTGCAATGGTTGCTAGAATCGGAATACACCATTTGTAACAACTTTGAAAACATGCAAAAAATATTTTAAATAAAAACAATTTCACCACACGAACAATTAGCTGACAGATATTTTTATTGATGCAAATGAAAGACAGTGCAGTTAGCTACGGAGTCAGATGATGACTGTCCCTTGGCGCCTCACACATACTGAGAGTCATCTAGTGTTGTTTTATATATATATATATATATATACATGCATGTATATATATGTGTAGTGTAGGCTATGTATACGTATGTGTGTGTGCTAATATTAGCTGTCAACTTTGCTAAGGTCGAATTCTAGAACAGCTGTTGCACACAAGATTGTCCAACTTCCAACCCAATATTTTATGGGTTATCTCAAGAATCAGAAGCAGTAAGGCAGGTAAAAGTTTGCGTGAGTTAATTTTGGGCGTCGGTAGCAGCAGTGGATAAATAAATAAATAAAGTTATCATTTGGTGCTACAGACATGTCAGGTGTACGTAGTGTACCATACACATTAAAATGCAAAGTGTGAACAAACAAGTGCAGCCCGCTGAAGCCCAACCAGCCCAACACAAGGGAGCTTGCTAACGGTAACTGGGTGGATATTTCCAAATAATGTATCTTAATATTATTTCCAATATAGGCCAACTAATGATGACTTCCATACATTGCAAAACTAATGTTAAATGAAATGAAGATCTCACGGTGATTTAACTGTAGCCTAGCTATATTTCATATATGATGTGTGTACAACGCCGAACTTCAACAATGGGCACTCACTCACTCACTCACTCACATTTCATGCTGTCCTTTGTATATGGACGTCCAGCTATTGCTAATGCTAGCACAAACAAATGGTATCAGTTAGCATCCACTATAGGCTTGGGTGATATGACAATGTTATCGTGCAACACGATATTGGATGGCCATGATATATCATCCTCACGTGCCTGATTACAGAATGATATCCGTGAATATGGGGGGTGAGACTAGATTCAGCTGTAAATTACACTGGTACAGTATGGAACACATGACTGGCGAAATGGCTGTATGTCATCAAGGGTCTAAGGTATCAAACGAGCCCCAAACTATCATCCTGCGGCCAGATATGGAGTAGATGTGGATGGATCCCTTTCAGGGTTGTTTCTCCTGACTTTTTTCCCCATAGAGTTCTATAGGAAAATGAATCTGGAGAAATAACCCTAGCAGTGATCCATCCACATCTACTCCATATCTGGCAACAGAGTGATGGTTTGGGGCTCGTTCGGTAGCTCAGACCCTTGATGACTTACAGCCATTTAGCCAGCCATGTGTTCCATACTGTGCCAGTGTCATTTACAGCTGAATCTAGTCTCACCCCCCAATTCCCATAGAGATCCATTCAAATGCAGAGAGCTTATAGTATCGCTTGTAACAGTACCTGGAAATAAGATATCGAGAGTCTTTTGATGTTGATTGGTCACAGACTTCAGGAAGTAACAGCATGCAAAGGATATGCGACCAAATATTAAATATGATACTTTAAAAATATGTTAAAGCAAAGGGTATGAATACTTATGTAAATGAAAGATTTCAGTTTTCGATTTTTAATACATTTGCAAAAATTTCTAAAAACATGGGTTCACTTTGTCATTATGGGCTATTTTGTGTAGAATTTTGAGACAAAAAATGAACTCAATCTATTGTAGAATATGGCTGTAATGTAATAAAACGTGGAGAAGGTGAAAGGGGTATTCAGACTTTCCGGCTTGACTGTATATGGTTGGTAAAATCACTGTAAGTCATCAAGGGTCTGAGGTATCAAACGAGCCTCAAACCATCACTCTGCTGCCAGATATGCAGTAGATATGGATGGATCACTTTAAGGGTTGCTTCTCCTGACAGATTTTTCTAATGAACTCTATGGAAAAATTATCCTGTTTACAACATACATTTTAATTATGTATTCTACCATGAGGCAATTTTTGTTTTCTGTTTTGTGGTTTTATTACAGTAACTTGGAATTCTGACATCATTGCTTCAAATTTAAGAATTATCTTGAAAAAATAAATAATTATCTGAAATAATAATAGTCTGTTAATACCAACCATCGTGTCAGCTGACAATGATGGAACCATTTTAATTTTTTTACCAGTTTTGATAAGATTGGTTTGATTCAGCATTCTAGAATCTACATTGTAACTATCTAGAAGATTCATACTGTTCATGCTAGCATTTAGGTTGAAGCATATTTGAAAATAATTTTGTAATGGGGTTGTCTTGTGATGTTCTTCATACGTTTTCTTTGTGACACTAAGATTTGTTAATTATGATATACGTAATTATGTATATACTGTATGATTCGTGATCATACATTATTGTGGTGAGAGAATCTTGTGCTCCAAATAAATGTGCTTTTGAAAATGATTCATGCATTTTTCTTTGTTTGAAACATACAGGTTTTCCTGTTACTGGTTCCTTTAACTGCATACATCTTACTCTAAAGAGGAAAAAATGTGTTAACTGAGTTTTTGTAAAAATTCAGTAAATGTCTTAATTTATAACAAACAACGGTCTGTATTATTTCATCCTGCAAAATTAAAATTACTTACTGGCAATCGAGTTGCAGTACAAAGATTTTCTGTAACACAATACTGCATTCCACTTGTAAAATTACAATATCATACTGGCTACTGAGTTGCAGTAAAAATACAGTCAGTACCAAAAATTACAAGAGTGCGCTCTAATATAATACAGCATTCCTTTTGTAAAATTACAGTATCTTACTGGCTACTGAGTTGCAGTAAAAATACAGTAAGTACTTTTGATTTGATTTGATAATCTTTATTTTGAACTTGCATATAAAAAACAAAATAAAAACAAATAACAATGAACATGTTCAAAAAGGAGTAGGAAGAAGTAAAGACTTATTTACTCCTACCCCCTTCTCTTACAACATTCATGATTAATATAAACAATTACAAATATACATTTATGTCCTAAATCCTATGATATCTGTATATATATCTCCTATACTCACTATGTCCTGTGCTATCTATATACCATATATATATAATAATAATACACTCGTAACTCAATACATAACCCATATATACCCTTACCCACTTGCTGAAAATCAATAAGGCGTCATATAGACAATCTACTACCAATCTGATCACTAGATTAATAAAATAAATGATTAAAAAAATAAAATAAAACTAAATACAATCAACACACCCCTTCCTCCACTCTATACCCGCTAAGGATGTTCTTTTTGTACATCCTCTTAAACTGCACAATATTAGTGCTTTGTTTGAGTTCCAGATCCAGACCATTCCATAAATTGACCCCACAGATAGTGATACACTGACTTTTCATAGTGGTGTGTACAAAAAGTTTCCTTAAATTAAGCTCCCCTCTTAAATTATAACCCCCCTCTCTATCAAAAAACATCCTCTGTATATTCCCCGGTAGTACGTTATTTCTTGCTTTAAACAATGTTTGAGCTGTTTTGAATTTTACCAAGTCCATAAACTTCAATGCATTTAACTGTAAGAAAAGAGGGTTTGTGTGTTCCTGATAACCTACATTGTTTACAAACCTTATTGCTCTCTTTTGCAGTATGACTAATGGTTGTAAGTTACTTTTGTAGGTATTACCCCAGATCTCCACACAATAGTTAAGATACGGCAAAACCAGTGAACAATACAGAATGTACAATGCCCTTTGATTTAAAATGTACCTTGTTTTTCCCAGCAAAGAAACGCTTCTTGCCAGCTTGGCTCTTATATATGAGATTTGGGGTTTCCAGCTGATTTTGTGGTCTAGTATCACACCAAGAAATGTAATTTCATATACTCTTTCTATATTTATATTATCTATCTTCACAATTGCGTGTGTGTTAATTTTTTGTTTGTTTCTGTCAAACCACTGTTTCAATTTGTTCATTTCTGATGTGATCACATTCATAAGAAGCTGCAGATTGTCCCCGGAACAGAAAATATTGGTGTCGTCAGCAAATAAAACAAATTTTAAAATATTTGATACTTTGCAGATGTCATTTATATACATTATGAACAGTTTTGGACCTAAAATTGAACCCTGAGGAACCCCACACGTGATGTCCCTGAGTGTTGACTTGTGCTCACCTAATTTTACAAATTGCTGCCTGCCCATCAAATAGCTTCTCATCCAGTTCAGTGCTACCCCTCTAATACCATACCTTTCCAATTTATCTAATAATATATTATGATTAATAGTATCAAAGGCTTTTTGATAGTACCAAAAATTACAAGAGTGCGCTGTAATATAATACAGCATTCCTTTTGTAAAATTACAATATCTTACTGGCTACTGAGTTGCAGTAAAAATACAGTAAGTACCAAACATTACAAGAGTGCACTGTAATATATATACAATACTGTATTGTATTACATTTACAGTACTGTTACTGTATATTACTTACTGTAATTTTACTGCAACCAGTAGCCAGTAATTTACTGGAAATTCTACTGGAAATTTTTTAGTCTTTTTTCCCCACAGGAGAGAAATACGTTACTATAGAACAGCCCATGCTGCACCGCTATAGGCTCGTTGTTGTAGACACCGCCCCTTTTATGGGAATGCGCACGTACCTTCATTAATAAAGCCTGTGTACACATTTGTAGTACCGGTTATGCCAGATCGTGGTGTTTAGGCTTTCTGAAGCCAGCTAATGCAAATAAACCCTGGCTATGTTAAGCTTCCTTCGTAGTATACCCCCCAGTTGCTGGAGTACCAATTATGTGGCTTTGCGTATTTTAGCCAAAGGGGTTTTGTACTTGATTGCAGAGTTTTATGCGAAACTGTCATTAATTGCGTGTATTTCTTTGATTGAAAGCACAATAGTCCTATCTGAAGTGGGAAAAACTAGCATCGACCCGCCTCCACCGCGAGTATTATTGGCTTTCCATTGGGTTTTAAAACGGTCTGTCAAATATTCCAGCCAATAGCCAAGACTCTTATCTTTCAGATAAGCCCTCATTCAACACAAAGCCTTCGGAAGTCACGTTTTAGGTTGTAGCATAGCTAGCTACATTCCGCTTAGTAAAGCATAATTAATTGGGTAACGGCTGTTGTTCAGCTCTTTACAGTCTTTCATACCGTTTTTGGTTAGTTATGTCTAAGTTATTCAGGCGTTTCTCCGTTCAGCAGGTCCTAGCCCGAAGTTGTTTTTGCGATCTTGTCTCAGTGACGCAGATTGGTGTACGGTAACAGATTTTTTTGCCGGTATACCAGTGTGAATTCACTGTTATGTATAAACATGAATGAATATAGCTAACATTACTATATTGTAACAATGGCAAGCTAGCCAGCAAAATTACACATAGCAGCTAGCAATCTGTTTGTTTCTGAGATGAGCTGTTCTGAGTTTTTCTTTTAATTTAATGGCGTCTGAAGTGTTTGTTTAGTAGTTATTGTTACACATGAGTAAATTGTTCTGTATGCAGTACAGCAGGCTGTGCAGGTAAACAAATGAGCAATTTATCCATGACGTAACATGAGGGAGAGATAACATGATACGATGAGGATGAGTTTGTTGATTATTATGCAGGGGTGTTTTTATTTTATCGAGGAAACTGGTGGACATTTGATTTTATATCCCGTTTGCTGCTACATGTGTTTGGAGAGTTTTTTGGGGACCACAGGTAGGCTAGTTAGTTGTGTAATATGAAACACACGGTAAAACTAACTTCACTGTCTAATTTCATTGTAAAACTTAAAAAATAAGTCATATTGAGACTTTTCTGTAACCTTGCCATTTTGCACAATTTGGCACAATTTTTGCCAACTTTGGTAACCGAAATGGTTCACCTGAAAAAAGCTGAATGGTTTGAGATATTGACACCATATTTTTAGCAGAGATGGGCAGCATATTGAGGAATCAGAAAGAGTAGTTAGCTCTTGTAGCTTATCAGGTAAAAAATCTGAAAGTTGAATGTAGGTACCCGTTTTTTAGTTCAATTTCTGTTCATATATTGTTGTAATTAAGTAGCAAAATGTGTATGTATATGAATTCTGACTGCTTAGTCAAAATTGTGCAGTTCTCTTTTTTAATAAAAGCTTTCAATCATATTTGTAGCCTTTACAGTTTTTGAGATAAACAGCTTTGTTTGTCACTAGTGAAAACAGGCGAGAATTGCCTTATATTGCCCTTGGTAGGAAGAGGTTAACCGTACTTTAACCCTATTAGCTTTGGCCCATAAGAGGCCATTTTTATATAGTTTCTACTCGTCTCATTAAAGTATCTCAACTACTATTCACTGCACATACATGGTTTAAAGCTCAAATTGAAGAAGAGGCTGTATCATTCAGAAATTTGCAACAGAATAAATATTTGTCAGAATCGTAGCCTATATAATACGCATAATTGAGACACATCGATGACAACCACTAGGGGGGCACCATGGATAGAATAGAATAACTTTTATTTTCCCACAAGGGAACTTCAGTTGTAGCCCCAGCAACAACAAAAAAAGGGGGCAGTGGGGCAGACCCACAACACACTAACAAACATATCAAACAAAGACATCCAACAGTTCTTGTTTTAGCTTTAGACATTTATTTTGATTAGTAATTAGTTGATTAGTAGACATTAGTAAATGCTTTGCCACTCCTTGGCCCTCATAGCTTCACATAGCAGTCAACATCATCACAGAGATGCCAGTAATAAGGCTTTTAAAAATGTTTTGTGAAGGACAACTATTAACAACATCAAGACAAATAACCATGTAAACAGTTAAATTAATTATTTAATGTAAAATGTATGCCGTTCAATTAAACATAAAATTAACATATTAGCAGAGAGACTAAATTGAATATCAGTGAAGTCATAGAGCGTTCAAATGCATATAAATAGACTATCATCTCTGGACATTTTTAGATTGGTAATGACAACAATAAATTAAATTATAGAGATGTCTAGATTGGTAAAGTTTAGGGGTGGGACGATTCAATCCCATAACGATTCGATTACGATTCTTTTGGCAAAGGTTCGATGCATCATAACATCTTACATTTCACCACGATTCGATTAGATACAATTCGGTTCGATTAATTTTGATACTTTTAAAAAATGTAATAGGTATGCTAATGTGATTTGATACCGATACAGTCAGCAGTAATTATTTATTTTTTTAAATTTGTTTCTGATTTTTTCCCTTTTTCTCCCAATTTGGTAGCCAATTGAACCCCTATTCTAATTCAATTCCCCCCCATGTAGCAACCGCTAGAGAACCACTGCTACACAACCCCGTCAATCGGTATTATTTGTGGAGCTCGTGGCCATGTCCTCTACAGGGCGTAGCTCCGCGAGCTCCTGACCGTGACACGCCCTAGGTCCCCGTGCGCAGCGATTCTCTCCGAGCCCCTCCCCCCACCCGGAAGCAGCCGCCAATTGCTGCTTCCACTGGGCGCCGGCCACGCTCGGATATGGCAGGACCGGGGCGCGAACCCAGATCCTCGGAGCACAACTGCGCTGACTGAAAGTCAGCGCTTTTACCGTTGAGCTAACGCGGCAGCCCCAGTCAGCAGTAATTAAATATTCAATTAGAACCTTACTCCAAGTTCACAGAATTATGTTTATTGTTAAGGCATGCCATATATTTTGCAGCTGTCTGCAGCAAATAATGCAGCAATAAACATGACTAACAGTGTATTTTCTAAAGTTGCCCGATTGAGGTTATTGTTTTTCAAACAGTGTCAGACATGGTACCCTAATACCTTTCCTTTATTCACTAAAATGTTTTCTGTATGGTGTATCTAGGTTCCACGACATTCATTAAGTGACTAAATCCCTCTTCTTCTACCGCACTGTATGGTCTAAGGTCTTTGCAGAGGAACGTGGCTATTGCAGATGTCACCTCTTTTGCCCGTTTAGAACTGTTTTTAAATTTATTTTATTTTAGTTTTTGTCTGTGTGATATGTAGGGGAAGGGGGGGAGGGGGAGGTTTGGAATCGGACAGTTAACGTAGTAATAATTAATTGAACGTAAGACATTTTAGTTTTTTGTCTCGAACGTCTACTTGATTTTGAATAGAAAATGGTTTAAATTAAAATATCAGAAAGCACTTTACAATTAACTGTCTGGACACGGTATGTGTATAAAAACAAATAAAAACAAATAAAATAACTGTTTGGCCATTTCTCCAGGAAAATCCTGATTCCCGAGTTTAGCTTGCTAACCTGCTTGCTGTCCTTCACGTCAATGGTGTGTCATCGGCTCAAATGGTTTATCATGTTTGTGGCTTTGCCTGTGTATCTGATTTCAACTTGCCATATCTTGCATATTGCAGCGGTTTTGTCAAGTACACCGTCCTTCTTTCTAAAACCCGAAATGCTTCCATACCACTGATTTTCTGTTCGGAACATCGCAAATTCTGTCAATTTCTGTCTCTTTTGTCGCACTCGAGCAGCTAGCCATTTCGCTCAGATCTGTCCGTCTCATTGTCGCTGCTTTCAACTCACGCTTACGTGGGGGTTGGAGCAGAAACATGGATTAAAGCTAGTCAAAACAGTTTTAAAAGTAGTCGTGTCTCAGAAATATATTTTTAAAATAATGAAATGAATATTTTTTTTGAATAAATAAATACATGTGCACATTCATTTACAATGCGATATTAATCGATGCTTATCAATTCTAATCTTACAGATCGATGCAGTTGTAGTTACACATTCAGATCGATGCATCGCGATGCACCAATGCATTGTCCCACCCCTAGTAAAGTTATATAACAATAGTAATAATGAACACTAAGTAACGTTAGACATTTGAAAATATAAGCATATTGAAAATGAACAGGTTAGCACTGATCATGAACGAATTGCATAAGATCCCCATCTCTCAACGGCCCAATCAATTAATTGTCCGCTCCATCCTCTTCAGATGACCTCTTTCAGCACTTAATTTATTTCCTCATCTTCAAATCCCAAAAACTACTCACAATATCCAAATTGAAACTGAACACTTGCTCCCATCTCTTTCTATCATGCTTGCTATAGCCAGTGTTTGAAGTGGGAAAGAAGAGTTACATTGTCGAAAAGCAGTGAGAAAAGAGGAAAGATATGTTTTTTTAAATAAAGAAAGCCTGTCCCGTTTTAATGACATGTCAATGGATTGGCTCACTTGAATTAATCGTTATGGACTTACGTACAGTGACTGTTGCGGGAATGAAAGAGAATCTCACGGACGAATGTACAGTTTGAGAAGTAGCGGAATTCGAGAGAAATTGCACGGTGTAACGGTTCCATTCTGGCTCACGTCAAGCACTGGCTATAGCGCATTAAGTTAGCCAAACAAAAGAAAAATCATTTGGACAGAAAGTTAAGTCCAAATAAAAGTTGGGAAACTAGAAACCCTAGGTAACATTAGTTAGTTTGCTAGTTAGCTGTCTAATGTTAGGCGTCTACCGTTAAAGTTGGCTAACGTTAATGTTACAGCTTGTTGAAGTTAAGCATATCCGTAACATGACATCAAAGAGAATTTTAAGCTTCAATGTTACCTAGAGTTATAGTTTCCAAAAGATTTACCCTTAGTTTGGCAAACAAATTTGGTCATAGGATAGGGCACCACTTCTTGAAATCTCCTTTATCCCATCTAGAGACGACCACTAAGGTGGCTCTTCAAATCTGCTAGCAAGTTAGCTAATAGCTAGCTTAGTTGTAGCTTCGTAATATCATTATATGAAATTTCAACCAATAACAACACATGTTGACATACCACATCACGTTTATTCACTGTTTCATGATGTATTTACCCAGCAACAATATTGTAATTGGCTAGAAAATGAAGCTTCAACATTTGATGCGTGTTGGGCGCATATATTTGCCCCTGGCAGTCTAGAACGTTGGCAGTTTGGGCGCATATCAGCAGTGAGTGAGTTAACTCAGCTCGCCATGCTTATGTGCGGGTTATAACGTTAGGTTGCTAAATCTGCCCATTTGCAGACGTTCTGTAAAAATAATATATGATCATACTTGCAAAGTTTTATAAGAAGTCATATGTTGATTAATATTATATTATACAGTGAGCACCATACATCATTGGACAGTGACACATGTTTTGTTATTTTGGTTCTGTGCTTTGAGTTTGAAAGGACACAATGACAATGAGGTTGACGTGCAGACTGTCTGCTTTAATTTGAGAGTATTTTCATCCATATCGGATGAACCGTTTAAAAAAACTACAGAAAAATACAATCCCAGGGCAAAAGTATGCATACTGTAGAGTACAGGGAAAAGTGATGTTTTATTGAGGTACAAGAGTGAATAATTAGGCTACATATTTAGGTGTATGTAACATCAATATTTTTATCTTAATCCATCAGAAGCAAATGTATATTCTTTATAATGGACAAAACAAATTTTATTCATTTTATGACATGTTTTGCATAGGGGTTTTGCATAGACCCATCTACCCCCCTATACTGATGGAAATATGGTCATTCCCACTTGAAAATGATGCAAAAGTGAGTTTTATGAGCCAAAACTGTTGATTTGTAGTTAAATATATCTCTATTTTTATTTAGAGCAGTACACAATTTAGCCATTTGGATAGATTTGGAGACACTAATGGACAACAAGGTACACTGCCTATATTTAGCATCATAGACCTTTAGTAGTTCTGCATATCATCCTCAGATTTTGCACACATGTTGACAAAGTTTATGATCCAGGAAATGTATATATTTACGTGTTTCACTTATGTAGCTCTCAGTATTTTGAAGAAAATAAAGAAAAACACGTTTTTTAATTTTCACAAAGTTTCTTTGCATTTGTGGCACTTTATTTTGACTTAAATTATGAAAATAGTTCGGATTTTAAATGGTACACCTGTTTTGTTTCAATTAAGCCATTTACCAAGTTTATTTGATGCTCACACCAGGAGTTATAAAGCCTTAAACAGAGCACCCCCTAAATAGATGAATTGACAAAATGTGCCATCTGCGCGAAGGGGTTAATGGTTTTATGGCTCCCGTGCCGAAATTTGACTGCCTCTCGGAATTTGACAACCCCTCGCGTGCACGCGCGCCCACTCTGCATTACTTTCTTTGCGACTCCTTCGCCTTTCGTGATTTCCGACTCATATCTTCCTTCTTTCGTTGCATGATCAGGCCATTCTGTGTCACTGTCCGTACAGATAGCCTACTCTTTTTCTCATTTGAAATGCTCGATTTTCATTGAGTTCTGACATAAGTTAAGCAGCATAGCCTTCTTTGCAAGAATCAGTATCCTAGCCTACGTTAAAAGCGGATAGAATCCATGTAAAGTAGGTTATCGTTTTTTTTTAACGGCGTTAACGTAGGCTAGTGGAACATAAAATAATCGCAGTTTGACAGCTAGGCTACAAGCCCTGGGAACACAATTCTTTGTTAAGTTCAATGTACTGTACTCTACTGTACACCCTCAAAAGCATTTCTTCTGTATACTGACAAAGCATCCAATGGGGAGAATTATTGTTTGAGAGTACAGATCATTTTGATGACAAATTCAGCAGGAAAAATAAGAAGAATTGGAAGAAGAAGAAGAAGAAGAAGAGGAAGGAGAAAAACCGGCAAAATAACCTACGTTTGGGGCTTTATTGTGTGGATGTGTAAAGTTGTATCTGAATTCTGTATGGTTACATGAGGTAAGAACATATAGAAGTTAATGTTTTTAAGGGCTGAGAGTCTGTGGTCATTGTGGTTCTTTCTTTAGGAAATCCTGACAAGTGCCAAACACTCTGTGCTGTATAGGTATGGGGCATGCCCCGCCAAGCCGAACTTGCGGATGGCATACCTGCCATCCCAATAAAAAAGCCATTTAAAATGATGTGACTTTGAGCAACCCATATGACAGGATATTAATTTTCAAGGAAGACCCAAAGGACCCCTTTGATTCAGCTGGAAGGTTAGTACGTCTCCCACAAATATTGAATAATTTGACCTTTTTGATCCATGGTAAACTTGGGGTCAACATTCCATGTGAAATGGTATGACCTCTGGAAAACTATGAAAATGTGTTGTTAATTACAAATCTATATTTATTGTACAAACTCCAATTCCAAGAAAGTGGGGACAGTATGTAAAATGCACATAAAAGCAAAAAGCAGTGATTTGTAAATTCTCTTTTACATATATTTAATTGAAAACAGTACAAAAAAAAAGATATTTAATGTTTTACCAATTTAACGCGAAGTCTGAATTTGATGCCTGCAACACTTTCCACAAAAGTTGGGACAGGGGCAAAAAAAAAAAAAAGACTGGGCCTCAAACCATCACTCTGCTGCCAGATATGCAGTAGATATGGATAGATCACTTTAAGGGTTGTTTCTCCTTACTTATTTTTCCATGGAGTTCAATAGGAAAATGAGTCACAGACATCAGGAAGTCATGGCATCCAAATGATATGCAAGCAAATATTACATATGATGACTTTATTTTTGGTCCCCTAAAATGGGGGGACTATGTATAAAAATGGCTACAATTGCTACACGGTTTACCCGATATGGATGTAAAAAGTCTCAAATTAAAGCCGAAAGGTGAAAGTCTGCACTGTAACCTCATAGTCACTATTTCATAGTCTATTTTAAATCCAATGTGCTGGAGTACAGAGCCAAAACAACAAAAATTGTGTAACTGTCCAAATACTTATGGACTGCACTGTATGCTCAAAGTATTAAGCCAAGTCAAAAGTCTCAAAATTGATATTTGCCAATCAAAATTTTACTTCTGTATTGTTCCCAGTATTCCTTTCTTATGATTGATTTTGTGCTTGAAAAATTAATCTGAATATGTGTAAACCGTATTTACTTTGTTTCAACACTGCATTTTGTTGAATCTCATTGAAATACAGAACATGCAGAACCGGCTTATTAGTTTTCAGTGGATTAAATCAAAACATATTCAAAACATATTCAAAAGCTCTAACCTTTTCTTCTTCCATGGCTTGAGACTTTACTGTGCCTGAGGGGGGAACAGGGCAAAGTCACATAACATGACAATCACAAGTGAAATAAGTCAAATAAGACACAAATTATACATTTTCATTCAATGTAGTACATTAGTTTTTGAATATATATATTTTTTCCTGTCATGTCAAGTACTTTTACAGAGATGGTTCTGTTAAAAAGATGGTTCAAAAACAACAAAGGCCTGATTGTATTGGGCCATTAAATTAACCAGTCTATTTTGTCCAGAATAGTCTCAGCTCCTGGTTAAGGTGAAGTAATGTTTATGTACCATTATGCTGCACCACGTACAAACATTAAATGAATACAATAGACATATTCACACACCATTTCTCTCAGCAAATGGGGCAAAAAAATAAATCTGAAACAAATCCTATATTCGTCAGTCTAATAGGTATAATTACATTGGCGATATGGTAATGCAGTTCAGCTCCCTCAGTCTGCTGTAGGGAACAAAGAAGTATTTGTCAGACGTTCTGGAATCAGATGTTAATGATATTTCATGACTTTGTTGAGTCTGGACAGAAACACTAGAGTACCTAGAGGGGAAATCACTTCCATGCCTAGCCTATTTTAGCCAGTCTGTGTTATAAAGAGGAGGGGGTGGACGAGGGAGTTGCTAGCACAGGACCACTATGTTTTCAACTCTGGGCAATGTTTAAAATATGACTATTCACCAGCTTTTTCCAGCCAATGAGATGTCATGACATTGGGGTAGGTAATTTATTACTATTTTCCCCATGCTAAAAATGGCTTCAAACAAGAAAACAGTACCTTTTCAGAGTCACATCGTTTGTTTTTTTTAAGGTGATTTGCACTTGGCACCACTTCACCAAGTGCACTTAATAAGCCAGATTTTCCATAGTGTTCCCCTTGATCTACTGTGTCACCCATTTGGCCAAACAGAAACTATTACAAAATATGTTTTTGCACTTAATTAACCCCTTTGTGCAGAGGTTTAATTTATCCCATTTTCGCCTGTTTGCACCTTTCTGCTTAAAGATTTATACTCCAGATGTCAACGTCACCAAATAATGGCTTTTAATAAAGAAGACCCTGAATGCATTTATTTATTATTCAATAACAACAATACAAAATGGTATTTGCGCCTGGGTAACACTTTAGTTGATGGGTGCGTCAAATCTTCAACTTGATATGTATTTTTATATAGTTATGTTTTTGGGTATGTACAGTCAAGCCGGAAAGTCTGAACACCCCTTTCACCTTCTCCACGTTTTATTACATTACAGACATATTCTACAATAGATTGAGTTAATTTTTTGTCTCAAAATTCTACACAAAATAGCCAAAAGTGACAAAGTGAAAACACATTTTTAGAAATTTTTGAAAATGTACTAAAAATCGAAAACTGAAATTTTTCATTTACATAAGTATTCATACCCTTTGCTTTAACATATTTTTAAAGTATCCTATTTAATATTTGGTCGCATATCCTTTGCATGCTGTTACTTCCTGAAGTCTGTGACCCATCAACATCAAAAGACTCGATATCTTATTTCCAGGTACTGTTACAAGCGATACTATAAGCTCTCTGCATTTGAATGGATCTCTATGGGAATTGGGGGGTGAGACTAGATTCAGCTGTAAATTACACTGGTACAGTATGGAACACATGGCTGGCTAAATGGCTGTAAGTGCACTATGTACGTCGCTCTGGATAAGAGCGTCTGCTAAATGACTATAATGTAATGTCTGAAGAAGATCTGACAAAAATTTGGTATTGTTGCTGAGCTGCCTTCTGGAGTTATAATTTGTTTTTAATGAGCTGTCATGCTCTTGTTGCCGTACAAATTCAACCAAAACACAAATATTACATAGTTCACAGTTTCGGAATTGCCACATAGACTTATTTCAATAAGAGGAACATACTACCCCTTCATAAATCGATTCAAAATAGTGAATATAAACAAACAAAAAAAAAGTTTTATTGATTGTCAAAAACATGCATTATCACCAGTAATGGACAAATAATCACAGCAAGAACTTTTTCTTTTCAGGACATAAACAATGATTGTAAATAGTATTCAGATTCATAGTGACAGTAGTCAATATTTTCATAGTGACAAGTCAGCATTTCACCAAATAGCTTTTAATATTACAATGTTACACATTTTTGGTAATACCTTAATTCTATAGTTTATCATTTTGAAGAACTTAATGACATCAGTATCACAAATAACAAAAACATACTTCATGAATAGGTAATTTTATAACATTCATCTTCCAATCTATTTCCAAGATTACAGAGATGAAGCACTGGTCTCCATCTTGATGACCTGAGTGATTATGATTATCCTAAATCCATTCGCTTTTATATGAGAAAAGAATTGCGCAATCTTGAGGAAATTTGTAAATTGAGCAGATCTGATTTCATTTTTGTATTCTACAGACAAAGTTAGCCATAGTCACAAAGTTTTAAAGCTGTACATGCCATATCAAAGGAGCTATGAATGTCGGACGTTGGACCAAAAGGCTCATTCGGTAAAATGCATAAAATTAATTACATTTCAAAGGGCTGTAGTTTCAAAACTATTAGAGATACAGACCTAATGTTTGGGATTTCTCCATAAGTTTGGCATAGGATCACCTGTGATTTTTTTCAGGGGAATCTGAGAGGGTGACCTTGGAAATTTTTATCAAACTGGGTGATTTGATATGGACTCTATTCTGGATTATCACCCTAGGGGAGAACAGAACAACTAATGAACATATTTGGCAAACCACTTGGACTCATATCATGGCCAGGTAACTACACAACATAAAGTTTCTACCAAAGTTCAATTTTGCTTTAAGACCAGGTTTGTGGTGGTTTTAGCACATTTTGCTGCCTCAAAATAGCAATATGCCAAACTTTTATCCTGGCCACACCTCAGACCAACCCGCCCAGTTCACTTGCTATTTAAACAATGTGAGCGCTGGATGTTAAAATGACAACTGTATTGGTCAGAAACTAGCAAAGACACTTGTGTTTGGGTTACCGTCGCTTTGTGCCGGGTATAAGATAGGGCCCATAGTTTGGTTGCAGGAGCAATAAGTGTCTCAGTTGAGCTCACTAGGCATGGCCACTAGACGGTCTGCGTGAAGGGGTTAATAAAAGCACTGAATCTACATTTTAACCGCATGTTTGATTAAAAATCTAAAATGGTGGAGTAGAGCCAAATCAAGAAAATAAATATGTCTTTGTCCCAAACGTTATGGAGGGCACTGTAATTATGCTATTAAAATGACTGCTTCACCAAGTTATTCGCCGATTTCCTGCAGGTCGCTTTCATTTCTCCTTTTTTCCAGCCTCCCTTACCTATTCTATCCTCCTGTGGAAAGTGGGAGCTGTTTATTTTCGCCTTTCTTCCCTTTCTTATCTATGGAGTTTTCTCTGTTCCTGTGGTTTCCACCCGTGGGAACCTTCTGAATCCTACCGCCGCGTCTGGTCCTCCGAACCCGACTCACCTCCCCCTCAGAATTTTAACTATTCCAATAGTTACTAGTATCTATTTCAGTTTTACTAGTAACTTTTCATTAGATACAAGTACTTATTCTTTAGTGACTAGTAACTATTAAATATTTACTAGTAAGAGATTGCATTTTTTTGCAATTGAATTCTATGGGACTCTGTGGTTCAGATATTAACAATTTTCTTCTGACTAGAAGCTATTCCAATAGTGACTAGTATCTATTCCAGTTTTACTAGTAACTATTCATTAGATTTTTACATTACATTACATTATAGTCATTTAGCAGATGCTCTTATCCAGAGCGACGTACATAGTGCATTTCCGAACTAGGAACAAGTGCGTTAAAACAACCCTAAAAAGGTAAATACGATTTCAAGTACCAGGCGCAGTCAGTATGACTGGTTTTTTTTTTGATAACAATAATATGGAACCAATAAGCCAATAAGTAACCTTACAATTATGAACTAGATGCTTGAACCACTTAAACAAGGATTCATAAAACTTAATTAAGGGAGGTCACAAGGAGGTAGGGAGGGGTGGAGAGAGGTGCAGCTTGAAGAGGTGAGTCTTCAATCTGCGCTTGAAGGCGGTCAGACTTTCTGTTGTTCTGACCTCCACGGGGAGCTCATTCCACCACCGTGGGGCCAGGACAGACAGACGCAGAGACCGGGTGCTAGTATGAAGAGGGGGGGCTACCAGTCGTCCTGAGGAGGCGGAACGCAGGGATCTGGCAGGTGTGTAGGGTCTGATGAACTTTTGGAGGTATGGAGGGGCAGATCCTTGGACTGCCTGGAAGGCGAGCACCAATGTTTTGAATTTGATGCGAGCCATCACAGGTAGCCAGTGGAGGTCAATGAGCAGGGGGGTGACATGGGAGTGTCGGGGGAGGTTGAAGACCAGGCGCGCTGCTGCGTTCTGGATAAGCTGAAGGGGTCTAATAACTGATGCTGGCAGGCCAGCCAGGAGAGAGTTGCAATAGGACTGACTAAGGACTGAGCCCTGGGAGACTCCTGTGGTAAGGGGACGGGGTGCCGATACTTTACCAGCCCAGGCAACCTGGGAAGAGCGTTCCGAGAGGTAGGACTCAATCCAGGCTAGGGCCGAGCCGCCGATCCCTGCTGCAAACAGGGACGACAGGAGGATGGAGTGATCTACGGTGTCGAAGGCGGCAGAGATTTCTAGGAGTATTAGCACAGAGAAGAGGGAGGCTGCCCGAGCTGCATGAAGCATCTCGCTGACGGAGAGGAGTGCGGTCTCCGTTGAGTGGCCAGGTTTGAAGCCGGACTGGTGGGGGTCTAGCAGGTTGTTCTGGGTAAGGAAAGACGACAGTTGGTTAGAAACAGCACATTCAATAGTTTTGGAAAGAAAAGGAAGAAGAGATACCGGTCTGTAGTTTCCTTAGCTCCGCGTTTTGTATTCCTTTTGTCTTTTACCAGTAATCTATCGGATTTTTCTGTGTTCCGCTACGGGTTTTGCTTTCACCTCGTGATTAGTGAGTTCACCTGTCCTGCATTTCCGCTCACTACTTATACCCCGCTTCCTCCTTTTCTCGTTGCTTCCATGTTACTTCACGTAACATTCTAGCTGGTAAATGTATAGGAAGTTGTGCTGCTATCGACTGCTTTGCTTCTCAACGCGGGACCTGTTAGCAGTACAATTTAGAAAAAGTAAAGTGCGCTCTTTCGCTCTTTCATTTCAGAGCAGAGGTTTTGGTTTCTTTGTTTTCCACTCAAACCTACGAGTGCTCTCACCCTAAGTTTTAAGGGTCTTTTATTTTTATCCTTCCTTTCTTTTTTTTCACTCCACAACGGGAGTTAGATAAGCGCGACTGTTTATTTCTTTTGTTTTGCTTGGATATCGAGTTCCTCGTTTTTTATCGCGAGGTTATTTGTGTGGTGTTCATTTGAACACTTTAAGATTCCTCATCTGTCGCATCTGGACCTCCAATATTTCCTCCGTGTCTCTGGCATAGAGATCCCCTACAATAACTTTATACTAAACAGCTTAAATTATAGGTTTAGGTCTTACTTATCATATAAATAACAAAAAAAGGGTCTTAAAGATATTATTTTGTATTTTAACCACTTTGTATTTGGTACACATGTTCGGTTTTGCTATGTCCCCAGCACAAATTAGCAACTTTTACAAGAAATATTAGTCATTAAATAATAAAATACTCAAATTATTTGCTCATTATGTTATAGACCAAGTTCAAATATTTCTAGTCATACATATTTTTCTTGGGGAAAAAAAAAATATATATATATTTTTGTGATTTACCGTGTGTCCCCGAAATAATTTTCCACCCAGTTAGTTTGTAGTTTTTCTCCTTTCAGGAAATAGCCTACACTTCCATTATATAATGTTCAGGAAATTACATAATTTCCTTTGGAGGGAAATTCAACTGAGCCAACTGAAGTAAGTATAAACTGTCAGTTTTATCTTTTTTTCCAAGTTTTATAATGTCAACCTGCTTGTCACAACCTTAATGTTCCACCCTGTTAGGCTACTGTATTAAGACAATTAATTAGTTTATAATTTAAAAACTAGTTTTAGATAAGAAGTAAAATTCTGTTCACATGTAGGGTCTCATGCTAGCTAGATCATGATCGCTCGCAGAGCTAGGGCTAACATAGTTCAAAAAATTCCCTCCTGTTAGTTGTGTTAACCTAACAGGGTGGAAATGTTGATAGAAAATGTAGTAAATAAATCATTTATATTAAGATACATATAATATTTGTGATGTATTTGCATCTGGACACTGGACACCCACATGAGTTGTTGATTTTCTGTTTATTGTTGGTGTTAATTCCACCCTGTTATGCTCCATTCCACCCTGTTAGCTGAACAAAACACAATGAACACATTAAAAAAAATTGTTTAGTAATTATTTTTAGACAATAAACAAATATAATAGAATAAGGGACACATAATGCACAAGAAAATGTAAATATTGTTATGCACGTGCATTTTTAACACTGTGATTGTTATTCATATGTCCTAACAGGCTGGAATACTGTCACAGTCCATGTCTGAACACACTGCCCATAATTATAAGGATTTAAGTGCTTAAATCCTTATAATGAGCTTGGCCAATATGTTTTCCAGACAGTTAAACATATCCCTTTTCTGATTAAATGTTAAAAACATGAAAATCTAAAATATTTTTTTCGAAAGTTACCAGGTCCAAAAGGCACCGGTTAACAGGATTGACCCACCTATGCCATCATCTCTCTATCAATAGCCTGTCACTCACACAAATGCTCCTCTCCACAACTTGCTGGGTTTGGAACAAAAAAATAACTTGCGGAAGGGCGTAACCAGATGCGCCAGTTGGTGTGACATCACATGTACTGTATTGCACATGACAAATACTGTACAGCAGCCAATAGTAAATTACAACTACAATAGCCTATGTTTCACCACCAAAACGCTAGTTAGCCAAAATACACTACTCTTTCTATAAAATGCAAAACATTGCGATGAAATGTCGCGATTTGCAACAGGATCCATCTCTAGCACATGGATATGCCCAAATATATCAGTAATCCCCTGAAAAAAGTGGTTTTAGGGTGTACTTACCCTTTAAAGGTTTGGTTTTAGAAACGTAGCTCTCCTCCTGATTAAAATGAGCTCTCAGCCAACTTTTTAGTGAGATATAGCCCCAAACTACTGCGCATATACCAGGTACTTTCCTTACTATAAACTACAACAGCCAAGCAGAGGTGGAACGTAACAAAGTACAAATACTCCTTTACTGTACTTAAATTCGTTTTCACGTATCTGTACTTTACTTGAGTATTTATTTTATCTGGGACTTTTCACTTTTACCCACTACATTTTAAATAAAAAATCGGTACTTTCTACTTACTACAATTCTAAAACAGTGTGCTTACAGCATTTTTGAAAAGAAACATTTTCGGAAGGAAAGTGGAACTAAGTCGACCAATACGCGTGCCTTCAAAAAAATTATATATTTGTTTTAAATGCGCGTCTTCCTTCTCGGGCTGTTGCTGAATTTCTTGGAGCTGAAAAGAGTGCAGACAGGGACTGTCATTTGTTGCAGTGCAGAGAAATATCTAATTGTATACAGTTGAAGCCATCCATGGCATTATTTAGGCGAACTGTTAGAAATTCTTGGTACAAAAAACGATTCCTACAGATTAACCTGTCTCCTGTGCCTGCCAAAACAGCACGAGACAGAAACAAAAATACATTGCAGCCATGAAAGTTCAGATAACTCTACTTTTATCCTTTCTTGAAACCCTGCCCTCTGTGGGTCTTAAGGTCGTTCTCCGCCCCCTGGGAGATGTTTTTTCATGGTCAACAGCGGCCTCTGCTGGTTTTAATTAAGCATTACATATGACATTCATTTATATAGTAGTTTTTATGAAATACTATGATTTACTTCTATTGGAAACGGCCTGGCTATGGTTCGACCATAGTAGTTCAATACATAATAATACAATGATCTAATGGGTTAAATAATACTAACGATAAGCTTTTCCAATGTTGTTTCCACAGGCTACTGTGCTCATGTGGGTGCTTTATGAACTAAAAGATAACATTTTCCTCTATAATATGAGAGATTATTTTGTAGTAAAATAATCCTTAATACTGATGTATATAAAGAAAAATGAAAATGTATTCTTTGGATCTAATAAGCTCCTTGAACATTTCACACACACATTTCTAAGTTTCATACTTTTCCGTTTGCGTAGACATTTTTAACAGGCTGGCCCCTTGGAAGGTTAAAGGGAGGTGATCATCCTATCTTTTCAGATGAGCTAGAAACAAAGAAGTGTGTGTTCATCTGGTTGCCTGTGTGTGTGTGTGTGTGTGTGTGTGCGTCTAAAGATGAGGGCGCACATCTGCGAGGTGCATGTGTTTGTTTTGTTTTTTTCCCTCCTGTTTCATTGGGCACCAGATAAGACTAACTAGCTTGGAACAACCATTTCCGATAAGAATACCTAGGCTGGCTTCTCTGGAATGCTGAGGGAGTTCTCTCCCTCAGATCCCTCTGACAAAGCTATCAATTGAAAAGTGTGAATTGATCCATTTTCCTGCGTGTGTGTGTGTACTTGACTGTGAGGCCACAGATGTGTGATGTGTGCACATTTGTTCTGGTTCAAGACATTAGAACTGTTTTTGCATCCTAACACAGAAAAACATCTTATTAACACAATTGTTTCACATGATAGGCCATACATTGGTTTGTAATGATATATAAAAATATATCCAACCATTCCCCCCTTTGAGCCGCCATAGGCTAATTTCCAGATTAATTATTATGTGCTAAGTCCCAGTGAGAGTTGAGAGGCGGGGAGGAGGCAGAAATTAGCCTGTCTCTATCCAAGCAGCCATCCCAACAACCTCCCAAATCCAACAACGGGACAGGATGACTGAGCCAAAAACTCTCCCTTTGAACAGAGGAGAGGTAAAAAGACGTCAGCCTCCTCTAAACAAACATAATCACATAAATTTTCTACACATGGTAGCTATCAATCTAAACATTGAATGATGACTTAAAACATTTTTGAGCCCCTGGTTCTAAACAACAAAATTAGATCAACTTTTTTGCAGCCAGTAGTCCTCGTTGCCTGGCCGCCACTTTTATCTGATCTGTTTAGCCCCCCTGTGTGACTTTGCCAGTCACATTCACACACCATCTGTCCCTTACGTCTGTTGCCAGGCTCCATCCGGTCAGATAGCCATATTACAACCTTGGCGATGATCAAAATGAAGACTATTGCTTGGAGGGAGACCTATCAGCAGAACAGAACATCACGTGGTAAACATCCCCTCTTTTCTCTGGAGTGGGTAAAAGCCACTTGATGCTCCTTTCCCTTTGTCAATGTGTGTTACATTTGGTGGTGCTGTATTCATAAGCTTTTAGGAATACCAACTTCAGAGGAACATTAATCAACATTAATCAGTGTAAAGACTAAGTATACAACATTTGATTCACAGTGAAGCTGTTAACACAACAAATCATTCTTGGTTATCATTCTGATTTTTGATTACATATTTTCCTTTATAGCCGATTCAGACCTCATTGACTCGCTGATCCAGCAGACTCCCAAATGGCCTTTCTGCTGCTTAAGTGTTGCCACTATGAAACCGATTTGCCCAAGCACCACTGACCAGTACCTGTGGGTGATTTATTGCAGTCTGCTGAAGCATGTCCTCCATCACATGCGCTCTGTGGTCCCCTTCCACAGGAACATCCGTCTTTGTTTGCTTTTGACAGAAGTGTGTTCCTTGTTACAAACATTTTTCTTGAACTATGGTGGCGAGGTAAATCACAGCCTTTAGTTCACAACGAGATTCAGTGTGGACTGATTCTTGTCCGGTTACACACATACATCATATATAAGCATCATCTTACAAAAATAAGTGCAGCTATACTCAGAGCAGCCATGGGTTTTGGTGCACAATCAATAGTGGTAATACAAAGTGTTTGATTGGTTAACATGATACTTCTATCGAGATGATGTTGGCTTCTTCTTCTTTGGTCCAAGTAACCTCAGCGTCAGACCAGTGGACAGAGGAGAGGTTACTAGCACATCACTTAGCCATCTGCCTTTTTGGCTGAGCGTGTAGTGCGTCTATGTGTGTTTTTACTTCTGTTATGTGTGTCCTATCTATCTGCCATTAATGAGGGAGCACATAGCTCCTGATTGTGTGTGTGTGTGTAGTCAGTGTCTGTGTTTCTTCAACCCAGGTGCTTTACATACCGTAGAGCAGGGGTCGGCAAGTAAATTTGGCCTCGGGCCAATTATTTTCTGAGCCACTAGGTGGCAGGCTAGAACATAATAAAAGGCTAATTTAAGTAATTGATTGTTAAAAAATGTGACACGTTCTAATGCTTTGGTCCTCATATCGGGATCTGGTGTAATGATCTGACTTTTCTTTCGAAAAATGTGAATACATTTCTTAACTAGGTAGCAGTGGGGATTACTCACCGAATCCATTGCACTGCAGTATTTTGGCTTGACTAGCGAGTTTGTGTTGTGATTCTCAACAACGTTGAAACGTAGTTCCGTGTTTCAAAAGAAAAGTCCGATATGAGTACCAAAGCAAGTTCAAGTTAGAGTGCGGATCGGGCCGCATATTTCTGTCCGAACCCGACCGAGTCCGAGATAGTAGTAACCGAGCCCGACCAGAACCCGACAGGAATTCTGCTTTTTATGTCCGAACCCGACCCGAGCCCGACGCAGTTAATGTAAGGCACTGAAGCGCTGACATTGTGTTTCCCTGTCACGCAGTTGTTGTTACCATGGTTACAGCTTCCCTGTTTAGTGGACACTGGGCACCTAAATGACCGTCAAAAGGCATTGTTTTATTGGTAGATAACAGACACACACACAATATTCGGTATAATTTTTATTTATTTCACACTATATTTTCACCAAAAATGTGAAGTAAGCTAACCCATCCTAATTAGTAGTTCAAAAGTAAAATGTTCGCTAGTTGTTCGGCCGCCGTGACCGAGCCCGACCCGAGCCCGAACATCATTTTAAAAGTTTAGTCCGAGCCCGGCCAGACCCGTCGGGCCCCGTCGGGTTCGGGTCGGGTATCCACCCTCTAGTTCAAGTTCAAGTTCTTTTATTGTCGCTTTACAGTTTACACAGGTGTAATCAGAGAGTGAAAAACTTTACGTGCAAAACGCCTGACGGCGGACAGCAGTTGTATCAATTAAATACCAGTGTCACAAATGTTACTGGAACTCCGCGACAAACCGCCTTATAAGACATGCATTTGTGGGAGATGCAGAGAATTGATCAAAATAACTGTAGCATCCTTTTCGTCAATGAATGTGATAAAGACGCACGAGAGGAATCGATTGACGCATAAAAACCTTGAAAACTGCCTGCAGATTAAAGTGACGTCCATATCACCAGATATCCAACGAATAGTGACCGATGGGACATGCCAGTTTTCACATTAAGTGAGTACTAAGCCTGTCGTTATTGCATTTAATAGCCTAATTGTATTTTTTATATTTTTAATGAATGGCTCATTTAATTATTATCCCTAATGTAGCGTGTTTGCTCTGTCGTTTCAGGAGCATGCACCACCACCCCTCGCACTCCATGATCAAGCGGATTTTTTGCGCCGATTTTGTTGTTTTGTTGTTTTTGATGTTTTTCAAAAAATTAAACTGAATTTGCTTTGTTACTGTTTACATGTGTGGTGCAGTCACATATAAGTAAACATTAAGTTTGAATGATTTACTGAGCTGGTGTTATTTTTTTCAAACCACACACCGCATGTTGGCTATTTCAGCACCACGCGTTATCCACCTACTTATTGATTCACTACTAGGGGTTCAGCGTCAGTGCAGCCCGCTGCCTGATTGTCTGTGCGTGTCATTCACTCTCAACATGGATAAAAGTACAATAAGCATTCTTCAGGTGTGGGTAGATTCTCTATTCGGACATTATAGCCTATACGTGGGACTGTCGGTTCGATATTGTAAAAAAAAAAAAAAAAGTTTTAAGTTTTTTATTTTATTTTTTTAAATCTCTAAATTATCTGGCGTGCCAAATATTATTGCTGGCGGGCCAACAATGGCCCGCGGGACGCCTGTTGCCGACCCCTGCCGTAGAGGGTCATCACTCTGGAGAGGTTGCTAGCACATTCGAAGCACAGTGATCTGGCTCCGCTTTCTTCAGGCAGCAAGGCGCTGTCGAGTCTTCATCAGTGAGGCACCAAACGTGTTTTGCGTAGGCGTTCCAGAACATTGGGTCATTCACCTGTTGGGCAGCCCGCAGGTGATGCTTACAGCATTCCCATCCGCTTCTTCCCATGCTCATGCCATGCTCGCAGAGTGGGTTTCCGAATGCGCAGTCAAGCGGACCGCCTACAGCATTCACAGGTCTCCTGTATTGATCCCGATACTCGTCGGGTCCTGTATGAACGACAGTCACAACAAAACATCGCACTCCCTTTTTACCTGTACATCTCCCTTGCTTCCTCATTTTCCCTACTCTCTGAATGTGCACCTTCCTCATCCTGCTATTTCCCTGAAATTGTATGCAACCCTGCCCTGTGCGTGTCCTGGTGCTTTCACTCTAAAGCAGTGATTAAGGTGGAACCATACAGTTTTACCTTCAACCTTCACACTCATGTCAGAACCACCTTGTAGGGTCCCTCACGTCTGGGTTCACTCCACCTTCTTTTGAACACTTTAATATATACCCAACTCCCCGGGTGTATTGCACCTAAATCCCCTGGAATGTCGTTTGTCCTTTTACCTGTTGGAAAATAGTCTTGTGTATTATGGTTATGCTGCACATAATTTATGGGCCCGGTAGGTACGGTACTGGCATTAGTCTACCTGTTAGTATTTCCTGCGGGGTTAGATCCATGCTTCTGTTAGTTTGCATTTTCATGCTCATTAGTGTCAGTGGTAGTGCGTCTACCCAATTGATTTTCCCGTCTGTACATATTTTGGCTATCTTTGCTTTCAAAGTGCCATTTACCCTTTCCACCATCCCTTGTGACTGCGGGTGGTACACGCAACCAAGCCGTTGCCTGATTCCCAGCATCTTGGTTGTGGTTATGTAATTTACAAAATTACTTCCATTGTCAGAGCTTATTTTATCTGGTATCCCAAATCTGGGAAACACTTCTTTTGTAAAAAATTTCACTACTGCTACTGCACTATTATTGCTTGTGGCCAAATCAGCCAAATTGTTACCTTTGGCAACCAAAGTGTCTGTTTTCTGATGCGCTGGGCATTTTATAATTGCCAGTGTTTTGGGCAGTGTCATAGCCTCTAATAGGTCTGATATTGTCTCTCCGTGCATGATAGATTTACCATCTGCCCTCTTAAACCCTCTCTGCTTCCAAATGGTACCGTAAACGTGGCACAAACCGTACTGAGACACTGAATTTGGGTTTTCATTAGCTGTAAGCCATAATCATCAAAATTACAAGAAATAAAGGCTTGAAATATTTCACTCTGTGTAATGAATCTATTATATATGAGTTTCACTTTCTGACATGAGTGACAAAAAATATTGAACTTTGTTGAATGTTAATGATAACTAGGTTAGTTCATTAGCCTAATCTTACCTCCAGTGCAGGAACAACACTGCTCCTCGATGGTGTTGTTTATCAGCAACATCGGTAATCAGTTGGTGCAGTTTCTCCAGCGGTAGACTTTAATTGACCTCGATTCTAATGACATTTTCATTTTTACACACTTTTACTTCTTGCACATGCCGTTCAATTCCATATTTCAAACCTTTCTGTTTGCTTTGAGGAATTTGCACTCTCATTTTTCCAAAATTAATGTTGCCCGAGTATCTCGGAAAGAGACTTGAAGTCAATTGTTTGTCTGAGTTTGGAACATTAACCAAGCGGGACGGGACGGGACTTCAATGGATCATTAATCGTTTTATAATTGCATCGTAGCTCTCTGAATCAGAATCGAATCGTGAGGTGCCTAGAGATTCCCACCCCTATCACGTACATGCGCATTCCTTTACCCTTTTTCTCTCATCTTCATTTTACACTTAAAATCCATATTACCCATCGTTTAATAGTTTTAGTTATTTCGTTGTGTGATTTAAATACCTGCTTACAATGAACGCTGTTTTATTGTACCGATGGTCTCGTCCTAATGTTATTTTAAGTGTTGAATCAAGCCATTTCACTCTAAGAACTCCTTGATGTTGATCCTTTAAATTTAATTACTGGTGTTATTAGGGGACGCTACCTACCGCTTGGTTTTAAGTTTGCTTTTCTTTGAAACTTACATACAAAAACCCTAATTTTGCCAGTAAATATCTCAGCCATTTTAGCACCAATTACCAAGCCAAATCATCCACTCATCTCATCAATATCTCGCCATAAAGAAATGTGGGATAGATTTGTTAAGTACATAAAAAAAATAGCATTAAGATTAAGACTTTTTTAAAAAAACGACCTAGCTCAAATTTTACAACTTTAATTGCTTAAGTAATTATGATATGGACTAATGCTTCTGATGGATCGCTTATTGTAGTTTTTAAATAAACCTTTATAATTCCACGATACCGGAAATAAATGGCCTATTAGCTTGGAGTGCATGTGAGATTTCTCCCGAGACAAATACTCACTCTATCTCTGATGTTCTAAACTTCCAGAGCACAGAAACCGGCCGGGGGCTACGAACTGTTACCCATTTTTAACCTAAAAGTACAAAGTGAGTTTTTAATTTCACGGTATGGTTTGACATTTTTCTGAATCACAAGCAGTGTGGGCAAATCAACTCGATAGAGTAAGGTGGATATTTTGCTTAAAATATATTTTTCCATGTCAGTAGCTAGCTCAACATAGAATCAAACTGTTGTTACTCCTTTTCAGACATCAGTTGCCTAACGTTAATGAATCTACAAGCGCCACATCGTATGAGCTATCAGCTAGCTAGCTAATAATAATAGCCTATCATTTTTAGGTTTATCACAGCCCTGTCTAAGGCAATCCGGTAATCTATTGCCTCTTAACGTTATGGTAAGTCCCCCCCAAACTGGACAACTTTAAACTGTTTTAGATGTACGTACTATATGCACACTTATTACGATTCATTTTGTATAAGGTTGGTTCATTTTTATGCTAATATAAAGCCACAAAGGACGATTGAAAGAATTATCATATTAGCTCAGGGGCGATGTCCCAATATTCTTCACTCACCAAAAGTTAATTTCATTCCCTGTTGATAACAAGTTTCTCCAAATACTTTTACTGACTAGAAAAGCTATGATGTTTAGCTCGTTACGAGCTATCTGTCGTGCCCATTTGCAAAACTCGTATGTGCCCAGGACAATGATAAAATTATCTAATTTAATAAATCAACCAACCATTGCTATATAAGCTATTGTGTCTTGTTATTATCAAGGTATTGTGTGCACTTCAGGGATGCGGGGACTGAGAAAGTAATTTACTAATGTGTCACTGTCCAATGAATTATGGTGCTCACTGTATTCATCCCCGAAGTTTGGTTTTAGTTGCAACTTACTGTCATGGTTGTGCCTGTCTTTCCTTTTCTCTGCGGGCGTTCATTCTCTTTTTCCTGTATAAGGCACTCATTGGATTTTCTGTGTTCCACGACGGGTTTTCATTTCACTCTGTCAATTAGAGATTTCACCTGTTCGTTGCTTCCGCCGGCTATTTATTCTTTGCGTCTTCCGTTATCGGCGCTTCCATGTTATTTCACTTTAACATTGAAGCTGGTAAGGTACAGGACTAGTGCTTTCTATCGACCGCTTTGTTTCTGCTTTATGCTTAAAACAACGCGGGACTTGATAGCTACACTTTAGTATTTGGTTACAGATTCTCTATTTTATCGAGAGTTTGTTTCTTTTGTCCATTTCTCGCTCAAGCCCTACGAGCATTTCACCCGATACTTCTGGGTTGTTTTCCTTACCATTTGTTTCTGTTACCTCTTTAGATTCCTCTCTTATCTTGAGCAGAGGTTTTCTTTCATTGTTATTTGTCTTGCTGACTTCTTGTCAGTTCGCCCAAGTCGTTGGGTCGTTTTCCTTTTCCTGTAATGGGTTTCTTAATTGTTCGGAGATTCAAACGCAAAGGTGGGAGGAATCTGAAAGACGTGAGGGCCAATAATTAAGGGAGCGAAAATAATAAAGAAAGAAAAGAAAAAACAGTAACGTAACTCCTTAAGGCTAAACAGCCAAAACTAAAATAAACCCACAAAAACGGGAGAACTAGAAAACTAGTAAATAACAACTAAATCTCCCGAACCCAAATAATGACACAAGAACGGAAAACTTAGTAACCGAAAGAACACCCTTGGCTGCCTTAGCTCAGAGCCGGAGAAGTGTAAAACCAAAATGAAAGAGAGAAAGCAAAGTGCTAAATAGATAGCGCAGAAAGCTACCAGGAGGAAAACAAATCCTATACCCGATTAAGTAGCTAACTAGCAAGTCCCCCCTGAACATAAACAATGTTTAATATCAGGAGGTCGCTAGTAACCTGGCTATACCTGGCTGGAATGCAATGTCGTAAGATAATCAAGCACCAGAGAAGCGGAAGTGAGAAACTTAAGTACCCTGCAGGTAGAAGCACAGGTGAAAACAATAATAAGGACGGCAAACCACAAAACGGAACATGGAAAAAATCTGATTGATTCACAATCGGGAAAGCAGGACGAGAGCCGCAAAATAAAAGAAAACATGGGGCGGCTGTGGCTCAGGAGGTAGAGCGGGTCGTCCGCTGATCGCAGGGTTGGCGGTTCGATCCCCGGCTCCTCCTGTCCACATGTCGAAGTGTCCTTGGGCAAGACACTGAACCCCAAATTGCTCCCAATGAGCAGGCTAGCACCTTGCATGGCAGCTGCCGCCATTGGTGTGTGGATGTGTGTGTGAACGGGTGAGTGAGAGGCCATTGTAAAGCACTTTGGATAAAGGCGCTATATAAGTGCAGTCCATTTACCATTTATTCCATTTTACCACTGCAGCAACGTTGACGTTTCCACAGCGCTATATCGCACTCACGGCTGTAATACGTTGCTGTTATCTAAAACACATATTTTTTAAGGTACATTAGGCTACGTATTTTATGCGAATTACACACAGAACTGTTATGTGGTATTATGAATCAACTGTATGTGATAATTCTGACATCATAGCTAGCAGCAAGTGTTTTGATGTGGGTCAGAAATGGTCAGATCTTCCACTTCCATAGACTATAGAAAAATAAGGAGAAGCAAGATGGCATCACTGAAATAGCTTAAGTTAGGAACAGCGCCTACAGTGGCTGAATGGGAAAACTATTGGGTCGGCGGTTCTTTTATTCACTGTGATTTTTATTTTTTCAATTATATATATACTTTTTTCAGTTTCTGATTGAGGCGAGGCCCCTTTCAGTTGAGAGGCCCGTTTCAGGTGAAACGAATGAAACATAGCAAAGGCCGCCTATGTTGCTATCACTCTGTCTGGTTTACGTTTCTCTGGCCTGTTCCGTTTTCCTCCTGCTGTCCTGCTGCTAACTCAGGACCAATTTCACTGTGCGAATTAGAATCAGAGACAGTGGCAGGCTCACCTGCCTCGGGTGCCGATCGTGCTGTCGTTTATGCACTTTTTTGACAACAGATTTTAACCCCCCTTCACGTGAATGTGCTCGTCAAGCTACGCGTCATCACCCTCTCATAACTTTCCCCTGTCACTATGAGTAGGCTAATAAAACTTTGTAAATACTGACAGCATATTAAGTGATGGATCGCAGCAAGGCGCACCTACGAGAATTTGATTCCAAATTTTTTTTCCTGCCTGTCTTTTACCTCTCTTTACAATGAAAAGAATAGTGTTCAACATAGTCCACCACAATCAATGGAACGATCTATGATTTGTGGTTCATATAGCTATGCTCGTACCACAATCCACAGTATAATCATTTTAAGTTTAACTGGAGAAATAAAGCAAACCAAACGCACAGAGCGTGTATAGCATAGGCTATCGTGCTATCGTGCAATGTAAGTTTGACAAGCCCATTCACGTGAAGGGGAATTTAAATCTGCACCGGACGAGTGCCGAACCTTTGAAAAACTACTGTCATTTTTTTTTCTTCCATTAGGCCTATCTTTGCAGCAATGCTTTCAGGCGCAGCAAAAAAAAAGAAAAATGAAGAGGTAGCACTGGTAACATAGCGAGAATGACCTGCACCAAACCCGAAATACTTTTCTAATGTGCGCTAGACCAGAGACCCTCCCCCTCTGGCTAGGCTTGGCATGATTTAAAAAAATAAAAAAAACTACATTGATTGAAATAAAAGTTTTCGATTAGGTTTTTATATATGAAATGATTTTAAAATATCTTTCGATATTTTATATTTTAATATACTTTTTTTTTTTTTTTTACAGGCCTAAAGTTTGTTTTTTACCCATTTGTTTGGGTTGGGTAGAGTTACATACCAATAGCCAGTGCCTCTAGATTGAGGGTCTGTGCTGGCAACACATTTACTACCGTAGTTTAAAAATGAGAAATTAAATTAAATTAAATCAGAAAGTAGCATGTCAAATTTGGCTTTGGTCTTGGCCACTAAGGAAATACCCAGAATGCCTTCCTGGCAGGAAGCTGAGGACAGGGGGCAGAGTAACTGCCACTCCCCATAAGCAGATGGAGGATGTGGGTGGAAGAGGAAACTATTTATAGGAGGCCTAATGCATTTCCAGAATGCCAGCTGTGCCCATTGGAACCTCATAATACTTGCCATTATATGATTGGATGTAGAGTCAGTCAGCTGACCGTGAAGAAACCAGGACCCAGGACTATCCCTGCCCAAACAAGCTTAACTCCTTTTGTTAATCAATATAGTAACAAGTCATGATGAAAATGTATGAATAGAATAGACCGCTACAATTTTCTGAAAAAGTCTCACTGACCTGCATGGGGCAGAATAAACGTTACAAATGTTGTAAAATCATTTATTCAGTTCAACAACATACTAGAGATGTCAAAAACTAAAACCAAATCCCAGTAACAAAAGAAGCTTGGATGTTCTCCCCAAAATATAGCTGCACTATAACTGCAATAGCACCACAGGGACATTGTGAGTTTATGGTGCATTGTGGGCACATAAAAGCACAAGATATTTAACAAAAAAAAGACCACAGTTTTTCTTAAAAGTAGAGGAAGACAAGAGAAGACTGAGACCGACATGCTCGTGCAATGTTGAAGGGCTAAAAGAGGACATCCAAATTGTCTGCTGGAAGTCATTAAGTTTCCCTGAAAGAGAAAAAAGCCCTGAAAGAAGATAAAAGTTTCCATTTTCTGAAATGTAAATCAAAAACATATTCATTAGTATCGGAAAACTAACATGCAAATCTGTACCACTTGAAAAACACATGCATCTGGTCCTGTGTTAAGAGGTTCGCTCCTTTTTGGGGGGGGGGTTGCAGGGGTTTATCTGAGTGAGACTTATTTCCTTGTCTGACTTCATAAGGATTATGTTAGCACATTATAAGCCCACAATTAAGGAGACATAAAACAATAAGTAGGTCTTTCAGTTCATTTTTTTATCATTAAAACAACACAGATGGGGGGAGTTCCCTTGTTGAGCATTTCACACACCTAATGCGGCGTTCACACAGCGGGCGGTAGACGGCAGGACAGTACAACGGCAGGACGGTACAACGGTACAGAAATGTCCGTCGCAGTAAAGCATTGTTTATATCCGCTGCAATATTTATGGTCCGTGTGAAACAGATTACCGGTGTACCAAATAGCGCCTTTGCAAAATGGACCGTGACCGAAAGTGTATTTATACATTGTGTGTGTGAATAACTGCGTTGTTTCAGTCTGTGTCTTCATAAATGGGTGGTGTGTGTGTATGTATCATAATGTCAGCAAGTTTAGGCAGCTTCGCTAGCCAGTTAGTTACACCTCAAATCATACACAGAAAAGCTTCTGAAAAGACAGCTAATAATAATGTGTACCTGGAATCTGCATGTCAGTGCTTACAACACTCCATGCTGCAGCCTTTTTGTCAAGATCTCTGTATTTTTTTTACTTTTTGGTTTGATATTTCATCCCACCTCTCTCGTTCTCTACCACGAAGTTGCAGAAACTTCTCATCCATTTTGAAACGTACCACTTCCGTTCCATCGGCATGTGTGACCCTACCGCAGCGGTAGACGGCAAAAATAAAAATATTTTTTATTCCGACGGCAAGTTCATCCTGCTGTCGGCGGTTTTGCAGTCGACTGTCGTCTTGCCGTCGTTGTCTCATTGAAAAGAATGACATCCGGTTTGGTCCTGCCGTCTACGGTCTGCTGTCTGAACAACAAAGTTACATAGTGTTCCACTGGCTTTGAAAGCACTAATTGAAATGTATTAAAATAAATAGGCTACACTCTAAATTGATTCACTGATGATATTACACCAATTAGAGTATATGCAACTAACACATTAGTAGGCTACACATGATAATTACAAGTTCAAGAATGTTCTGGACCAATAACGTCAGTGAACGTCAGGCTAGTAGACCAGTGAGGAGAAGTGTAATCTAAGTAACTAGTTAGGCGAATATACGGACTCTATGCAATTTCTAGTTAACATGTTTACACTGTAACGTTTCACTAGTTAACTATACTGCTTTAATTGGCAACACCTTAGGCTTAAATTGCCACTAGTGGATTGAAAGGCTGACTAGTTGGCTATGGTGCCACTAGTCGACACTGTGATGCAATTTATAAGGTTTCTGGTGTAACATAGAATAAAATTGCTAGTAAGGTGCCAATCTTTGATATCAAAACGGTTTCGTTGCATGTTCACAGTCGTTAGGTTACAGTAACTAGCCTACCACAATAGCTGTCTGTAATAGCCCTGAATGTGATAAAGGACTGTGTAAATGAAGCCTATAGTAGTCTTAACATATAAGTAATGTGTAGTGGTTCGTGGCTGTTTAGTTTTCTTTTATTTTTGTGGCTCTCGTCTTGCTTTCCCGATTGTGAATCAATCAGATTTTTTCCTCGTTCCGTTTCTTGGTTTGCCTCATTATTGTTTTCACCTGTGCTTCTACCTGTATTTAAGGTATTTAAGTTTCTCACTTCCGCTTCTCCGGTGATTGATTGTGTTACGACATTGCATTCGAGCCAGGTATAGCCAGATTACTTGCGACCTCCTGATATTAAACATTGTTTATGTTCAGGGGGGACTTGCTACTTAATCGGGTATAGGATTTGTTTTTCCTCCTCTATTTAGCACTTTTCTGTTCTTTCTGAGACGGTTTTTTCTTTTTACTTTCGTTTTGGTTTTACACTTCTCCGGCTCTGAGATAAGGCGGCCGAGGGTGTACTTTTTTTTTTTCCCGTTCTTGTGTCATTATTTGTGTTCGGGAGATTTAGTTGTTAATTACTAGTTTTTGTGGGTTTATCTTCGTTTTGGCTGTTTATTATTTTCTCTCCCTTAATTATTGGTCTTCAAGTCTTGTGAGCTGAATTGTTCAGATTCCTCCCACCTTCGCATTTGAATCTCAGAATAATTAAGAAATCCATTACATGATGTGTGAATAGGATTTAAATATGCATTTACTTAAATGGTTATTTAATGTTATTTCATGCCCCTATTTCGAACGCGGAAGTTTTCATTATCTCGTGTCCATGAGATCAAAAAAAGTTGCACAACTTTTTAATCTCGTGCTCATGAGATAATAATCTCGTGCTCACAAGTATTTTATCTCGCGCTCACAAGATAATTATCAAAAAAAAAAAATTGCATGTCCCTTTAGGGGCTCCGTATAAAAGAGGTATAAAATAATGAATAGATATTTAATTTTGTCACATTTGGTCTTCCATACCTAGCCAGTGGGTGCAATGATCGCGTTACCATACTGACTGTATCGAGGGCTCATTAATTCACTTGCAAAGTTACTTAGCTGTTAGTTACATAAGCACTAGCTCGCTAACTATAGTGTTATTATTCTCGACTTACCATTCTTTGTGGATCTTCAAATGTTGAAAAGTTGTCGCGTCCCCGTCTCAAATTTTTGACCCGCACGTCTGGCATGTTGCAATCCGTTTTTTGTTTTGTACGGTGAACTCTTTATACGCAAACAATATTATCTTTGGAATAATTTCGGCAAGTTCATCTAGCAGTAATCCCACGTTCCCGTTTCTTGTTCTGAAGTTTCTCGTTCTTCTTCTTTGCCGTTCTCACGCAACTTGATTGGGTGTTGTCGGATTGGCTCAAAGTGGATCTGGGAAATTAATTCCATAGGGTTGATTCGCTGGAAATGAATAGGCTAGTTGATTCAGGAAATGAACACTTTTTAACAATGTCATTTATAATCTTTGGTTTGGGGAAGTTATCAAGTCTTTTTTGATTTTGTCGAGTCTAAAGTCATCAAATTCGTCAGTCAAAAAAAAGTCATGTGACTCGAGTCTACACCTCTGGTGAATATGCCTCTATATTCTTACGTGTGGAGTATTACTCATGCAAGGCATTTACATATACATTTAGCAGTACCAAGGAACCAAGGAATCACGTGGAGTAAGCTAAGCTAGCTCTGTAGTGGTTCCGTTTGCGGAGAACCAGATGCGACAGGAAGGGGGCTCAGACAAGTCTCCCACAAAGGTGAGGACAACAAGAGAAGTGCGGAATCCGAGAATGGACAGCAAAGAAAGAAAGGAATAAAAACCCCCGGCATATAGCCAAACAATATTCAACCTAGTAAAAGCGGGCGAAACTCGAAAACACGAGTGAATAGAAACACAAAGTTCCCCGAGCTCAAGAGCTACAATGGGACGAATAAGAGACAGAAAAGAATCACCTCCGGCATGTAAAACTATAACGGCCGAAAATAAATGAAATAAAGAAAAGAAAATATACTTCTCACTCTCGAGACAATGAGAGAGCACAGAAACAGAGAAGCAAGAGGAAGGAAAACAACAAAGGAAACTGTCTCAGGGAGAACAGCACGGAATAAAAAAAAAGGAACAGAAATTGAGAAAACCAAATCCTAAACGGAGCTCTAACGCAAATAAAGCAAATCCCATGTAATTACAAAGCAAAGCTTTAAAATGAAGTGGTCGCTTGTTCCTAGCTATACCTGGCTTTGTGTAATGGCGATTCGACACTAAAGCACCGGAAGAGGGAAGTGAGGCGCTTTTATAGAAGACCTGACACAGGTAAGCAAAAGATTGCCAAGAAAAAAAGAAACAACCGGCACAGACGCGGAACCGGAGCAGCGAGAAAAGGGGCGGAAACCAGGAAACCGTGACAGGACCCCCTCTCTAAGGGACGACTCCAGAAGATCCCTCAGGGCCCTGTCTACAGAACAACCTAATAAGTTCAGGATCCAAGATGTTCCTTGATGGGACCCAACACCGTTCTTCCAGGCCATAGCCCTCCCAATCCACAAGAAATTGAAAACCTCTGCCCACACGTCTCTGCCAGAATGCGACGGACAGTATACACTGGACCTCCCTCCATGAACCGAGGAGGAGGCGGCAGTTTATCAGCAGGGGCAATAGCATTAACGAACACAGGTTTCAGCCGAGAAACATCAGCGGAAGATCCTGCGTGGAGAGACAAAACTGTTGGCCCACCCGATAGGACGGGGCCGGACAACGATGCCTGTCGGCTGAAGCCTTCTGTCTAGCTGAGGCTCGCAAAAGCAAAGTACGAACTCGCTTCCAAACCGCTCGGCACCTCCGGACAAAATAACCTGCAGAAGGCACCTCCACATTCTTCTCCAACTCCGGAAACAGCAGAGGCAAATAACTCAACTGCGCCTTGAACAGAGAGAGACCAGTGGAGGCGTTGCACAGAGTATTATGGGAATATTTTTCCCATGCAAGGTAACGACTCCATTATGTGGGGTTGGAGGCAGTCAAGCAGCGGAGAGTGTTCTCCAGAGTTTGATTGGTGCGCTTCGTCTGTCTGTTAGTCGAAGCGCACCAATCAGACTAATGGACACCCCTAGCTGAACACAGAAGGAACGCCAGAACTTGGCGACCGCGATCCGACACTACGTCCTGTGGCAGGTTATGTACTCTAAAAACATAGGTAGGTCAACAGAAAGTTAAACCAGGTAAAAAATAGTGCCTAACGAGCCTGCCGGGAATTACTTCTTTTAGCTCGTTGGACGTATTCAAGATTTTTGTGATCAGTCCACACAGTGAAGGGGTGCTCAGCCCCTTCCAACCAGTGACTTAATTCCTCCAGAGCCGATTTCACACATGGTGCATCTTCCGATCAATGGGAGAATGTTGCGATAAAATAGCCTCCACTTCTAACTCCGAGGCATCAACCTCCACCACAAAAGGGAGGGAGGGATTGTGGGTAATAAGAATCGACTCCGAACTGAACCTCTTTTTGAGCTCCGCAAAAGCCGTCTCAGCTTTAGGAGTCCACTGAAAATTAACAGCGGACGTTTTCTTGGTCAGGGCGGTAATGGGTGAAGCTAGCGCGCTGAAGCTGTGAATAAACCGCCGATAAAAATTAGGTCCAGAGCAGGCTCATATGTAGCTACATTGCTGGAGTTGAATCAACACTGGTTGAATCAAAAATGTTGCTGTGAATTTACTGTGTAGGCTGGTGTAAAATAAAAACAATGTGAAAAAAGTAAGCAACACTGCTTGTACGACTTTCATAATTCATGAGTCTAATCAGATCAGAACAACATCATTTTCCATGGCATCTGAAGTGAGCTATACTGTAGCACCACCTACAGTGCCCTCCATTATGTTTGGGACAAATCATATCTTTTCCTGATTTGGTTCTGTGCTCCACAATTGTAGATTTGTAATGAAACAATTCATATGTGGTTAAAGTGCAGATTCTCTCTTTACGTAATGTTCAAGGGTATTATTATACATTTTTGTATTATAATTTAAAAATAAGGTTATTAAGCATAACTAATCCTGTTACACCTACATACAGTGAAAGTAATCAGTTTGGGACTGACTAGTGTCAGTTATTCCAACTTGGCGTTGTGGAGAAGCGACACGTCGGTTTGAGACGGCTTATCATCGCTGTGAGACCGACTCGCCGTTGCAAGGAAGCAACACATTGCATTGCACACATAGCCTATATGTTAGCTACAACCTATAGAATTTTGTGAGGGGTGACACTAATAAAAAAAGCCCAAACACTTAGCTAGGTTAGCGGTCTCTGCCCATATGGAAAATGTAGATATGGATGGATAACTTGAAGGGTTTCTTCTCCTGACTTATTTTTCCATAGAGTTCAATAGGAAAATCTGTCAGGAGAAACAACCCTTAAAGTGATCCTTCCATATCTACTGTATTTCTGGCAGCAGAGTGATGGTTAAAGGCTTGTTTAATACATCAGACCCTTGATGACTTAGAGCCACTTAGCCAACCATGTATTCTATATTGTTCCAGTGTAATTTACAGCTAAATCTTGTCTCACCCCCCAATTCCCATAGAGATCCATTCAAATGCAGAGCTGTTATAGTATCACTTGTAAGAGTACCAGCAAATAAGATATCAAGAGCCTTTAGATGTTGTTGGGTCACAGACATCATAAAGTTATGGCATGCAAAGGATATGCAACCAAATATAAAAAATATGGCTTTTCTACCACATTTAATTTAGCGTGTTCAATACTTTTTTCCTGTGTCATTTCACTTTATTGCACATAACTTTTTTAAAGAATTGGAACGTTACAATTTATTTAGCTGTGTAGTTTTATTGAGTTAATACCAATGTCTGGTCAAAATCTCATGTGAATAGCCACATTGGAAATATGTTTGATAATACAATTGTTGACGTGTCCAATACTTATTTCCCCCATTGTACATTTGCTTCTGATGGATTAAGATAAAAATATTGATTGAAATATTGAACAGTGTTACATACACCTAAATATGTAGCCTAATCATTCACTCTTGTACCTCAATAAAACATCACTTTTCTCTGTACTCTACAGTATGTATACTTTTGCCCCAGGATTGCATTTTTCTGTAGTTTTTTATGTTCCTTATGTTCCATTTATAATGATGCCAAGGAAAATCTTTACCTTAATCCACCACATATCAGCGCACAGAAATGTTTTATGAGCATTTGCCATGCCATAAGTGACAATTATATACGCCATAGCCTAAATATTGTGTATGATAACATGAAAATAAAATAGTATTCCACCGTCTGCAAAATGCTGCCAAATCTTCAATTAAAATCGGTAGCCTAGTACATCAAAAATAAAATTAACGATTGCACTACAGTATGTGAAATGCACTCAAAATGCGAAAATAACAATATCAATAACAATTTGGCATTGGCAGAGAAGATTTGGCAAATTTTTCATGGGCGCAACCCACATACTCAGCTGTGCTGCTCATCCCACAAATGCATGTTCCTTACAAATGGGGCACCATTTAAAAGGGAAATAAACAGGCTTTCCAACGGTATAAAATTTATTGCCAAGAAGCATTGTTACAACAGAGAAATAATCTACCAAACACAAATTTCAGAACTTTTTGTTCAATGTGTATTTTTATGTTTTTAATAAACAAATAAACAATCCAATGCTTCATTCCGTAAAGTTCAGAAGAGGTATACAGACATGTGGGCACTGAATCAATGATTTCCCTGCTGCAATTTAATAATTTCCCACATCCGAATATGAACTGGCAACTTCAGATAGGAAAATATCAGTTTCCAACCCACTATCCGTGCACTTTCGGATTTTGGCTTCGGGCACCAGTGGTGCCCCCAGAAATTTTTCATTGGGGTGGCTCTGAAAATCTTGGGGTGGCACACCAAAACCAAAAGCCATAACTGAATTTCAGGAATTCTATTATGTTGTTGTAGTATATAGGCTAGTGGAAAACTATGTTAATATGAGAGTTAAGGAATCGCATACTGATATACTTTGGTTTCTTATTTTGCAGTTAATGTTACTAATTATCTGATGTGCACTAATACCGGTACCGTTAACATTTTGAGTTCCACAACAATCCTGTTTTAATGTGCTATGTATCTGTATATACATAGGCGATTCATTGTTCTTCAAATAGGCTAGTAGTTGTCCTTTTCCTTAAAAAGACAAATATACAGCTTTAATTTTAAGGAGTAGCTACATTGATTGTAAGGAACAAAACATTTACTAGGAACAAGCCTACTAGAGTTTAAAAACACCACACAGAGCCCTCAAATTCTTTTCAATACAGCTGTATTTGGCTGTTGCTGTGTCTTTTTGTAAACGAAAATATTATATTATATATGTCCAAAAATGAAAAACAAAACAAAAAAGCATAATCATGGACAACAATATACATTTTATTATAGCCTACTCACAACCTATTCATATCCCTGCTATATAACTATGTAAAACAATGTACTTTACTTTGAACGTAAACAAGTCATCCATTTTCACGCTAGCATAGCCTACTTTTACAGTTACAGTTACAGCCTGCATGAGAAGAGTAGCCTACCCATTGAAAGCTGTTTGCTTTTTCTTTGTCTCACCGTTTGTTTGGAATCTACATGCACACAACGATGAAAAATTATCGTTCTTTGGATGCCCACAGCTTTTTTGTTAGTGGATGATAATATTTTGCACTTGCAAATATAATACTGTAACGTTATAGCGCTCTGATTTATCCACATTCCACTACAAACCATTTGCATATGGTCAAAATGTTTTCGCGTTTCTTACAGCAATATTAGTTAGCCATAAATTGACAATTGGATAACTTATTTTACTTAGACTACCTGTGAAACAATGCCTGCTGCACACATAAGCATGTGGAGTTTCAGGGTCCCACATTTTTCCCTTTCTTTAATGACTATTTAATGACTTACCCACTACCCCAGAGGGCAGCTTTGGTGATGTTATGGCAATAACTTTGTCTGACCATTAGATGTATAATAAAGCCACAGATAAGGGATCTGCTAATGTAATGTAGTCCCTGAACCCCTTGGATCACAGCTGTAGTGCTGAGCTTCAAAATTAATAGAAATAAGGAACATATCCGTCAACATAAATGACAGAGACATAGGCAAAGGGCAGCAATATGATTGCTTCTACACACAAGGACGTTTCAATACTATCAAAATGGCCTTTTTCAAGTTCCCCAATTGCAAGATGATGAAGTCCTCCTTAGTACATGAAGGTTCATATACAAAGGCAAAGAGACCTCTAAGCTATTCTCCTGAGCAGAAGAACTTGAAATGATATAAATTAAATACAAATGTACTGACAGTATCAAAAGTCAGATCATACTGTATGTCTTTTTGCATTCTCTAAAGAACTGTCATAAGGATTTCTAATTATTTTTAATTCAAAGTCATAAAACAGAACATACAGCAATAGGCCAATATTTTCCAGCCATGCATAAGCCACAGATCTCTTCAATGCTGTTTGTAATTATCAATTCATTTGGGAATATGGGATTTTCTTTTAAAAATAAAGAATTGTTTTGCTCTTGGACAAAACCACATCACAGAACATCAAACATAAAGTCTTTATTGTTTCTTCAAACCAAGAAAATGGAAATTCTCCAATGAGGCGCCAGAGATGAAGCTTGAAAGTCCCGAAGGAAAAGATCGTGCGTTTTGAAGATAACATTTTTTTCCTGTGGACGAAGGTTGTTTTTGTCAATGAATCTTAAATGACATGAAGTCAAGGCAATTTATAAAACACATTTCTTCCATGATGTGGAAACAAAAAAAAATGTGCCCACAGCAGAATTCAAAAAGAAAATGCTGGTAATACGATAAGCTTAAGCCCTTCATGGCATTCCATCTCGGATTTTACAGCTTTATCAAAGCTGGTTTGAAATACAGTTTGTTACACTTTACCCCCATTTTTTCAGCTTGAAATTGATATACAGGCTAAAGACTTGAGTGCTGCCCTACTTCACCCACTATAACAGAAAAACTGAAATGACACGAACACAACATCTAGCACTTACAGCCACAAATACTTCAGGTTGGAGGTCATAAATCCTGGAATTGCAAACAAATTATGGCTAGACCTTTTGCTCTGACTTTTCTGCCTTTGAGAATAAAAATGGTTTAAAGCTAGGCATGCATCATTGGCCTGTTTGGTGAATTTTTCTTTTTTCTCTTGTATATTTATCTTTATATGCATCACTCTACAATGGCTAATTCATGTCACTAACATTTTGTTATGCAAAAAAGGACAATCAGGAGTACTGCCATGCCCAACATAAAGCCCAACCACCCTAGGCCACCCCATTCCTGGACAATTACTATAACCATACATCCAGAACCTAATAATCCACCCATTGATTTTAAATACATTTTATTAACTGTCACTTTAACAGTGACTTAACATTGACTACCATTAACACTGGCAGTTACCTTAACATTCACTGTCTTTATTGACAGTAGCATTACAATGTCTATCAGTTAAAAATTGGCTGTCAATCAAGGACGGCACACTCATTAGGCGACTCAATGCAAAGGGGGGGGGGGGGGGGGGGGACAAGGTCTAGAACCTGGGCCCAGTTGCATAAAACACCTTAAGGGAAAGGTACCCTTATCCTATCCCTTGAAATACCCTTAAGTTTAAGTGAGTTGCATAGCACTAATTAAGTATTTATTCAAAGATTTACTGAAGTATCCCTCTTAAGTATTCCTTTCCCTTTAACACTAGAAAGGTGGGAGCGCTTTCGTAATTTTGAATGTTAATATCTCCTTTTCCTAGCAGGAGAGTCGCACTGCGGCCTTCTTTCATGACTTTTCCTAAATATGTCATATATACCTAGTCATGTTTTAAAATTTCAAAAGTTACTTTCTGGAAAATAAATATAAAATAACATCTAGAATGACGGAGTAAAAGCGGTCAAATGACCGCTAAAGCGAGCCCTCCGCCCCCTACCCCTCTCCCCGTCCCCAATACATACCTAATTAGGCTAATTCAGAGCTTTAACTTCACAATTGCTCAGCCCCATTGAGAGGACACATTATCAAGCAATTAGTAGAACACTCTTTTATCCATTTCTTCGATGATGAGTCGAAAAAACTTTAAAACCAAACTCAATTTTAAATAAATTTACAATTCATGCCTGCTTATTTAGCTACATAGGACCCTGGGAACATAGATACACTCCCGTTAATTTAGCCGTCTGCCATCCAATAACGATAGTCACTGAGGGAAAGAAAGCAGGTAGGCTACATTCTGCTTATCAAACCCGGATGATAAGGGTGAAACCAAAAGCATTTGATTCGGGGTCCAGTGCCAGCACATGACATGTGGGAAATGTCGGCCAAGGGGCCAAAACCGGGCTTTCGTTTTGAAGCTCACTTCCTGGTTGGGCTGGGAGCGGCCATAGTGCCCTTGGCTCCAGTATAGGTATTTCACCATGTAAGTCAATGGCAGCAATGTGGTCAAAATACTAAGTCAATACATTTTTCCCACAACAAAATGTAGTCCCAATAGGTGCTTTTCCTTTGTCTAATGCCTTTCCATGTGCTCATTTATTTAAATTATTGTGTTATATAAAATAATTTATTTGGACAGAATATAATATACATTTGTTCAGGACCAATCAGGGACCGTTTGTATCACTGGGGTCACTGGTTCTATATAGTGGTTATATCTATGGTCACTGCACTCACTCAGAGGGGCGGGACCAGAAGAGGGAGACAACAATCATTAGTCTAAAATGCTTGAGGTCTTGGGACAAGAAGACAGGCTGTATTTTTGAGTGGAAGTCTAGTAGATGGAGAAGATCGCTTAGTAGCTTACCCTGAACAAGCTGTTGTTTTGTGGAGACAGTTCGTAACATAATAAATTGACTGCCTTGTCGCCATGTTCAACATGTTTGTCATCATATATTAACTTTGGAGCGAGCTATGATCTATTTACTATGAAAAAAAAATACTGTTTTGTGAGATGAGACGGCAGGAGATGTAGCAGCAGTTACCATTCATTTACGACACTACAGGCCCAGCGTCTTGGAGCAAGCAGCCAAACTGTGGGTTAAGTATCTGAAATCCCCCTCAAATCGCCCTACTCCCCCTGCCACAAACGTTACCATTGCTTAGCAATGCTCAGTTAGCTAGCTAGCAAGCTAATGATAGCTCATGGCAAGTCGTTTTAACACTTAGCTAGCAAGCTAACAATAGCTTATAGCAAGCTGTTTTAATTGAAGTTATTCGACTTCCTTAAAGTCCTCCTAACTAGCTGGCTGGCCAAAAATAACCTACCTAATGTTACTAGCCAGCTGCTAGCTAGGTCCAATAGCAGCTAGTTTAACTAGACCTTTAGCAGCTAGTTTACCTCTTTTGTAAACAAGATAAAACGTAGCCACAAACGGCAGCAAGCCGTAGACTGTAACTGGTGGGTATTAACATTTTTAAATAAGAGGACAGGTTCGGGCTGGTATTATAAACAATAGCAATTTGGTTGTTTAGGCCTATATAAATAAATATTTTCGGTCCCAAAAATTAAGAAAATGTGCAGGGAATAGAATCTCTGAGCATATCAAAGTTAGTCAAAGTGTTAGCGGTATGTTTGTACTGACTCTATAGGCTACCAGTAATTTATCGGAAAAGAATACAACGTTTGTGCGTTTGTAAATGTTTGTGATTAGGTTACAGGATGCAGATGAAAGTTAATGCCAGCTACGATGTAATCCTACTATAGCTAGCGTGTGCACCCACTAACCTACAATGCCGACTTAGAACGGGGTTTCATGCTGCGGGAAACCATGACAGACTGCTCTGTTACAGTCGAGCTAATTAGTGGTTAGCCAAAAAGACGGTGGTGGTTTAACAGCTTTAATGGGGACAGCTTGCTACCTTTCTAGCTGCGCTAGGGACATTTATAATAAAAGTAGTCTTGTCAAAATAACATCTGTGATTGATTGACCTTCAATATAGTTCATGGCAATAGCGTTACCCTATGTTCGTCCATGTATGGTGATGCAGTGCATCTAGCTTGGCTACCAAACTCAGATGGTATGCGATCTAGCTAATCAAATTAGCTGATGTTAGCTAAATATAAATTGAAGATAACTGAATGAATGTTAATTGTGAAAAATTCCACACGTTCAATGCGAATTAATAACACAGTAAAATTGAGGATGAAAATTAAATGTTATATTATAAAACATTAGCTACTTAAGGAAGTTTACCGCACATTTTCCAATAGAAAATGGTGGGTTTGGTTAAGGTCAGGTCATGGGCTTCTCCACTTTGAACCGTCAATCATACTGTGTCCGCTCCGGACCATGATGACCATATCCAGTTGACCCTGCTCCCGACAACGTCACTTCGGCTCCACGCAGTTTGTACAAACATGGCGGCGACTTCCGGAGACTCAAAACTGTTTTTACGAGGCCGTGGTAAGGCATTGGGTGACGTCACATATAGGCTACGCTCTCAATTCTGGTGTAGCAGCCATGGAGAATGCGCAAGATCATTTTCACGGACTGCGCACGCGTTACGCCCGTACGCTCCAGTGTAACCCTCCAGTTAGTAGCAGGATATGCACCAGAGTCACTAAAAATGGCAGTTATTAAGCCAATACCTCAAACCTGACAAACTGGAAAACTATAGACCCATTTCAAATCTTCCATTTTTATCAAAAATATTACAGAAAGCTGTTGCGAAGCAACTTGGTGCATACCTTAGCTCAAACCATATCCATTAAATATTCCAGTCAGGAGTTAGACCCTACCATAGTACTGAAACGGCACTTGTTAAAGTTATTAACAATTCACTATTATCAGCTGACTGAAACTCTGTGTTTGTTCTTGTACTCCTTGACCTAAGTGCAGCATTTGATACAATAGATCATGATATTCTACTGAACAGACTCCAGGGCTGTGTTGGACTTAATGGCCAGGCACTTGCATGGTTCAGATCATAAAATAGGAAGCAGTTTGTTAAATTAAATGAAGACGTATCCAGTTACTCAGTAATTAAATATGGTATTCCACAAGGATCAGTGCTAGGTCCAGTACTCTTTTCATTATATATGCTACCCCTTGGTGATTATTCGGGCACATGGGATAGATTTTCACTGCTATGCGAACGATACGCAGATACATTTCCATGAAACCCGGCGAGGCACTACTACTTTCTCGATTAGAGGCTTGTATTGCAGATACTTTCTAATGTCCTGCTTCAAACCTCAGAGAAGAGGTTGTATACATCTACCATTTTGATGGTTTAGTTGTTCCAAATTCAGCTGTGAAAGACCTGTTACTACAGACCCAGATCTAACCTTAAGGAACATAGCAAAAATTAGGCACTATCAGAAGGGGACACAGAGAAATTGATCCATGCTTTTGTTACGTCTAGGCTAGATTACTGTAATGACCTGCTATCTGGCTTCCCTAAATCTTTGCTAAATAACCCCCAGCTTGCGCAGAATGCAGCCGCTCTCATTTTGACTAGAACCAAGTATGAGCATATTACCCCAGTGCTAGCATCGCTTCATTGGCTACCAATTAAGTATAAGATAGACTGTTACAAGCAATACGATAACCTCTCTGCATTTGAATGGATCTCTATGGGAATTAGAGGGTGGGACTAGATTTAGCTGTAAATTACACTGGAACAGTATGGAACGCGTCATTTCTTTTCCCAACGCAGTTCTGCCATACTTCAGCCATAACCACGCCCCCACGAGTTTTCATTGGATGATAGAAACACGTATGACGGTGCCTCGCCGGAAACGTGTCCACAGCTGCGTTCCCATAGAAACCGCACAGAAGAGACGCACGCCGGACGCCAACACGTAAGTTACTGCTTCTAGCTAACGTTAGCCATCGTCGTACAGCCCGAAAATGTTATGTTAAACGAGAGAGAATGCGTTGCCAATCTGTGGTTAAACAAAGCTAACTAGCTAGCTAATGTTAGCCCTCTAGTATTTACTTTTACATTTAATTAACTTAACGTTATCTTCGCTGTGGACACGTTTCCGGCGAGGCACGCGTCATACGTGTTTCTATCATCCAATGAAAACTCGTGGGGGCGTGGTTATGGCTGAAGTATGGCAGAACTGCGTTGGGAAAAGAAATGACGCGTATGGAACACATGGTTGGCTAAAGGGTTCTAGGTCCTCAAGGGTCTGAGGTATCACATGAGCCTCAAACTATCACTCTGCTGCCAGATATGCAGTAGATATGGATGTACAGATATCGATCTGTCCAGTTAGGAAGCATAAACAATTGTGAATCAATTTCACCTGCTTTGGTGCAAATGAAAGTGACAACAGATGGACAGGAGAGGCAACAGCAAGACAACCCCCAAAAAGTAAATGGTTTTGCAGGTGGTGGCCACAGACCATTTTTCTCTCCTTATCCTTCCTGACTGATTTTTCTCTAGTTTTGCATTTTGCTAGTGCCCTTGTCACTACTGGTAGCATGAGGCAGTACCTGCAGCCCATTCAGGTTGCACAGGTAGTCCAGCTCCTCCAGGATGTCACATCCATATGTGCCGTCGCAAGAAGGTTTGCTGTGTCTCCCAGCACAGTCTCAAGAGCGTGGAGGAAAAACCGGGAGACGGGCCATCACACGAAAAGAGCTGGACAGGGCCGTAGAAGAGCAACAACCCAGCGGCAGGACCGGTATCTGCTCCTTTGTGCGAGGAGGAACAGGAGGAGCACTGCCAGAGCCCTACAAAATGACCTCCAGCGGGCTACTCGTGTGCATGTTTCTGTCAAAAACAGACTCCATGAGGGTGGCATGAGGGCCCGATGTCCTGTAGTGGGATCTGTGCTTACAGCCCAGCACCGTGCAGCTCGAATGGCATTGGCCAGAGAGCACCAGGCCCTATCCTGGTGCAACAGCAGTCTTTAGAATTAGATATTAATACATTTTGCTGCGTTTGACACTGGGACCTGAACTCGGTGTCAAAAGATCCCGCTTTGCACAGAAAATAAACATGGCTTAAGGATTCATTAGCCTGCCATTATGAATTTGCCACCGTTTTGAATAAATTACAAAACAGTTAATATCTATCTGCTCCAAGATGCTTTGATCAATTTGCACCGAATTTGCCCTTTAGCATCTACTCACAAGTAAATTGTTTTAAAAGTTTTAAAAAATCTCTTTTTTGATGACATTTGAAACTAGCTAGGCTGACTAAGCAATTCATTATGAACATGCACATGTATGTTCTTGCATTCGCATATGTATTTGTCGCTTGGCCCCCTTAATTGCTGCTTGCAGCTATATTTATTTATTAATTGTTTTCCGTATGTTTTCACCTAAAATGCTTATAACTTATGTTTGGACTGGTGAAACCTCTTGAAATTTTGCAAGCTTCATGGGCCCATAGGCCTCTACAAAACCCATGAAGATTTAGATTGGCCAGTTGGTGGCGTCGTAGCGAGCAATAGAATGTTCAACATTTAAACGGTCATAACCTTTGAACCGATTGTCATAGGAAGACGGGACTTGCGTCTATAGATCCCCCTCTTTGCTGAACAAAAACGATGTTGGGACATCTCCTCCTAGAGCGATTGACCCTTTGCATGAAACCTGCATTACTAAGGTCAGTATGACCTTTTCTTTAAAAGTTATATAAAGAAAGTTCCTAAGTCAATAATTATGGCTGCAGTATAAAATTTTGTTTTAGATTTTATGTATAAATTATGCAAATTACGTGAATTAATTCTCGACTTGGTTTATTGACTTTCTGCCTAGAGAACATTCTAGGGCAGCGGTCCCCAACCTTTTTTGGGCCACGGACCGGTTTCACGTAAGACAATATTTTCACGGACAGGCCTTCAAGGTGTGGGGGGATACATATGACTAAATAAAATGATACGACGGGCATAAAAACAAATATCAAGTGCATAAAAAATACAACTCACCATCTCAAGAGTCACAGACACACAGATGGATGGTTCCGGTCATTTTTCAAAATAAAACATCTTTCAGATTCTGAATAAAAAAATATTTTATTGATTATCAGTCTTTCTGTGCGGCCCGGTACCAAATGACCCACGGACCGGTGGTTGGGGACCGCTGTTCTAGGGGACCGCTGTTCTAGGGGACATGACTGAATAAAACAGATGTTGAATCGTGTCAATCGGTTAAAAACTGTAGAAGTTAGAGCTATTTTTGTTTCCAAGCCAGAAAGCTGCTTGAATTCTATTGTTTTCAATGGGATTCATTGCTAGAATGCCGCGTTTTGATGTTTTGCTAATTTTTGGTATTTAGCAGTCTTGAAATTACACGATACTTGGAAAAATGATAGAGGGTGATGTGCCGTTGTGTGCTCTTATGGTTGGCGCCGATTGTCCACTTGGTGGCGCTATAGCAGTGAATTTAATTTCCAATATTAAAACAGCTGTAACTCTTGATCACTTCGTCGCGCAGACGAGCTTTCAGCTGCACTTGATTCCAGTTCAGAGGCTGAACAAATGAGTCTCTTGCACCATTAGTGTGCATTAGTGAATCTTTACTATTTTTAATTTTCTGAAAAATGCTTAAACATAGAATGAAACATAAACATAAACTCCTAGAATGATTGACCAATTTTTACGCAACTTGTATTAAGTTTACGGGACCCTGCTCTGTAAAAGTTATATTTAAAAAGTTTCTAAAAATAATTATGGCTGCAGTATAAAATTAGGTTTTCAATTTTATGTATAAATTATGCAAATGACATTAATTCAGGCCTTGGTTTATTGACTTTCTGCCTCGAGTACTTTCTAGATGACATGACTAGGAATAAAACACAAGTTGAATGGTGTCAATCGGTTAAAAACTGGAGATGTTAGAGCTAATTTTGTGTCCAAGTTAGAATGCTGCTTGAATTCTATTGTTTTCAATGGGATTCATTACTAGGATGCCGCGTTTTTATGTTTTTCAAATTTCATATAATATTTTGCAGTCTTCAAATTGCATGATACTTGGCACAATGGTAGAGGGTGACGTGCCGTAGTGCGCTGGTATATTTCGCCTCAATTGGCTACTTTGTGGCACTAATGAATGGAATTCTCAATATTTAAACAGCTGTTACTCTTGCCCACTTAGCCTTCCAGACAAGCATCTAGTCGCTCTCCATTCCTGTCCAGATGCTGAATAAATCAGTCTTTTGGACCATTAGTGTGCGCATTACTGAATTTTTCCTATTTTTAATTTCCTGAAAAACGCTTAAACGACTTCAAGAATGATTGACGAATTTTCACACAACTTGCACTAATAAGTTCAGTGGACACCTCTTTAAAAGTTATATAAAAAATGTGAAGTCAAAAAAGTTCAATATTTTTTGTCACTCATGTCAGAAAGTGAAACTCATATATTATACAGATTCATTACACAGAGTGAAATATTTCAAGCCTTTATTTCTTGTAATTTTGATGATTATGGCTTACAGCTAATGAAACCCAAAATTCAGTGTCTCAGAAAATTAGAATATTTTGCTTTAACATATTTTTAAAGTATCATATTTAATATTTGGTCGCATATCCTTTGTATGCTGTTACTTCCAGAAGTTTGTGACCAATCAACATCAAAAGACTCAATATCTTATTTTCAGGTACTGTTACAAGCGATACTATAACCTCTCTGCATTTGAACTGATCTCGATGAGAATTGGGGGGTAAGACTAGATTCAGCTGTAAATTACGCTGGTACAGTATGGAACACATGACTGGCGAAATGGCTGTACGTCATCAAGGGTCTAAGGCAGGGGTGTCAAACTCATTTTCACCCCGGGCCACATCAGCATTATAGTTGCCCTCAAAGGGCCGGTTGATTTTCGGGGGGTTGGGGGGGGGGGGGGGGGGGGGGGGGGCAATGGGGGGGATTTTCGGGGGTACGGGGGGGGGGGGGGGGGGGGGGGGGGGGGGGGGGGGGGGGGGTTTTTTTTTTTTTTTTTTTTTTTTTTTTTTTTTTTTTTTTTATTTTTTATTTGTACCGCGGGTGCGGCGTGCGCGCGTGTCTGTTTGTTGTTAGATCGTAAAAGTAAATCCCGGTTAACCAGCCACGTAGATACACGCGTCAGATAAAAAAATTTTTTTTTTTTATTTTTTTTTATTTTTTTTTACGCGTCAGATAATTAAGTTCTCGCGGGCCACATAAAATGACATGGCGGGCCACATCTGGCCCGCGGGCCTTGAGTTTGACACCTATGGTCTAAGGTATCAAACGAGCCCCAAACCATCACTCTGCGGCCAGATATGGAGTAGATGTGGATGGATCCCTTTAAGGGTTGTTTCTCCTGACTTTTTCCCCAGAGTTCTATAGGAAAATGAGTCAGGAGAAATAACCCTTGCAGTGATCCATCCACATCTACTCCATATCTGGCAACAGAGTGATGGTTTGGGGCTCGTTCGATAGCTCAGACCCTTGATGACTTACAGCCATTTCGCCAGTCATGTGTTCCATACTGTACCAGTGTAATTTACAGCTGAATCTAGTCTCACCCCCCAATTCCCATAGTATCGCTTGTAACAGTACCTGGAAATAAGATATCGAGAGTCTTTTGATGTTGATTGGTCACAGACTTCAGGAAGTAACAGCATGCAAAGGATATGCGACCAAATATTAAATATGATACTTTAAAAATATGTTAAAGCAAAATATTCTAATTTTCTGAGACACTGAATTTTGGGTTTCATTAGCTGTAAGCCATAATCATCAAAATTACAAGAAATAAAGGCTTGAAATATTTCACTATGTGTAATGAATCTATATAATATATGAGTTTCACTTTCTGAAATGAGTGACAAAAAATATAGAACTTTTTCACGATATTCTAATAGTAGTTAAATGCCCGGTTTTGGGTTTAGACGGCGTTAACATTTCCATTTTAAAAAAAATAGCTAATGAATAAATACAGCATATTTTGGGCAGATGGTAAGTTCAGAAGGTTATTACTTGAATAGAGTATGGATTTCATAGATCAGAAAAATATGGGCAGATAAAACTTCACACACTGTAATGATTGAGAAGAGCATTCTTACATGCTGTACGTCCCCAATCATACCCACAATCACACCCCCAATCACACCCGCAATCAGACCCGCAATCATACCCGCAATCACACCCGCAATCACACCCGCAATCATACCCACAATCAGACCACATTTACACTATTTCTATTGGGTTTAAAGGTGAAACACGTCCTTCAATTTGCCAGATTAATACGCTCATGGAGGAAAAAGTGGTAAACCACATTTTTATCTATAAACATGGTGACAATGAATAGATGATACAAAATCAGCAGAGAATGTTCAGAAAACTTGTTTTTATATATTACACAAAGCTTGGCCTGTCTTTTTATATATATATATAATCAGAGCTTCCCTTTATTCATATTTATGTGAATTTAAGAGCATATCACTTAAAAAACCCATAACTACTTCAGTCTCGCAAAGGAGCGATTCAGGAGCTTATTCCACTGTCGGAAGCGGAGGGGATACAAATCACTTGGTAGTCCCATCACATTTAGGAGATTTTCTGGTTGTCACAGGACATTCCCTAGGAGACCGTTTAATGCCCACACCCGCCTCCATGTTCACACTATACTCTGGTGTAATCTGGAGCCGTCCCCCTTTTGTTACAAAGTTTCTGTAATGGTGATTTTTGCCGATTGCTGTCCTAAGGGGATAACACATGAATTACATCAAAACAGGCTCACCTGATCAAATAAAAAATGAACAAAAACCATTAAACAAGGTGAAATATACATTTTTTAAATTTTATTTATTAACAGCCAATTTAAGAAAAGACCAAATACAGGGGACAGTCATGATTAGATTTTAACTGTCAGAAATGGAAATGTTTTATTTTTATATATATTTTTTAAAAGACCAACATACTTTTCCCTTGGTAACACGCGTGTACTTTGGAAAGCTCAGTCATCTGACCAGGTCACATTATATCAGATAGCCAGCTGTCTCCAGTCCTCTGTTAGTTGTTGTGCCCTTGGAGAGCTTCGGCCATGAAAAGCTTGCCCAAGTTCTGCGAAGTGAATTCTTTCACGTTCTGGCAGTAGGTGTTGATTTGACCTGCAGTGGGTGGGGAGAGACGATACAAAAACAAACATAGGAGCAGGTGAGTTTGGGTGGGCGGGTTGCAGCCTGGTGAAACGAGGCAATGTCCTCCATTATGTTCTGGGTGTGCTGCGCAACAGAACTCGTCCCTCTTTAAAAATTGCCTTTCCTCATGGTGAGGCCAGCTTGCCTCTGAGTTGCAAACCACTGACAATTACAAACAGAAAAATTTTAGAAATAAATTAAAATAAGCAGATGTTATGCACATATAACACCAAAAGGTTTTTTATTCTATTATTTTGTTCTACTACGTAATTATTCAGTAATACTTCCACCGAATTTCAGCCTGCTTGACTGTGGCCTTACTGTCTGATATAACATTGTGACACGGCTGCTCGTGCAGGGCTGCGGGTTGCCAAAGTGTAACCAAGTTGCTGCTGGAATAGATGTTCGTGGACCAGTAGGGGGCACTCTTCCCTCCGGAGCAAATGGAAATCCAATGCTCCTGCACAGTGATGGGGCACTATTATGTGGGTGTTGTCCTTCCGATGAGATATTAAACCAAGGTTCTGACTCCTAGTGGTCAATAACAATCCCACAACACTTTCTGAAACAGCAGGGGTGTCCTGCTAATTCCCATTAAAACTGACACTCTAAATCTCGCCACCTTATTCCTTATCCCCCATCTGATTGGCAACACAATCCCTTGCAATTCCAACCAGCTTCAATTCCCCAGTCATCACTGCAAAAGAGAATAGTTCTCAGTGGACATACTTGATTAAATATGGGGAAAACAAATCATTCACAAGTGCCCTGTGATTGGGACAAACCCTTGATCCATCTTTAAGTTAGATAACTCAACCACTACCTTCTTGCCTTTTACACGCATACAAACCCGGGATACAACATTGTTACAATGAGCAAAGTGAGCACAGTGCAGATAATACCTGCCTCACCAGACTGATGTGGTTTCTTCAGAGGAAAAGAGATCAATTCACAACAGGAAATTTTATTGGTAAGAAAGATATCAATTCACGCATTTGCCTCATTCTAACAGCAGACTCCCTTCAGTGCGTGCGAGTATGCTTGCATATGTCGAACTTGGTCCAATAAGACGTGAAGGGAACAGGGACAGGGTTCATACACATTTTATTCAATACTTTTCCAGACACACATTTCCAGACTTCTCTGTAGATTTTTCAGACCATATTTGACGTCAAAGTACTAATAGCTTGGTGTCAATTATGGAAATAAATTTTTAATTTTTTATTATCCAACTGACAGTGGGGTGCAATAATCTGGACACCTTTTTACAATGCATATCTAAGTGAACAGAAGCTAACCTGACCCCTAAATGGTTAAACATTTTATAAAAAATGTTGTGTCAAAATAAATTTATTTTTAGAAAATGCCCTGTGCAAAGGTTTGGGAACCCTTTTGGATGATTCTTTGTTACTTTTTTAAAAGATGATTACTAAGGCCCAGACCCAGGTGATATACTCCTTAGGGCTTCAATGGTTCAGGTGAATATAATTCCAGGGTAACTCCATGCCTTCTAAAGCATCCGACTGCACTGGCTGTTCTGTCTTGTGTTAACAACCATGGGTTCCTCTAAATAGTTGTCCAAGGATGTCAGAATCAATAGTAGATAGTTCACTTCTACCAACAAGGAGAAGGCAAAAAAACTACCTATTTCCGCTGTCAGAAACATTATCAGAAAAAAGATGAATGGAACAGTTGAAGGCAAGGTCTGGAAGACCAAGACAAATAGAATGACCTGAGACCTGGTGAGAAATGCTCAGAAGAACCCACACATCACTGCAAAAGAGAGGAGCAGACGCAGGTCTAGTTGTTCACAGCACAACAATACAACGTACTTTAAACAACAAAGACCTACATGGCAGAGTTCCCAGAAAGAAGCCTTCCCTACGACCTCAACACAAACTTAAGCGTCTAAAGTATGCAAAAGAAAACCTTGAGAAGCCTGAACAAAAGAAGGTATGTTTGAAAAAAAAAAAAAAGGGGGGAAGCATTTGTAGTGAAGAACACCTTGCCAACTGTTAAGCATGGAGGTAGATTCATTATGCTTTGGGGATGTGTGGCAATCCGAAGCATACCTGAAAATCAACCATGAAGTACCACCAGGAAAGACGGATGAAGGTTGTGGAATGGCCACCACAGTCCCCAGGACTTGAATATTATTGAAAATTGAGAGATCTCAAACATGCCGTGCATGCAAGGAGGCTGAAGAATATTAAACTAAAGGTGTTCTGCCAGTAAGAATGCGAAAAAATTCCAAAAGCAAGAATTGAAAGACTCCTAGCTGGCTAGAGGAAGCTTGTGCAAGCTGTTATTTATAGTTGCCTGAGGAGGAATCACAAAGTACTGACAGACAGGGTACCCAAACGTTTGCACAAGGCCTTTTTCCTTTTTTATTATTATGAAACTGTAAAAAATGTAAATAAAAAGTAATCTTGTAAACATGTTTAACTTTGTACCATTTAGAGATCAGGTGAGCTTCTGTTCACTTAGATATTAATTAAAGTAGCTCATACAAATCAACAGTGTTGGAGGTCTCGAGGCGAACATTTTTAAAGGCCTCGGTAAGAAAGGACTCGGACTCTACCCTTTCGGACTCGATGACTCGGGTCGAGGCCGCCAAATTTAATGAATATTTTCCCCCAACATTTCCCTTGTTTTCGATTTCAATTACTTTAGATTTTTGCCCTATTTTTGAAACTTACTTGAAAATGTATTGTATCATGTCTGTAGGAACTTGGGTGAGAATCCTCGGAAATCGTTTGCCTTCGAGCTTATCAATTCTTTTATCGATTCCAGCATGTATTCCCAACAGCTACGCTTAGCAAAACGTCATGCGCACTGTCGTTTTTCATTCAGTCAGCGCACGCTGGCAGGCAGAGTTTGGCGCTCAGTCTAAAAATCGCGAGCGTGTATCACTGCATGCATATCACTATGATCGCGCTATGATATGCGTTCACGCCGTCGACCGATATAAATGATATGTGCAGCAACGTTGGGCAGTGCATGCGTACACACTACACTGACCCAGACTGTACTAGATACATGCATACACATCACAGCAGCAGCGCTCTACACGCATACCATGTATATACAGCTATCGCTATAGCAGCCCTTTCACATGTGAAACTAGAAGTGTTACTCATACATACAGCCATAAATGAACATGAATTCCAACAATGCGCAAAAAGGGCCGGAACATCACCTTGTAAGAAACATGTGGTACTGCGCCAAAGGCAAAATATTTGCATACATAAACAAATTAAGCGCGTACGCAAGGCCTTCGAAAATGTGTCGTGTTTTTTGGGGGGAAATTATTTCAATTCAATTGATTATTACACTAAGCCTCTTAACATTATACAATTTGAATTTTCTCCTATACCCTTCGTGGGTGACTTGAGAAATAAAATATCATTGTCATTGTCAATTTGTCATGGCCATGAACTTGCGGAAAACACTGCTTCGCAAAGTTCGTCCAGTTCTCAAAAATATACCCATTTTGTAATGTACGAGTCAATAAAATAGACATACTAAATATTTCTGATGCATGGCATCCACTGAATACTGTACAGCAAGCTAGCTGTTGTCGTTGTTTTAGTTTTATTGTCGTTCAGTGTGACTATTTTCGCTAGTCAGTGTGGATAAAAGATAAACGTTGTCTAGTTGTCCAGTCAGGTCTCGAATAAGGGATTTCCGTGTCGCTGACACGCAGCAGGGATTTCCATACGTGTCGCTAGTCGTAGCAGGCTTGCGCACTATGTACCATTATATACACCCACGCTGCCGAATCGTAACACGCAGTAGGCACACGCACCCAGGTACTTGTGTATGTCAAGTTCATGCAAGATCTTTGGTACTGTGTACCATATCGTTGAGCTTTCCACGCCACGCGAACCAAGTTTTAAAATGTCTATGTTCTCGAATAATATGTTTTTGTTACTATGAGCACGAGGAGTATGAAGAGAACCATCCAGTGGATTATAGTGCATACATACTAGGCATTATTTGCATTTTAAAATAAGTCAATCTCGCATTGTTGAGCACCAACTTACGCAGGTTTTCGAGTGACGCGTCTTCCAAAATAAAAAAAATGAAGGGAACACAATCATCACAGTGTAACACCAAGTCAATTAAACCAAACCGGTCATGCTGGATGATGTTGCAGGCAGGCGTCTCCAGACACTTTCACGTCTGTCACATGTGCTCAGTGTGAACCATCTCTCATCTGTGAAGAGAACGGGGCGCCAATGGCGAACCTGCCAATTCTGGTGTTCTCTGGCAAATGGCAATCGAGCTGCATGGTGCTGGGCTGTAAGCACAGGTCCCACTACAGGACGTCGGGCCCTCATGCCACTCTCATGGAGTCTGTTTCTGACAATTTTTAGCAAAGGTTCTATAGCCGTATTAAGAGACAGATCCAAAGTTTGAGCGCTGTTTTTTGAGGCCATTTTACTGTGCATGGTATGAGTCACATTTTGCTCGAAATTTGCTGCCGTCTTATTTTGGACTATTTCCAGTACCCCATATCTTTGCTAATACAGCAATTAAATTTTCTGTGGTGGTAAATAATGACCTATAGACCTGATATAAATATCAATGATTAATGTTAATAGAAATTGCCCAGATGCATTTGAAATGTCCCAAATATGTAATTTAATTCTGTGAGCAGCCATGTTTAAAGACCTAAATGAGATACTTGTACTTAATACAGCTCCCCAATTCTTTTTACACTTAAAGCTGGTCCGACTGGCTGTGTAATTCTTGCATTAGAACTCCATGTTCATTAGCTATCACATGAAACCCTCCTAAAGTCAGGAAAAAACATTTTGTAGCACATTTTCAACAGACCAAAACCTCATGTGAGAGAGAGAAAAAAAGAGTAAAATAATAATCTTCCAAAAAAAAAAAAGGCAAGATCTCAGGAATACAGAAACCTGTTCATTCTAGGAAACACCGCCCGAGAACACACCCTGTTTTATGATTACTTAGAACTGAAAATCAAATCAGTGCCTCATAGTGTTGGGCAGTACATGAACGAACTAATCTTTTTGAACTAATCTTTAAAGTGAACGGAGTGTACCGGATCATCATTCTCAATGTGGGCATATTACAAAAAACAAGGTTTTGTTCTGTTGAAAATGTGCTACAAAATTATTTTTCCTGACTTTAAAAGGGTGTTGTGATAGCTAATGAACATGGAGTTTATGTTCATGAAATTACACAGCCAGTTGGACCACCTTTAAGCGTAAAAGAAAATTGGGGGGCTATGTTAAGTATCTCATTTAGGTCCTTAAACATGGCTGCTTGCATAATTAAATTACATATTTGGGACATTTCAAATGCATCTGGGCGATTTCTATTAACATTAATCATTGATATTTAAAAAATGTCATTGTTCTATGTACTGTATTTGCAAAAATATGGGGTACTGGAAATAGCCCAAAATATGATGCTGCAAATTTCTGGCAAAATGTGACTCATACCATGCACAGTAAAATGGCTAAATCTCAAAAGTCAGAGACGGAAGAGCATAGGCCCCACAAAATATTGGGTGATTTGACATGGAATGACCCATACATGAATTTAGTCTATTTTACTAGATGATTTCTGCATATATACTGATGTTAAACTAGGCTTACTACACAGACTCTTCTTTAATAGCTCTGGGTAAGTGTACCTGGTAAGGACGGGGCTTTGGGGGGAGTTACTAACGAGGTGCTGAGGAAGGTGTCCATAAGGCAGAGGCTGGGGGGCTTCCTGGGGGTGTACTGACCTGCGATGAGGAGCGTGTCCATACGGGGCGGGGGCTGAGGAGGCTTGAACATTTTGCTGAGGTCCTCCTCAGGCAGTGGGACCTCTCCGCGCGACTGCCTCTGAGTGTTCTCCTGCTGACGCCTCTGGACGTACTGCAATCGCAGAGAGATACGGACAGGGGAGAGAAATTAAAACATGTGAAAGGGTGACCGCTGTCATTTCTGCTTCTTACAATACTTCATCTGGGCATGGGAAGAGAGAAGAGTCATTTTACAATTTGAATAAGGGAGAAGGTTGTGACAGGCAATGTGTGTGAGAGAGAGAGAGAAAGAGAGAGCGAGAGAGCGAGAGAGCGAGAGAGAAAAAAAAAAAAAAAAAAAAAAAAGGCAAGATCTCAAGAATACAGAAACTTGTTCATTCTAGGAAACGCCTGAGAACACACCCTGTTTTATGATTACTTAGAACTGAAAATCAGTGCCTCAGTGTTGGGCAGTACATGAACGAACTAATCTTTTTGAACTAATCTTTAAAGTGTAATGGAGTGTACCGGATCATCATTCTCAATGATTCGTTCATATGCTTGCATGCGCGTCACCTATAGCTAAAGGCGGACGATAGACGGAACATTGAGATATATAATGAAAGAAAAACTGGCTGGTTGCCATGAGGAAGCCCATCACAATTCAGTGAGAACAGGGGTGGGATTTTCAAAGGAACTGTACCGAACTGTCGGTAGGCTACTGTCCACAGACTGTTGTAGTCCTATAATAACTATAATTGTCAACAGAATCAGTTAGCTACTCTCTGTATAGGCTGTGGGCTACTCTCAAGTGCAGTCGACTAATAAATTAGTTGGCAACAAATGGCGGAAGTATTAGTAAATAATATAGCCCGGACAATTGTTTTTTGGGAGTTTCACATTTAAAAAAATAGCCTACAATCGTACAAAATGATTGGAACCTATAGCCTACCTGTAGATCTACTGGCATCTGAGGTCCACGTAACGTTACCGAAAGCAACACGGTTCAAGCATTTCTAACCAAAATTACACCCTGTATATCGTACAGTTCCCATGTATTCTGTGACTATCAATAAACTAAAATAGTTAATGAGCCCGTTATTAAACCATTTCAAAACTGTAATAATGATATTGATTAAATTAACATTCGTGTTTTCTTTTGTATCGAAATAGCACAATAAATGTAGGCTATTTTAGGTAATATGCTATAACCTAATGTTTTATATAGGCTACACAATTATATATATTTTTCTTCTTTACACTTGAAATTTAGTAAGAAGTCAAGCTGAAACCTTTTTCTTTATTTATTTGTTGTCAGGTAATTTGAGTCTAGATCAAGCACTGCGTGAATGATTGCTCTTTTAATCTGAACCGCTGACTATCTAGTAGCCTATAACCCTTTGTATAAAAAGTATAAAATATAAGTATAAAAAAAACCTCTGCTTTAAAAAATAAAATAAAAAATAAACTATGGCCCTTGTGATAACTTTACTGTTTGAAAACGCAATGTTTTACAATAGGCTACTTACCACAGAATGGTCAGAACTTGAGAACACAAATTGTCATGTCATATTTATGTAGCTAACCCATATTTAAAACGCTCACCATATAGTAGCCTAATCCAGAAAACGATATAACTACAAGGAAAAAATACTAAAAGTTTATATGAGGTTTATAGAAAAAATTAATATTTTTACTTGCAGTGCTTATGACTGGAATCATTTTTCACAATACCAACGAGTGATACTGAACTACGAGTATAGTGACTGTGCTGTTGGAATATTTGTGCGCTTGCGCAACTGACCCCATCAGTGAACGAATCACAGAGTCAGTGACTAGAATCTTTGTACTGAACTGAACGATTTGAATCAGTAAGTGATTTGTCATTTCCACCACTAGTGACTCAGAAAACTTTGGTCTGGCAGTAAATTCACTGCAGAGCCTTCTATACAATCAGAAACAAATTCTACCAGTTTGATATTCCAATTAGAATTTGGTCAAAAACATTAGACAGTGAAATCCTGCCAATTGCTTTATATGGAAGTGAAGTACGAGGTCCACTCAGTCAGCAAGACTACACTCGATGGGAGAAGCATCCAATTAAAGCCCTACATGCAGAATTCTGAAAAACTATTCTGAACATCAAAAGGCCAAACAATGCATGCAGGGCTGAACAAGGACAATTTCCATTGGCACTCAAAACCTTTTTTCCATTGGCACCATCCAAAAAAAAGGCACTCAAATTCTGGATGCATCTCAAATCAAATCCCAAATGCAGTTTCATGCAATTCAAACACAAGAGTTGAACCCTGAAAAGAGTCCACTAAGTCAGCTGGTACTGAGACTAACTAATCATCTCACCCCCAACAATAACATATCTCAGACCAGCACTGCTTTAAAAACACAAATCAGAATAAACCAAACTGTTAAACAATAAAACAATTTATCTGGAACATTGGAACAGCCAACAAGCTTAATTGCTACTTGGCCCTAAAAAGAGAACACAATATTACTCATCTTGCTCACTGCTACCAGAATCGTACGTATTCTCTACATTAGTTTGTGCCCGGGTGAAGACTGATAAGACAGACATGTTTTATTTGTCTATCACTACTATTGCTAAATGTATATGTAAACTGCTTGCATGAGTAATACTCTACATGTAAGAATATAGAGGCATATTCCCTACAATTGTTAAACAGATTCAATCTATTTTTAGATTGACTCACCGTATGTTCTGTTGTTTAGGAAAAGAGTTTGCAAAAAAATACCATAATTTGTCAGTGTTTCTGATATTTGAATAAAATATATGAAATGTTCAAAAGTAAATTAATTTAACTCATAGTTCCCTTACTATTATGCTACACTGCTGCCCGACCACCATACCTCAGATAAAGCCGTTTCCTGTAGCCTGCTGTTTGGACGTTTGCTGCGAAGCTAGTTACTGCAAAGTATTTTATTTTTATTTAATTCTTTCATTACTTATTTATTTTATTTATTTGTTTTAATTTTTACTTTGTATTTTTTAGTTCAAGACATTCTTTTAAGCTTTTATTTATCTTTTTAGCTTTTATTTATCGCCACTTCGTCTGCCCCTGAGTGTAGCTGACCACAATCCGCAGTTCAGAGGCAGTGCCTGGCCGACCCTCGGTGTTCCGGATCCGCTAGTTGGCCGCTCGCACTCCCGCGGGATGGGATCGCCTGTCTGGATCATCAGGAGAGCTTCCACCCCCCTGCTGCCTTCTCACCTGCTGCATTTTCTGTGTGGAGTATACCCGCTGCTATCTGTAAGAATGGCCAAAATCCATCTACCTCTAACTACGGCCACCAGAAATTACAAATACAGTGGTCAATCAGCATCTTTTGGCTCATCCCTGCAAGTATAGCCTACTGCCAAACTTTCTACAAACACTGTACAGTTGTCTGTACAAAGCCAGCGTAGTCTACTGTATACAGAAGCCAAACATCAGGCTTGATAAGTGGCGAGACTTAAGTGAACTGTGAATAAATTTTTATTTATTTTATTGATTGTATTTATTTATTTTTCAATTTATTATTTTTTATTTGTTTTTATTTTGTGCGTTTTGACTTTTTATATTTTTGTTCGCAAATATAGACATCATAGACATGGATAGTTCTGTCATTGCCGGGGCCATGCCCGATGCCTTAACTTAGAGGAAGGGAAAGCTATGGCGTGCGGCTCCTGTACAATGTTAATCTTTGTCAATCGTAATTAATTAATTATTTTTTATTTGTTTTTATTTTGTGCGTTTTGACAAGTTGTCAATCGTAATTACTTTATTGAGCATTACGAGTGTGACAAGTGCAGGCAAAACAGAGAAGCAAGAGATTGTCCTACTGCAGGAGAGGATCCTAACTTTGAAGGAGATTGCAAAAGGGGAGCAAGCCATCGACCAGTTTCAACAACATATCGGTAGTTGAGGATGCTGTCCCCTCTTCACAATTCCTCAGGGAGATGGATTACTCAGAGGCGGAAGACAATGCGACCCCCGCGAACCCCATGATGTCAGTAATGTCAGTGTTTATCAAAGGCTGTGAATGTAAAAGTTACAACTGAATGTCTCCCTGGGGCTAGAGTCCTAGATGCACTTAATGCTGCGGAAAAAATGTTCTCCGATAAGCACAAAAACATTAACAGAATAATTGTGCACGCAGGAACCAATGACAGAAAATTGGGGGAAAAAAAAGTATTCTGTACTTCTGTTTACCTTCCAACATGACAACGACCCAAAGCACACAGCCAAGAGAACAAAGGAGTGGCTTCGGAGAAATTCTGTGCATGTCCTTGAGTGGCCCAGCCAGAGCCCAGACCTGAATCCAATTGAACATCTGTGGAAAGAGCTGAAAATGGCTGTGTACCGACGCTCCCCATCCAACCTGACGGAGCTTGCAAGGATATGCCAAGAGGAATGGGCAAAAATGTCCAGAAACAAGCGTGCCAAGGTCGTAGCTTCTTTCCCAAGACGCCTTGAAGCTGTAATCGCTGCCAAAGATGCAGCAACCAAGTATTAGGCTAAGGGTGTGTACAGATATGTAACCCCTAAATAACCTATTTTTGTCAGTAAAATAAAATTGCATATTTTCTAAAAACCTGTTTAGATGTTTGAGGCAAAAAATTAACTCAATCTATTGTAGTATAAGTCGTAATTTGTAACGTAATAAAACGTGGAGAAGGTGAAAGGGGTGTGCAGACTTTCCGGCTTGACTGTATATCTCTGAACATCTAGACTTATCACTCACTGAAACTTGGCTAAAAGTGGATGAACACAGTCAGCTAACTGAAACCTGCCCTCCTAACTTTAAACATGAACAAACCTAGAATGTTCAGAAGTGGAGGAGGGTTGGCTATTTTAATCTGAAGCGTTGCCCAGTCAGTCTCCTCTGATGACTTCACCTCATTTGAGCTGCTTATGTTCACATTTCATGTGTTTTGACCAATCCTTCATGCAGTAGTGTACAGACCTTCTAAACCCAACAGTGATTTTCTTGCAGAATTCTCTGAATTTATGTCAGTGGTGGTTCTAAATTACGATTAAATTATTTGTATATTTAATATTCACGTTGATGGATCCTGCTAATGCATTTGCATCTGAATTTTTAAATGTGATCGGATCTTTTAACTCTCAATGCGTCTCAGGTCCCACTCATCATCTTAGCCATACACTTGATCTTGTGGCATCTCTTGGCTTAAACCTAAACAATGTACTCACAAAGGATATATGTGTTTCTGATCATGTCAGTGTTATCTGTGATGTACATGTTTCAATCCCTGTTAATCATCAATTAAGTTGATTAAGCATGGCAAGCTGAGTTAATACTTGGCCCATGCGCTTTGTCAGCTAGCCAGGTCTGCACAGTGCACACTCGGGGGAGTAAGGTTAATGTTAGCTGAGCAAGCACGATACGTTTCTAAGTGCAAAATGTTTTAAACAAAACCTTCATTATCTCTTTCCATGGTGGCCCCCTAGGGGTTGTTGTCTATGGAAGACCAAATGTGACAAAATTAAATAAATAAGCAATGAAATACATCATGAAATAACTAAATAAGCAATGAAATTAATAAATAGGCCTATCCATTTATTATTTTACGTCTCTTATTTATTTCAATGAATATTTATATCAAGGCATAGGGTCCATTTATTTCAAGGCGTATTTATTTCAAGGCGTATTCATGATTCAATGATTCAGTCAGTCAACATAAAAAGGGCAGGGTCAGCTATGATCATTGGTTGCTCAGTCCATAGATATAGAACACTAGATACCGCTCGGATTTCCGCACAGTCACCATATTTAGGCGGTCAAGATTAGCGTATTTTGGGAGTGTATTAACAGCAGATGCAGACTTCCCCTGATAAAATATAGCATACTATAACTCGCTTAATTCTCAACTAGGCAAATTTTCATAATATTTTACTTGTTATAAACGTGAGAAAAGTCTGCATAACACAGGTTAGCATATTTACAAATTTATCTGTAAAACGGCCTTATAATTATAGCCTACAGGACATAGGCGGAGGGTGTGTAAGGCTAGGTAAGGCTTAGCCTTCTCCTGGCTGGACATGGCGATTAAAATAATGTAGGCTATTAAATACAAATACAAATGGTAGTGATAGAGGATTCGACATAGTTAGCTCACTCAATCCACGAGGCTACTGCCTACTGTCGCGCCCTGAAGAGGACTTGGTGCGCTCCTTCCTACTACCGGCTGACGGGGTTGTGTAGCGGCAAATTCTCAAGCAGTTACGACAGTGAATTGAATAGCATAGGGCCCTGGTATTCAAATCACGGTCATCGAGGTCCGAGACCTGCTGGTTTTCTAGCCTCCCTTTACCTGTGAGTCAGGTGTGAAGACCAATCAGGCCAATCAGTAGCACTAACTGTTCAGTTAATTACCGGGGAGAAAAAGAAAAAAAAAATCAAGGCCAGATTGGGATTTGAGGTCCAGATTTGAATATCCATGGCATAGGGTATAATTGGCTACCAAATTGGAAAAAAAAACAGGAAAAATCAGAAACAAATTTATCGAAAAAACCACGTCATATTAAACTGGCAAAACAGGGTTCAGAGAGGGTGTGGATAAAAGTATCCCAAATGAAAGAAATAGGGAGAGGGCCTTAGACAAGAAATAGGTGTAAGAGATGATACAGAGAACAGTGTGGAAGAGAAGCGTGCATTAGTGTCTGTGTGCACGTGTTACCTGGTGCTTCTGCTGTTGCTGTTTGCTCAGATTGCGGCTGTAGGTGTTGTACTTGACGATATCCTGGCTCATGTCATCTACACGGTCCATCAGCATCTGCAAACTCTTCTCCAGGTGGTTACTGTGGGAACGGAGGTAAATGCAATCTTGAACATAATGTATAAGCACCTGAACTCCATGTGAAGATGGAAAAATTATCTAATGACAATATAGCAAATATCAACAGTGCTACCGTTTTTTACATGAGAAAACACAAATGTGTTGAGCTTGCCATTTCAGCAGAGATAGCATTTTCCCATAGATGGGTTGAGGATGGCCCCCTGAGAATATGGTTTATGACTGCTGCAATTATTTCCAGAGCACTAATCCTGACTAGTCAGTTTCCTGCTTAAACTAAAACACCCACAATTCTCTGCCACCACAGCCTCTTCGCCAAACAGCATTGGGTTACTGAGTCAATATCGAACCCATGCTGATAGGATCCACTCTTACAGTGAACCAAAATTCCTCAGTTTAATGGAATCCACCCTCTCCCCTTTTCCTTTGATCATTCCTCGCAGACCAGAATGAAACCAGATAGTTTCGTCGCTGTTCCGTGTGTCAAACTTCCACGCAAGCATCAACAAATAGTTAGACAGATGTCTGTACACAAAGGGCTCTTTTCTCACTCTTCCTTTGCTGTTTGGTTTAAAACCCTTATCTTAGCCTCTATCTAGTGAAAAAAATGTCAACCACTTTAATACAATGTCTTTTAGTTTTAAGGACCACAAAATGCACAGCTGGAGTCAAACTCCAGATGAAAAACAAACCAAGAGCAGTCAAAATGACAAACAGAATAGACTCGAAAAGCTAGCACTTTTGAGGCAAAGAATTTTCAAAACATGAAAACAAACCAACAAGCCATGTATAGATAAAGATGTGATTTGCACAATTGCATACGCTAATTGTTTAAAAATACTTTATTATACCATGGCTTGGATAAATACTTGATTCTGATTGGTTGACATAGTACCTGGGTACATGCACAGTAGTTTGAGGCTATATCACTGCTCACACTACAGGTGCTCACACTACAGGTGGAAAGTTGGCTGAGAGCTACTTTTCAAACATCAGTTTTTGGTGGAATTCCCCATTAATTTTAAAGTTGGAGTACGCAACTCTCAACTTTCATCGCATTTGTTGTCAAAACATTTCAAATTCATAACATCACTTGGCCCTGCTCACAGAGAAAAAGACACCCCCCCCACCCGACTGCTTCCACAATCCTCGTTGTGAAGATTTTTCTAGATACGATTTCAGGATTACAGACTGGTATAGCCAAAGTTACAGTAAACATGTCAGCTACAAGAGTTCAGGAAAAACAACGGAATCTTTTCTGTTGTTGCATCACACCAAGTTCGGGTAGCATTAAGGCCTTTTTACATGGTGGACGAAAATCGCTTGCGGAGTCGCCTCCCCGCTCTATGCCGTCCACCGCACACCGTGTGTAGGGCTTTGATGGGGAAAAAGTACACAGATGGATATCGCCAATCTGCGAGTGTTACCATGGATACGGCCTGAACCTACAGTCCAGAATCAGAATTTTTTAAAACGGTACAACATTGTAATTTAGCCTATTAAGTGATTAGTGACAAGGCACTTAACGTTACCTTACCTTACCTGTCGGGAAACAGGCTACTAACGTTAAGTGTCCATTTCCTATCAGATGGCAGTGGTGTTACTAAGCTATTTCTAATAATAATAATGGGCTATCACGCAACAGCCCTGTGCGACAACGTTACTTTTTAGCTGTATAGGCCATCTGTTACCATTAAAAAAATGTAGGCTATTTATTATGCATTACCTGAAACTTTATGCTTACGTACTGGCTAACAGCAAAGTTTAGCTAGCTAACGTTCGCTATGATGTGCATTCAACACACTGTTCAATTTCAACTTTCCACCCCCTATTTACCTCGGTAGGCTACAGAGGAATAGAATATCACAACAGTGCTGCCAGCTTGGGCAAGTAACCTATAGCAGCAGCAGACCAGTGAGGGAGAAAGGATATTAAAGAAGTGATTTCTTTGCCTGAAATAGTGCCGGTGTAACAGGTCACTTCTCCGCCATTGATGGTGAAATTTCTAGCTGGTGAACTGGCAAGGTCAATCTAATTTTTTATTGCTTCGCGACCCGGCCCATCTCTTCGATTGGTTTATGTCATAAGCCACTTTGTTTTGAACAATTTGGGCTGAATTGCTGGTTAGAATGCAGAATTTGAGGATATAAACACAGTGTATGGTGCTGGATTTCTCTCAGAACAGTCATTTCTATGATTGCTACCAACCAAGCATGACCGTTCCCCAATATTTAAAAAAAAAAAAAAGTTTTACTTATTGCAATGACGAGGCCACTTAAAAAGGAAAAAGCATTAAAGATGCTCTCTGCAAGAACAAAATCTGACAGAAGGAAAAGGGTGATGCAGAGAGCTAAAGAGCCAAGACTCCCCTCACTGCACATTTTTAAAATACGGTAATCTCCCTTATAGTTTATACACCATGACTTCCCTTCCACAGTAAATTCTCTGATCCCAAACAATTTATAAACTTAGAATGCAACATAAAACAAGCAAAGTAATTAATCATGGCTACAAAGTAGTTGCTTTACGATGCAGTTTATCTAAGCTGACAGTTGCGAGGGTTATTTGGGTGGGAGTGTAATGCCCAATAGAGCTTGTGGACGGGGTTGGGTAAATATCAGCACACTTAATCCAGTGCCTTTACAGGGAAGGAATACTGCCAGGTCATGGCAGTTCACTGCATGCATGAGGTAAAGCCTTTGTGTCGGTGTGATCTGTCAAACTATTTTGTTTTTATTAAAAAGAATGACATTCTGACTGACTGACTGAGCGCTATTCTGGAGCTTGGCAGGGTCTGCAAATGTATAAACAATATCATCACTGTAAATATATCATCATAATAAAATTTTTGAGAACTGCTGCTATAGAACAAATTCTGTATTTTGCTGACTCTGTGCGTGCGTGCGTGCGCGCGTGCGTGCGTATGCATCTGCCTGTGTGGGTGTCTGAGTGTGTGGGCCTGGCTAGAAGTGTTTAACTTTCTGACGAGGCTCTGTCCAGCATTGGTCAGTGTATTTATGAATGAGTGCAGATATTCATCCCTGACCCCCACCCTTTCACTGTGTGCATTGATTATTCACTTTAAACAAACTCAGCTCAATAGCGTTTCCCAGCTTCATCCATTTGCAGATGAAAAAGCATCTCTTTTGTGTGCATGTGCAAACTCAAGCAGTACTGCCACCTGTGGAAGAAGCAACAGCTCTGACAGCTTTGCATTGCCCAATTCTATTTTCAGTAAAACATAACAGTGCTAAAACTGAATCACCTTCCCCCTTTTTACACCAATGAAAATTCTCCCTGTGAGTTTCTTTACACAGAGGGAAAAGTCCAATAGAAAACTGATAATATAGCGCCGAACGATATGAGATTTTTGAGACCGATGCCAATTTTAGAGGGGGGGGGGGAAGTTACCGATTACCCATGTGGCAGCCGATAGTGAATTTTGTAGCTGGAATGAAAATAGACCTTTTTAGTACCAATATGACTATGCAAAGGTACTCGGAAGGCTGCTTTCTGTTAAATAGTGCCAGTTGCTAATTCTTGCTATAACTGCCTGGTAAGAACTGAGACATCAGGTGGAAGTTGACTGTTTTAATGTTCGCATGTTAACAACCATAGGCGGACGGTGAACCAACTGCAGGATAAGGTTATAGGGGGAAGGGGAGTTGTCCACTGTCGTGGGCAATTTTTTTTGCATTAATTTCACCGTACATTTCCGCAAACAACGCGAATGCGTTTCGAACATGTACGAGGAGTTCAAGAGTCCACGTAGGCTTTGGTTGTAAAGTACCAGTAGGGTTGTGTTTAAGAGTTAGGGTTTATAAATCAAAGGTCCTTAAAGCTTTTGGAACATTTTAATATTACACCATTTATTTTAATAGCACACAAATAAACACTCTAAAACAGAAATAAAAAATAAGTGTGTCAGATAAGTGCTCCAAATAATGTCACAAAATGTTACTGAGGTAAACTAGTGTTGAATGTCACAAAGGTAAAATAGGCTACTGTTAGATAGTAGCCTATAGTGTTGCTGCAGTAAAATAGTAAGGAGACAGTTTATCCCTTCATTAAAGATGATGAAACAACAATCTACCATCAATACTACCTGCTGTTAAAACATTGCATGAACTTGTTCAAGGTTTTACTTTTTCAGAATTTAGGGCTTCAAAAATTCTGATGTGATTTTATTTGCCGTTTTCGATATTATTCTCATTTTGGTGGCTGCCAAAGAATTTACAATGTAGGAAACATTTTCACGTCATATTGATAGGCTAATTATTTAAGCGACTACACTGCAAGAAAGCGTGATTTGTTTTTTTCTATCAGCATGGCAGCCAACACGCACATCATTTATAACATTTTTAATTGACATTAACAGAGTGTGAGACAGTGTGTCCAGAAATTTTCCGTGAGTCCATGATGATCCTTCAGCTTGACTGCCGCTTCACTGACAGGACAATGCGTTGATGGATGGGACTTTCTAGCTAGCTAACGTTAGTACAAGTAGTCTAACCATGCAGCAATCGGCTACACGCACCCGGCCAGCTTAGTTAGCTCCTCCGCAGTAGGCATTAGCCAAGTGGATTAAGCGAGCTAACTCGACATCGAATCCTCTATCGCAAGCATTTTTATTTAATAGCCTACATTATTTTAATCGCCATGGCTAAGCTTTCCCCAGCCTTGCGCACCCTCCGCCTATAACCACAACCAACACACTTTATAAGTTCATTTTATATGGCCATATGAAACATGGAGACGCAGCGAGAGAGAGAGGTCAGTTTCTTTGATCAATCTATGCTGTCTCTTCTTGATAACCAACTGATATGCATTGCTTAGGATATAATATTCGCGAGCCTAGCTTACTCAGTGAGTTGAGAATAGTGGCGAGTCTCACCGTCCGGGAGATTAGATTTTAAGTAGATTGATTACATGTTGCATCTAGCCTAGTTGTTATAGCTGCGATTCTGTAGAACATCTGCAGCATTGCATTAGCTGGCTGCACATGTGTGTGCGCGTGTGTGTGTTAGCTAGCCTACTGCTGCGTGTTGGCTAGTCAGCCTTACTTTTGGAATACTTCACATATATTAAAATACACTATCATATATTTGTCTCTCTCTTTTACGTTCTCTATCACTCTCACGGCGAAACGGCAGCCGTCAGCAGAGACAAGCCCCCCGGCGTCTCAGGCATAAAATATAGCCTACTGTATATAAAAAAATTACATTTTATATATATATATATATATATATATATATATATATATAAATTAAATCATGAGCCAATTACAGTACCTTAGATTCATATGTAAATCGAAAATAGCACAAAGACTGAAATGATGAAGGAATAAGATACTATAATAATTTAATTGGGCATTGATAAAGTTGTCCTCCATAAGAGAGGGGGGTGGAGGTGGGTTTAAAATGTAATAAAATTACCATATCCACTAATATACTGATTAGCACAAATTAAACATTTTATTTTAGAAAATGCCTTGTGTGAGGTTGTGTAGAAATGCCGAAAATTAGTTTTTTTAAAAGGCTCAAATTTTCCTGGGGGAGGACCCCCAGACACCCCAGTACTTCGTCCCCACCTTGTGCCCCACCAACATCTCTTCATGCCCCCCCCCCCCATCAAAGCTGTCTAGAAACGCTCCCGTAGACAACACAAATGCGTTCCGAACATGTAAGAGGAGTTCAAGCTAGCAGCTTAGCTATCCTGACTAGCTATGGCATTATTTATATAATTTTATTTATTTAATATATTTGCACTTAACTACAAATTATAAAAACACTCCTGACAATAATTACTGAATAAACGGTAACGTTACTTACAGTTGAATATGTGCACATACCACAAACGCGGTGAAACTTATAACAAGTGCTGTGAGTCTCTCTAACATGCAGCCATGCAAACTGTTAGGAAAAAAGTTAGTAATGTTCTGAGCCTCTGATTGGCTGAGCTGCAGCATTAAAGGAACATTATGATTGGTAGGACAAAGTTACCATGAGTAAACAAACTGAATTAAAGGAGAAGGCAGCCTTTTCACAATATCGGTCCCACATTAGGGATGAAAATTTGGGCTATTTTTTCTAACCGATAGTCAACCCTCATTAATCGGTCATTGTCGGTTAACCGATAAGCTTAAATAAGATATAATTATAAACAAATGGACGTAAATCCATGAACCATTACAAATACAGCTGCATACATTGGCTGTCTACCCCGCTAATTTGATAAAACCGCTAGCCTATTCATGAACATTTTAAAATATTTTTTTTTTTTTAAAGATACACATTTCACTCATCCGTTGTCAAATAACATTAAAACACAAGGCCAGCAAAGTTTCTTAATTCAGCTAACGTTAGCAAGCCATTCCATTTTGGTAGGTCTATGGCTTTGAAAGTGTGTTGCACCGGCAGACTTGTATCCATTGCAGTATGGGAAAAAACGTGGCTAGGGCTAGAGCCATAGATAAGAGTAACGTTATTGTCGGCTAGATAATTATTCTCATACAGCACAGCAGCGCTACACCACTTCTTCAAAGATCTCAAGAAAGGAGTTTAGCCTCTAAACAGTTATGAATAATTAACTTTACAAAACAAATGAACCGAGTGGTTTTTCCTATAGTGTATAATTATAATTTTCACCTCAAGTAAATAGGTCAAACGCAAGCACATGGCTTTAAAATCACCAGTCGCGCAGGATAGCTACGTAGATTCAGCTATCGGTCGGAGTTACACCTCTTGCTCTGTCGTGTCCCAAATTTAGCTATTGTCCTCTTTTTTAAAACTTTTAAAACTAGGCTAACGTCATGGCAAGGGCAGTGGGTGAAAACGGTTTTATTTATTTATTTATTTATTATATATATATTTTTAAATAAACATGTCTGCACTTTTGTTTTAAGGAAAATTGATTGCGCAGGTATACGTTTTGATTAAGCAGAACTCTCTTTGATTAAGAGTTTCTCGCTTCATTTTGTTCTCCGACAGAGCTAACATAGCATGTGACAGCTACGGAAACTAAACTTAGGCATCTAAAAGTTAACGAAACGAAACCTAACCTAGCCGATATCATGTTATGGTGGCACCCTCTTGTGTTGGATTTAAGAATTGTTTTCCCCCACACCCCAGTTGATATGCATGTAAATTCAAATCGCCAACATTATGCTGTGATTTGTTTCAAATTAACTGTTTAAACAATAAGATTAATCGGTTAAAATTCCTATTGTCGGTTACATTACATTATAGGCATTTAGCAGACGCTCTTATCCAGAGCGACTTACACAGCATTTCTTTTGCATTTTATACATAGTATCCATTCATACAGCTGGATATATACTGAAGCAATGCAGGTGAAGTACCTTGCTCAAGGGTACAACGGCAGTGTCCGACCCGGGAATCGAACCTACAACCTTTCGGTTACAAACCCAGTCCCTTAACCATTATACCACACTGCCGCCCTTTAACGGTTAGTCGGTTAGGGATTAACATCCCTATTCCACATCGGCCACAAGTCATCCTTGACGTCATACAGTTACGGTCCAGAAATTCAAATATCGACCGCATATATCGGTCGCCCGATATATCGGTCGTGCTCTATATCAGACAGCAGAACTATTGAAAAGAAACCTCACTTTACCAAAGCAATCCAGTACAAGAACCCAAGTCCTTTTGACTGACGTTCACAAATTCAGTAAGGGTTAGCCTACAGCTAGGGCAAGGCAAATAACAGGCAAGAAGCCTTTGAATGACAAAGCCTTAGAGTAGAAATGAGCTCAGCAGGAGAACAAGCCTTTTGTGTGCCACCTTGTCAGGACCTTAGGACCTGATTTACTATGACCTTTAGCATGCGCAAAATATTTTAGCACACGCAAAACTAATAACACAACCAATGATTGGTACGAAACAAATGCCATGACCAATCATCGGTTATGTCATTGGTTTTGCGTGTGCTGAAAGGTTTTGCAAACGCTAAAGGTCTTAGTAAATCAGGCCCTTAATGCACAAAAAGCACAGGAGGGCCTGGGCCTGGCCCTGGCCCGTCTATGACCAAAGAATCAACAGCCGCCACAGGTCACAGACAACATCGTCGATGATTGTTAAAATCAAATGCAATGACACCGCAGCCGTGATGTGGAACTTCACTTCTGCACTTACAGGAAAGCGATGGTGTGGACTCAACCGGGACGGAAGTATACACAGTTACTGATTGATACTGGATTCTTTTAAGTCAAAGTAAACTGGAATGTCATATTGAACTTCTATCAATGTGTGACCTGTGCAGAGATCGCTGATGAGAAACACACAACGACAGTTACGTCAGCATTGCTGCCCTTTAAATAAAGGAAACACTAAAGCGAAAGTTCAAAAGGACGCAACAAACGAGTATGATTTTATTTGACGCAAAACTTTCAAACAAAGAGTTCTGAATTGTGTTTGTTGAGGTCATGCTATAAGGTAAAAATTTTAATGCCCTGGTTTTTAAATTGGTATAAAACTTTCTAGCTCTGTGCATGAAGTACTCTCATTGGCTGGTAAACAAACAACCCTTCAAAGACAGTGCATTTTCCTTAAGGCACCACAAATAAAACATTTTTAAAAAAAGTAAATGAACAGATTGCTCTCAGATTAAAGTAGACTTAAATAAAAACACACGATGGGATTCTAATGCCGACGGCCACAAATTTCAACATGCATCTCCAGAGGTTGCGTAAGCAAAGCAGGGCTGGATAATGATGGTGTGCTTTTGCGTTCATGCAAAAGGCAATGATAAAATTAAAATATGGCGTGCAATCTCAGCTGGCTATAGGAGATACACAACCTATGTGGTACAGTTCTTCAGCACAAGAAAACCTGCATCATTAGTACAGCGCTGCTTGTAAAGAGCTCGTTGATACATTCAGCTTGGAAGAATGTAATTATCTCACTGTGGTTGTCGAAACGCCAACGATGGTGGCACGGATATTAAATACCGGTATATATATTTCCAAAAAAAGATTTTTTTCTTCAAATTATTTTTTCTCTGCTTTAACTGAAGGGACAAAAAACCACAATAAAAAGAAACAAGAAAGACCTTATGCTCGTGCATGAGCCCGATTTAACTTTTTTGATGAATTCCTCGCCCTCTCTTCCTGTTTTTGGAAGCAGTGAACCCCCCGTCCCCACCCAATTAAATTGGGAAAGATTGATGGCACAGCATGGGGACAACGGTACTGGGGACCCAAGAGCTCAAGTAGTATTGAGCACAGACGAGCTCCCAAAGAAAAGGGAGAAACATCCTAAACCTTATTTGAAGGAGGAAAAGGGGAGTATGAGGTAAATATGGCCTCTTGAGACCAAAATTCATAGAGTAATATGACATATTTCCTTCTTTTCTTTTCACCCCACCTCAAAACCAGACTTATAGGATTTTTACAGACCCCCACACAAACTGAAATGGTCATAATTCTTTCCCCCCCTCATTTCTCTTAAAAAAATTAATAGGGGAATACTATTTTTGCTGGTGGATAAGGTCCACTGGCTTGCTGTGCAGCCTTCAGGATTGGCAGCCGAGGATGGGGGTGGGAGGGAAACAGGGAAGTATTGTGTTGAAAAGGCTGCAATGAGTTGCCATGTTTGCTTTGGTTTCTAGGGTAACACCAGACTGCAAAAAGATAACTTAAACAGATGTGGAGGGAGGAGAAAAACGAGGGAAAATAAAAGGGGAAAAAAGCCACTGATAAATCTGTCGTCTCAGAGGATTTTTCTTTTTTAAAAGCCTACCCTTTCAAGGTTCAAGTGCACACCCAGATCACTGCAAAATCACTTTACTGTGCCAGATGATTTTAGATTATATGCAATTTCTCAAAGAATAATAAGTGGACGTAACATTTTTGTTTGGAGAACCCTCCTAAGTCTATTATACAGAGTTTCTGCAGGTTTCAACAAGTTAAATTGAAGACTTTTTAAGACCATTATGAATGCAATTTAAGACCTATTTCACGTCCATTCTGGCAAAAAGGTATTAAGGATATGAAGAAAGATCGGCGTCCCAGAATTGCTTCCAAAGTAAATTAATTTATTCACATTCAACATGAACATAAAACTGAACATGACTACACAGAACTGTGTGTACGCAAGAGTAATCTGTCTGTGTGTGTGTGTGTGCGTGTGCGTGTGTCCTGAAGCAAATGCTTTAATTAGGGGGAACTTCTCTCCCCCTAATCAGATGTCACATTAAAACTGTTATCACTATTTCCCCATTCACAATATCTCTTACTAAAAGGCAGGAAAAGGGTATTCAATATAGGCTCTATTTACCTACACAAATATACTATGACCTGTGCTTATCTTTGACCTGTTAAAATCTATTATTGCCCCCATTTGCCACAGCATACAACCCTTGATGGCAGACAGGAGGTCTCACACCTATTATGGAATTATTACTATACATTCAGTAGTGAACTTGTGCCCATCTAACTTCTAGTCAACTAAAATCAGTATAAAAGTTATTGGCAACACAAGATCATAAATCTGCAGAATGACAAAAGAACACCTTATCTCTGTGGCAGAAAACCTATTCCTATACTTCACATTCATTTTCATACCAGAAAATAATTAGTCTGCTAAAAACGATTCTGTGTAATGGCAGGATGATAGATTAAATTAATTTAAACAGGATTTCCAACTTGTCCAATTCCTCTGAATCGTTCGCATTCGAGCTCATCAATTCTCTTATCGATTCCAGCATGTATTCCCGACAGCTACGCTTAGCAACAACAACAAAAATGTGCGCTGTCATTTTCCCATTGTCAACGCATGCTGGCAGGCAGAGTCTAAAAATATAAAAGTAATTTTTTTAAAACTCATTTAAGCTACTATTATTTAAAAATCAATAGAAAATGTGTTCGCGTAAGCTCTCCATTTTGTTATCCGTCTTCGGAAATGATCAACTATTCAAAGATTTGTGGAGTGTGTGGACTTCCCTCGGGAGCCTATAAGGCTGTAACTACAAGTGTAAAACTACAGTGTATTGATTGGCGGTAGATTGCCTGCTTGGTCACGCACAGATGTATCCTAGATTTGGAAAGCGAATAACTAACCTAAATTAGCTAAATGATGATCTTCAATCTTTGTCATCTTCAGCTAATAAGAGGAGCCAGCTTGCCTCCAAAAAAATGGTCAGGTAACGTTAAAGATCTCGTCTTTCTTCCATGTAAATGTATAGGCTACATGAGAGAGGAGAATGGTGACAGTTGAAACTGTTCTGATAATACAGAAACTAACGCAAACGTTACGGTGCAGGTTTATGAAACACGCCTAGAATAACTTTTATTTTCCCGCTAGGGAACTTCAGTTGTAGCCCCAGCAACAACAAAAAAGACATAGAAAGTGGGGCAGACCCACAACACACACTCATAAGTTTGCGATCTTCGTTACAAAATGAAACTCCTAAATACCCAAATCACAGAGCAGCGGTTAAACAACAATATTTTAGCCATCTTTTTTGTGTTAAACTGATCATTTATCCTCTCTTCTCGCGTCCTTTTTTATAATTTTTCGGTGTCTTATTTTCTTTGATGTCTGATATTTTTAAGCACTCGTATTGATCAAGCCAATTCCATTTATAATTTACAGAATTATACAATTCTGACTTTTATTGGATGCTCTGCTACTTGTGCAGGCATAAATATAGCAAATAAATATTTTCCATGATATGACTACGAAATATGAATGAAAAACAAATGCTTTATACTTTATAAATATTATGTAATTGAATCCATTTTAGATGACCACCCGATAGTAATAGTTCGTCCTTTAATAGCCTGGGAGCAAATAATATTTAAGGAATCGATAAAGAATCGAATCGATAAGCAGAATCGATAATGGCATCGGTATCAATAAAATCTAACGATTCCCAGCCCTAACAGTGACATGCACACACAAGCTCAGGAGCACTATTTAGTCACACATCGGCAGGTAAGCCCTGGTATACATACACACAAGCAAGCATACTGAAAAGCTTGAAAAATGCTAAAATATATATAGCTGTTCCTCACTTACTCCTCATATTAACAGAGCTTAAAAACTCAAAAACCTACTCCACTGACATTCACTGACCTTGGTATTATTTGACTGCTACTTATTTACTGTATGTGTGCGTTTGTATTAAGCGCAAGGGCTACCAATAACAAAGGATATCCCAAATTGGTACATTCATATGGTTAAACGGCATCCAATTCTTTTGAGGATTGATGTTTTTTCACTTGGTGAGTCAGGAAAATATTAGCATCAACATTAGCTTCCAGGAGCTCAAACCTCTAGCAGACAAGAGGAAAAGCTAGTGAGTAAAATAGTTTAGTGGCCACGGACCAAAATTTTAAGATACATGGCAAACTAAGCTAAACAGTTAGACTACATAAACAGCTTTCGTTTTAGCTTGTTTGTAACAATTAGCTAGTAGCTGAGCTAGCGCACTGTGCTTGTGTAAAATATACCGGCTGTGGATGAGATTGCGGACAGAGCAGATTGAAATATCGCTTTTCAACATGTTTATGCCTGTTGAACAGATGTATTGATAAAGTATTGGCTTTTTACTCGCGAAGGTTTTATTGCACTTACAGTAACGAGTGTAGTTGGAGGAGCTACTCTGACAGCCCTGACACAGAAAACAGAGCCTCTCCTCTCCTCTCCTCTCCTCTCCTCTCCTCGTCGATGCGGTCAGCCCTGACACAGAAGAGGAGAGGCTGCAGCGTGATTATAATTTACACCAAAACTTTAAAAAGTACCGACAAAAGAACCGGCAATGTCGGTTGTAGTTTCGTTACAGCGTGATCAATAAAGATTTTTCCCAAATACATATTTAAAAGCGAGACTGAAGTTAATGCAACTTTATAAAAGTAACGTTAACTTCAGAATCCGATCAATTTTTAAGACCTGTCAAAATCGTATTTAAGACATTTTAATAAAAGGCCTAAAATTCAGATTATTGGATTTTAGACTTTTTAAGAACCTGCGGAAACCCTGATTATATCTGAAATGCATGGCAACATAGCAAAGCAAATAGTCAGAAACTCGATGCCACATGGTTAAGCTTTTACAAATTTGCTCATTTTAATAAAACAAACTGCTTTCCTTCTTGATGGACGTTTTAATCTGAGGTTGGCTGAAAGGCGAAAACTGTGATGGTGGGGACGGAGCTTGTGGTCTTCGAAAGCAGAAAAGCAATTAAGAATATACTCTTAAGTGCTCAACAGTGCAGAGAAGGTCCCTACATTGATCTGGCAAAACTATGTATGACAGGTCTTAAGTTAAGAGAGAAATTAAAGTTAAAATTCCCTTTATAGTCGACTGGAAGATACCTTCAAACCTACTTTGGCCTTTGACAACGGGGGGAATGTAGATAATATATTTTTATCACAATCACTGTAACTGCAGTATCACTTCTGTACATAATTAAAACATAAAAATACCAATAAAACAATTAAAACTGCATCTGTTTATTGGCAGAAGGTACTTAAGTACAAATGGTTCCAGTTTCCACTTCCACGAAAAAAACGTAAATACTGATGACTAGGGGTGGGACGATTCAATCCCATAACGATTCGATTACGATTCTTTAGGCAAAGGTTCGATGCATCATAACATCTTACATTTGACCACGATTCGATTCGATTCATTTTGATACTTTAAAAAAATGTAATAGGTATGCTAATGTGATTTGATACCGATACATTCAGCAGTAATTAAATATTCAATTAGAACCTTACGCCAAGTTCACAGCATTATGTTTATTGTTAAGGCATGCCATACATTTTGCAGCTGTCTGCAGCAAATAATGCAGCAATAAACATGACTGCATGGTATGGTGCATCTAGGTTCCACGACAGTCATTAAGTGAATCGGACAGTTAACGTAGTAATAATTAATTGAACGTAAGACATTGGAAATAGTCTTACTATTTTAGTTTGTCTCGAACGTCTACTTGATTTTGAATAGAAAATGGTTTAAATTTAAATATCAGAAAGCACTTTACAATTAACTGTCTGGACACGGTATGTGTATAAAAACTAATAAAAACAATTATACAAAAAAATAGAACTGTTTGGCCATTTCTCCAGGAAACTCAGGGGAAGTGTCAATGACTCCTGAGTTTAGCTGGCTAACCCGCTGCAGTCTTTCACGTCATTGGTGTGTCGTCGGCTCAAATGGTTTATCATGTTTGTGGTGTTGCCTGTGTATCTGATTTCTACTTGGCAGATCTTGCATATTGCAGCGGTTTTGTCAAGTACACACTCCTTCTTTCTAAACCCGAAATGCTTCCATACCACTGATTTTCTGTTCGGAACATCGCAAATTCGGTAAGTTTCTGTCTCTTTTGTCGCACTCAGCGAGCACGCAGCTAGTCATTTCGCTCAGATCTGTCCGTCTCATTGTCGCTTGATTCCTGCCTGTCCCTGCTTTCAACTCACGCTTACGTGGAGCAGAAACATGGATTGAAGCTGGTCAAAACAGTTTTAAAAGTAGTCGTGTCTCAGAAATATATATTTTAAATAATGAAATTAATATTTTTTTTAAATAAATGAATACATGTGCACATTCATTTAAAATGCGATATTAATCGATGCTTATAAATTCTAATCTTACAGATCGATGCAGTTGTATTTACACATTCAGATCGATGCATCGCGACCCCTACCGATGACTGTAATTGACAATTAATTGAGGGACCAATATTCGCCAAGCAAAAATGAGGACAATGTTGAATGAACAAATAATGGGGATAAAATTCTCCTCAGAATTCATTCTTACTCAGGCCTCAGGATCTTCCAAGCCTGTGAAAATCAATCTATCAATCAATCAATCAATCAATCAATCAATCAAACCTGTTTGCCAATCTAGGCCTTTTCGTCTCAGAATGCAGAAATAGACAGTCCCGCTGTCCCAAGTCCACCCCCTCCGCCACTTTTCCCGTCTGTGTCAAATCCCAGGGTATGTCTTGGTACGGAACCAATCGAAAACGGTTACCTACCACATGACTGCAAAATTAGACTCCTTGCTGGTGGCAATAGCCTCTCTCAGTGAACAGAAAATTCTGCTAAAATGCACATGCCTTCAGTCTGCAAATCAGATTCTACACTGCATTCTTTCAACGTATTTAACTTGAGAAAATGGCTTTTTATAAACTAGTGTGAATATAATTTTTATTTTATTTATTATTATTTTTTTTAAAAAGAGCATGCATTGCTCTTGAGGCTTCTGTTAGAGGTGTTTTTGATCCTATACAGGGAATGAATCACACAGATTGGCCAAGAACTGGCTACTATAGAATGTTAGCGCCATACACTTCGACTTTCACTTGTGTGAACAGGATCACCTTGTGTGTAGATCTGTACTCAGTGAACATTGAGAAATTATTGGATTCTGAAAATGTACTTGTATCAAGCCTGAAGGATACACACAAGCAACTGCCAGGCTCGTTCGTCCTTCAACCTTCATTCAAACATGAATATTCAGATGAAAGCCAAACAAAGTATAAAATGTTCAAGATGGGTTCATGACCTCGAGAGTAAGTGTTTGAATGACAAATTGCTACCTACACAAGGGTGTATCATGTGCGACTAATTTGTGTGTGTGTGTGTGTAGGCCTCAGAAGTCTGATGTAAAGCAGAGCAAAAACCTTTTCCCAAATATGGATTTCCGGATCAAAGCGATTATCTCTATGGAGAAAATGAATGTGAGTGTCACATAATCGCCCCTATCAGCGTCAGTGATTTAAGCTGCCGTTTAAAACTTTGATGTTTTTATCCCGACACATTTCTCTCTTAAATGGCACTGGATCCACTGAATTTTGATGCCGCTTTCTCGCCGAAAAATTTATTCGGCTAACACTGCTGCCCTGATATATACCTCAAAGCTAGCGGTTCTGAGTTTGTTCTAGCTAGTGAATTTTTATGTAACATGGCAGTGTCAATGTGCAGCTAGTATGTATTACTTACTTCCATATAACGTTATAGCATTTAACAAATGGATACAAAGCGATATGGCGAACCTGTCGTAGGTATATATTATGAATATTGGCAAGAATAGGGGATATTTGGCAGGACGTGAAGTGAGGTGCTATTAAGCCCAATATAGTCGTCTCAATATTGATCATGATACCACAGGTTAGAGCTTTTATTACACGGCGTGGCCCTATATCTCAAAGACAACAACTTTAATAAAATTTATGTTTTAATAGACGCGTGGCCTTTTTCTGAATTCACTAAGTTACTGAGTGAGCAATGATAATAACAAGGAAATCCGTGCGTAGCCTATGGATTGCAAAACTGAATGTAACGTTAGCCTATGGCATGTTGAGATTTTGTTTCTTGACCTAACGTTAAGTCATGAATAAAATGATTGAACTGGCCTAATCGCGTTGTCATCATTCAAAGTAATGTTATGCTATAAAACCAACTACAGGTGAGCATGACCTTATCACGCCCAGATTTCTGAATTTTCCTAATTTCAAAAGGGGCGGGGTCTAGCTAAACCAGCGTGTTTTGTTACCCTTTAACGTTACACAACCTCTTCGTGTAAGATTGATAACTGACTGTTACTATTATTAGCTAGCATAGATAAATGACCTGTTAAACTAGCTGCTCTTAGGACCTAGCTGGAGCATCTGAAGCAATGTTAGCTAGGCAATCACGGTAGCTAGCTATCTTATGGCCAGCCAGCTAGGATATTGGACAGCTATTAAGACTTTAAGGACATCGAATAACTTAAATTAAAACAGCTTGCCATAAGCCATCGTTAGCTTGCTAGCTAAATGTTAAAACGGCTTACCTTGAGCTATCATTAGCTTGCTAGCTAGCTAACCCAGCATTGCTAAGCAATGGCAATGTTCATGGCAGGGGGAGTAGGGCAATTTCGGACGGGAGGGGTGGAATAGCTAAATTAATATCTAAATTGATAAGCTAGCGAATGTCTTTCAACAATAGTAGCGCCCAGCTTTTTTAAAAACGAGCCCAAAAACGGTAGCTACACTCATAAAAAAAAAAAAAGGTACATTCTTCTTTAAAGCTAAGGTACACATTTCCAAATGTACCCTGAAAGTACAATAATGTTCTATTTGGGTACTAATAAGTACATTTTCGAGCAAAAAAGGTACAAATTAGTTGGTATTGCTGCCAAAGGAGTACGATTTTATGAAGCCTACCTATAGGCTGCCACCCCAGTGACAAGCGATAATACCTTTTATTATCTTAAATGGCATTCTTCATGCACTCCATACATTCTACTCAAAATGTGAACAATTCTATTTAATATGTGAACAATTGCCTTATTTGTTGGGTAAAAAAAGATCTGTGCAGGACTCTACTGCCAGGCATAGTCAGCAATGGTCCAGGCAAGATTGGAAACCAGTCCATCGGTTCAATACACTACACGGCAACGATACAGAAATCCAGTGCTTTAGCAGGGAGTGTACATTACACTACACTGAAATCCAGTGCTTTAGCAGGGAGTGTCACTCAGCAGCCATCAGTGGGCATATTAGATGAGTGATACACTGATGTGGAAAACGAGTGAAAATGGAACAGGGCAGAAAGACTGGACAAAGATGAGATGTGGGGACGAGGCAGGGGCACCGACCTGCTGGAGAGGTTGAGCAGCTCGTGCTTGTCTGCCACTGTCGACTTCTCCTCCAGCTCCCACATCAACACGTTTATCAGGTGGGAGTTCTTAATGACGATTGGAACCTCCTCAAACATATGCTCGAACCCAATGTTCGCTTTCTTCAGCCTGCGGATGAGAAGACCAGCAACAGATTCAGTTGAAACCTGCAAACTGCAGCCATTTGTGAAATACAGCTGCTTGGGGAATAAATATTTGTGTTGTTTTAGAAATATTTAGAAAAATATTTTATATTTTTAACAGTGCATGGATTCAGTCGGTGTTCTGTCAGTTCAGGGGCGGGGCAAGCGAGGGGAAATAATGCTGCGTCTGTCACCGTTCTGAGTACGGACACATCGTAGATCAAGCTAACTATCGTTATTCTATTATAATGTCTGAAAATTACATTGACACGTTTCCTAAATATAGTTTGGCAAAATAAACCAAACAGTTGCAACCAAAAATTGCAATGTTTTTAAGATATGAGTTGGGCCTGGAGTTTTTTGGGTGTGCCCTCTCTTGCCAACTATAGAGATCTATAGAGAATCTAGTAATATATAATAAAACATTGCCATTTTCGAAATGCCAAAAAGCTGATGTGTGGCTGACTGCATGCCAAACATTTAAAAACCCGGATATCTTTAATGCCAAGAAACCCATGGCTAACAACAGCTAACTGCACTAGCCCAGAAAATGACATCATTAACATTGCTTCTACAAACTAATATTCAAAGTGAAACCGTTCGATTATCATCGTACATCAGCTAGCTAATATTAGCATACTTTTCATGGTCATGGATCATAACAGTGGCGTAGGCCAGTGGTTCTCAACCTCGGTCCTGAAGTACCCCTTTTTGTTCCAACCACAATTGCAATCCCAGAATTTTAACAAGCTGTTAATTATTTTTAAACACAATGAAACTGCCAGGCCGAATGAGCAGGATGTGCGACTGAGCTGTGAAGAATAATCATTAGATACGGAAACAGACTGAGGAAGAAAAATGTCTACCAATACATTCCCTGGTACAGCTGCTCTGAGACCCACCTCCTGGACTTAAAGGACTAAGCTCATCACCACGATCATCTCCACATACACACTGACCCTCGGTTTAATTGAAGCTGGGGTTTTTCCTGCAGTCATGTTGATGTAGTTTCTAGTGGGTTTCTCGATGTAACCGCTTTAGCTTCTCCAGTTTGGAGGAAGAATAAAATGCAATCTGTTTTAATACAGGCTGACTGTGCATACATTTCACTGCAAAAGGCTCTCAATGGATGCACTGAAGCCAGAAAAAATTGGCACTGTGGAGAGCATGGACAAAATCATGAAATGCAATAATTAAGCAAGTGAGCTTTAACTGGTCACCGAGTAGTTTAGCTTCGATTAGCCACTGCGTTACAGGCGCACTATGCAGTATCAAATTACAAAATTACCTTGAAATATCTGCAGCTTAGAGTATGAGATTCAGCAGGAGAAATATACACCTCAGTTTTTGTCCTAAATTCATACAAATCACTGTTTGCGTGGAATCATTGTTTATAAATTAAATGGGAATATAGTGTTATAGGAGGATATTGACTGCATTTATAGCCATTAGCCATACTTTGGTCATGCTACAATAGAAATCATGATTTTCTAATTGTCATTAAATATTTTTGCTAATTGGCATAATATTGAGCCACCAATCTAGTTATGGAAACTATGAGCTTCAATAACAATCAATGCAATATATATCTTGTATAGAAATATTCAAAAGATCTATGTAAACAGTGCATGATCAGTAACTCTGGACACAATATTTTAAGCCATGTCAAACACAATTTTTAAAATTTGTTTTCTATTATCTATGACGGAGGTCTTCAATCGTGGTCCTGGAATTCTGAAGCGTCTGCAGGTTTTTGTTTTTATGCAAAGGTCTCCTGTACCAGGGTGGCAGCAGACCTCCATCATCCATGACAAACATAAAAATTGTATATTCCACCCTCAGATAGATGTGAGTAGGGACATACCGAGGAACATACATACATAAGGAAAAGAGAACACTTCCATGTTTCTTTGCAACCGAGTTGATTGAACGGGAGAGAGGGATTTGTTTGGTGAGAAGTACACAATGCCTACCCCTCAGGTGAGAAATCCTTTTCCTTGCAGATCTCCATCAGCTTAGGTGTCAGTCTGTAGGCCTTCAGGCACAGTGAGCCCTGCGCAGTCTTGATTGGGTCTGAGCAAGAGAGGTGAGAAAATGGGAGAATTGAAACAGTCACGTATCAGCTGAACAGTTAGCTGTGCCCCTGTACCATTTAATGCCATTGCTTAAAATGATTTGTTTACATAATATTTACATACCTTATGGGCTGTAAATGCACAAAATACTTGCAGAAAATGTAAAACGGAAGTTGTAATTCTTACTTTACAGTGCACCTCTGAAAGGCAAAGATATAAAACCGGTCATACTTTACATTTCCTGGTCCACACACCTCTTGACCACATGTGTAACACTTTTTTGTGGGATATGTAAAACTACTAATATGTAATTGGTAAAGAGTGTATCCTGGCGTCCCTTAGTGTCTCCAAATGTATCCAAAATTGATAAAATATGCATTACAGTAAATCAGAAGGTAATCGGTTTCTATCAACACAAAGTATTCTGACTCACAAAAAACATGTTTGCATTCAGTGCATGAAGGAATTTATCTTTTTCAAAAGAATGTGGTGGTGATATATATAGGGGTCCAGAAACCTATCCACCCCTATCCAAAAATTAATACAATGCTTTGTCCGTCCATATTATGGCCCATTGATGCTGGTGTGCTCTAAATACTAATGCTACAATACATGACTACAATACATAATGTACTATGTTGCAAATCAAAAATAAATATGGTAGGTCTTTCACAATAAGGATAATAATAATAATAATAATACTAATAATAAATAAATAACTACTATATTTTACATGGATTGTGACTACAATTTACCCTGGTCACATATAACTTACTTAAGTCTTATAAATATTACAAAATATTGTGACACTGGATTACCATTGACAGCCAGCAAAAATGTCATAGGTTAGTTTATAGCCCATTGATTCTGGTTTGCTCAACATAGCATAATGCATATGTACCAAATACTAATGATACAATACATGATATGACCTATGCTACTATTTAGCCACACATACTATAATAAATCGATAATAAATGCTATATTTTACATGGCTACTGTGACTAAAGTTCAACCTATGCACAAATAGTTATTACTTGAAAAAATCGACTTGAATCTCCGTGTAATAACGATTAGGCATTGCGCGTCTGAAACTGGTAGAAATCGGATCCAAAATGGCTTCCGAATGGATGCAACCTAGGGCATGGCGTGTTATGCATGGATATTGGTCAGATGGTTAAATGTACCTATGGGAATGCCGTACCATTTCAGAAAGCTTAGGATGCGCACTATTGGACGATATAAGTGTGTCAAGTTTGTGTGAAGGATTTACAAGTGCATCTTTTGAATGCGATCACGGCCATTTACGCACGGCCATTTTAGAGCATGGACACGTTGTAACAAGGATTAAATATTAAAAACGGGTCAACCAAGGCAAAACATAACCTCAGATTCTTGCAGGAGACATCTTAATCTTCATAACCAAACGTAAGGTTACGACTATTTATATTTTACCGGAGCTTTTTATAGCAAAAGAAAGTTACGTGGTAAACAAATTCCACTCGTTTTTTTTCCTGTGGAGTGAGTAGGCATGTTGACAGTTTTACTTGTATGTATTCAGGATCTTGGAAGGTTTCTTGCTGCTGTGATAGTAAACAATTTTTTTTGTGATAAAATAAAAACTTTAATTAACTCTCAAATATGTTTAAATGTTTGCTATCTTACATGTGGTCGGGTCCATTATAGATAACGTATAACATGCAACTCATGAATTACAAGCAATTGGTGGCAGATAGAAACGTGATATTTCGCACGCTGATAGGATATTAAGTACTGATTATGATGATATGCGGGTTATGGTGATAAAAATCCATATTTTCGTAGAACTAGCAACATGTTAGTGATGAGTGGAAAATGGAGACACAGGCGTTTTTACCACTAGGGGTCAGCACAAACAAGTTAAGAACCTCAGAAAGACAGTGCCCCATCAATCTGGCCTTGCAAAAACTGTCTCTCAGATGTCCATGTGAGAACCAGTTTTTTAAAATAATCTTAATGTCTACAGTTTCTAGTCTGCCTTTAAACAGTCAGGTTGAAGCAAAAAGTTAATTAAACTGTCAATCAATGTCATGGCTCTTCTCACCAAATGCTTAAATACAGCGGAAAAACAAAATGGAAATCTTTTCAAGATCCAAATACAATACATTAATAAAATCGGAATGCGAGTCCACGGGCCTTTAAGGATACACGCAGATGTAACCATACGAGTCGCAGTGGATAAATTCTGCTGTCAGGAAAAATACATTTTCTGTCTAAAAGGCTTTATTAACCTTCCAGCAAAGCTCAGCAAAACTGCAACATATCCTTGCCCACTGACACGAGGAAAAGATTCTTAAATGTCCAAAAGAATCGTGTAAAATAAAGGAGGGGCTCCATCATAGCTTTCCACTTCTGGATTCACAAGAAACTCAAATCATGTAAGTCAAAAGGCAACATTTTAATCCAAAAATATAGATTTAAAAAACCATGAAAGATTTTACGATAAAAACAGATCAAGACACACTTAAATTGGCTGTGTGCCGCCTAATGCTGTAAATGTCTTGATGACTTAACAGCCCTTTAACCAACCATGGGTTCCATACTATTCCCGTGTAATTTGTAGCTTAATCTAGTCCCACCCCCACAATTCCCATAGAGATCCATTCAAATGCAAAGGTTATAGTATCGCTTCTGAAAATATAGTATTGTACCTGAAAATAAGATATTAACCCCTTTGCACAGATGGAAAATTTGGTAAATTTTCTGTTTATAACTCCAGGTGTGAGCATCACAGAAACTTGGTAAATGGTTTAAATAAAACAAGATAGGTGTACCATTTACAATACAAACTTAAATGTGTTTATTTTTGTAATTTAAGACAAAATAAAGTGCCACAAATGCAAAGAAACTTTGAAAAAATGCAACAACAAAGAAAATCCTGGATCATACATTTCCTGGATCATAAACTCCATGTCCACAAGTGTGCAAAATCTGAGGATGATATGCAGAACTACTAAAGATCTATGATGCTAAATATAGGCCTGTTGTCCAATAGTGTCTCCAAATGGCTAAATTGTGCACTGCTATATATATTTAACTACAAATCAACAGTTTTGTCTCATAAAACTCACTTTTGCATCATTTTCAATTGGGAATTACTATATTTTCATCAGTATAGGGGGGTAGATATTTATGGGTCTAAAGACTGTTGCTAAGGTTATAATGTAGTCTATTGGATAAAAGAGCTGACAATTAAACCAGAATGAAATGTAATGAATGAGACAGGCTTGCAGGGCATGGGGGGTATTACGAGTCGACGTTTCAGATAATGTAATCAAGTGTTGTATTTCTCAAACGGATTGTCCAAGACAATAAATGACAACTGCATTTTGAAACACTATGTGTAAAACTAATGGTAGGATTGTATATTTAAGTATTTCATAATTTGTAGCAGATATTCATAGTAGAATATGTGGTATAATGACAATATATGTTTCTTTCACCATGTTTATTTTGCATTTGAGTGAGCAGGGCTTTTCATGGCTTTTCTGGCATACGATCAGACTATTGTTGGGTTTATCTTGTTGCTATGACAGAATTCACATTTTATATGATGAATAATTATATTTATGAACTCACACAAACGCTATTGTCCACTATGTGATGCATGGGTAGGTATAGACTGGGTGGGGGGTTGCTTGTTAAACTATGTCACGCATGGGTAGGTATAGACTGGGTGGGGGGGTGCTTGTTAAACTATGTCACGCATGGGTAGGTATAGACTGGGTGGGGGGGTGCTTGTTAAACTATGTCACGCATGGGTAGGTATAGACTGGGTGGGGGGGTTGCTTGATAAATGGACTTGCTACAGGAAAATAGTGACACTTAGAAACTCTGTATTCAGCAGTGGTCCAGGTTTTTTCCTACAAAAATGATTTTTAGTACCGTATAAAATCATATCCTAATTTATTTAATTGAATTTTTTGGATGCATTATGGACTTTCGGCCAGCGGATGGCGATATATATTGTACTAGTCGCCTTCAAGATGTCAGTACTAAGAGACGATTAGAAGAAGCATAGAACCATAGACTGTATAGAAATGCAAAAAGCTATTCTGTGACAGAGTGCAACCTAAATCATTGGGGCAACTTTGTAGAAAGACAAAGCGTGCGCAGCGAGTTGGATGGAACACGCTCCCATTTTGAATTAGGCTACCTTTGAAGGCCTAACTTCTGAAAAGGTAAAAGCTTTAATCCAATCCACGTTGGCATCCCATACTATAGTGGTAGACATATCGGTCCCAATTACAGTATTCATGTTCGTCTTAAATTATAAACTAGGCTACAGCTTTAAGAAAACCTGCAGGATATCTTTTGATATCCTTTTATACCCAGTCATGATAGAATCACCTGTTAACCTGCGGAATGTTCCAAACAGGTGTTTTGAACTTCCCAGTCTTTTTTTTGCCCTTGTCCCAATGTTTTTGGAACGTGTTGCAGGCATCAAATTTGGAATTAGCGTATATTTACAAAAATCCATAAAGGTGATAAGGTAAAACATTACTTTTATTTGTACTGTTTTCAATTAAATATATGTAAAAGAAAATGTACAAATCATTGTTTTCTGCTTTTATGTGAATTTTACATATTGTGCCAACTTTTTTGGAATTGGGGTTTGTAGATAAATGTGGGATTTGAGGCTTAGGTGTAATGTTTTTTTTTTTTTCTGTCAGTTTTATAAATTTGTCATTTGTGACTTCTGTGATACGTCCAAGTGACCTCTGACTGTTGCATTAGCACAACATTGGCTCATTTGTCAGAGAGGTGACTGTACATTTGACAGTGATTTCACTGGCTTAAAGTCATCATATTTATGTTGCAAATCCTTTGCAATCAATGACTGCCTGAAGTCTGTGAACCATAGACATGGCCATTGGCTTGGGATCTTCCCTGCTGATGTTCTGTCAGACCTGTACTGCAGCAATCTTCATTTTCTGCTTGTTTCGGGGGCTTTTAGCATTCAGTCTGGTCTTCAGCAAGTGAACCTGGATTGGATTGTTAAGAACCTCTGATAGATTGGTTTGAGGTTGGGTGATTGACTTAGCCAGTCAAAAACATTCCACCTTTTCCCCCAAAAAAACTCCTTGTTTGTTTTTTCTGTAAGTTTGGAATCACTGTCCTGCAACCGGTGAAGCGCCGTCCAATGAGTTTTGATGCATTTGCTTGGATCTGAGCAGACAAGATGTTTCTGTATACTTCAGCATTCATTCCTGCTGCTGCAGTCAGCAATGACATCATTAATGAACACAAGTGAGCCAGTTCCAGTGGCAACCAGACATGCCCAAGCCATAACAACACCTCCACCGTGTTTGACAGAGGAGGTGGTATGCTTTGGATCACAAGCTGTTCTTTTATTTCTCTCCACGCTTTCCTTTTTCCATCACTCTGGTACAAGTTGATCTTTGTCTTATCTGTCCATAACACTTTGTTCCAGAACTCTACAGGTTTTTTGTATTTCTTTTTTTTTTTAAATGTACTTTTGCAAACTGTAACCTGGCCGTTCTATTCTTGAAGCTTACCAGGGGTTTGCATCTGGTGATGGGTGAGACCATGTCAATTCAATGCGCTTTTTGTCCGCATCAACATGGATTTGAATGAGATTTGGCATGCCGATTTGGTTTTGTAAGAAACCCATGGAACCAAAATGAGATCGTTAATCTGGGAGATATTAGCTCACAAAGTTTGGGCTAATGAGCACGCACCCATGACTATCTCTTGTGGTCCATCACCATTACTGTAGGTCATAGAGAAATGGTTCTTATATCATATTAATGGTATCTTTCTAGCTCCATCGTCTATTCATATACTATATTCAGTTAATCTGCGAAAAAAATCTTTAATTTTAAATGGCTAAAATTTTCAAAGTTAGGTTATGATACCGTCAACACCTCCAGAAAATTTGGTCTTGGCTTTTTGAGTGGTTGCTGAGATATCATTACGTATCTGAAGTGGGAACACATCACTAATTCCTTATAATGTTGTTGAACAGTAGTTAATGAAAAATAATGATTTGGAAAAATAATTATTTTTTAAATGCTCAATTTGCGCTCCTTCAGAGCCTTTGATACGAGAACGGTGTCTCTGCTTGACATCGTGTATGGCGGTCAAGTTGCCATCACCGGTTCATCCACCAATAGCACCTCTTGATGGTCCATCACAAGTGTATCAGGGCAGTATGGGAACGTGTACGATAGAGACGGTCCATGAAGATGCAGAAAGTTCAATCTTATTTCTCCTTTGATGCTTGCAAAGTCGAGTGATTCCTGAAGTGAGAACATCCATTCAATACTGCTTTCTGAGTATGCTGAAAAGGACCAGACATCCACTTTGTCAGTTGATAGTGGACGAAAGCGGTGTCATTTCTGAGTACCAGGAATTGTTCTTGCTGACAGATCTCTTCGTCAGGTATTCAAGTTCAAGTTGGACTGTGCCATTTCAAACATCTGGCGTGGAGAATCTGCAGATCAATAGGTCGTTGCAGGCTACCTCCAACTCCATCAGATGAGCCTTTGTGTGCGTTGCAAATAAGTGCCATTCTACAGGTATACAAAATCCACCTCATGATGGCACAAGTTGATGAAATTTTTCTGGTTCTTGTACAGACTTGCACAACCATCTGAAAAGTAGATCATATTCTTTGGACACCCAGTGGTCTTAGAGGAACTCAAGACCTCACCTTCAGCTGGTCTCCTTGTTTTGGTGCCTCATTTTATTTTCAGTTTTCCCCTCCTCTTTCTTGGAACTGCCCTCTTCTTCTGATTTAGTCTATCATTTGATTAATTTGTAAGCAGCTATGGGGTGTGACTTGCACCCCTATGGACACCTTTTACAAACCCTTTTGCCCAATTATTTTGTTAGTGTGTTTGTTTTGTCAGTGTTTCTCGTTGGTTACCCTGGAGCGACTCAGTTTCGGTTTGTTTTCATTAGGGGAACGTAACACACGTGACTCCTCAGTCAGGGGATGGACAATCAGCAGTACTTGGACCCCAAGGAGCATGATTTAAATAGCTCAGAGCTACACATTTGGGGGTTATTGCTGTTCTTGGGGGGTATTTTTTCTTCTGATAATAATGAAATCAATTGATGAGGTGTGCTATACAGTACAGCAACAATATAAGAAATTAGTGATAGGAAACCATGTGATGCTACTTCAGATAAGTGATATCTCAGCAACCACTCAAAAAGTCAAGACCAAATTTACTGGAGGTGTTGACTGCATTTTAATCTCATAGCCACTGTTCTATTTCAAATCTAATGTGCTGGACTAGACAAAACAACAAAAAATGTGTCACTGCAGATAACTGCAACAACAGAAATAGCCGATATGATCCTATTCTTAAACATACAGATATTTGTGTTACTTTTATCATAAGTAGGGTTGGGCGATGTCTACTGAAATGTGACATCACGATGTGCACATCCAAACATCATGATGGACGATGACATCGACCTATTGTGGTTTGTTTTAATTAATAAATTATTATAAAATAATAATTTTCATTATTTTATAGGCCTATTATTTATATCAGGTAGGCTATTCATTTAACTTCTGTTTTATCTATTCTAAACTAAATATGAATCATTATTTCATGGTAACGCAGTTTCAGAACATGAATCAAAATGGAAGTTGGGAAAAAAACGGCAGTGAGCAGACAACACAATGGCGAAGTTAGACTCGCGAGGAAAGGCAAGGCTATCTTTTAATTAGAAAAAGAAATGATCCATTAACCAGGAATTTCATAATTCTCTGAAGCGTTTCAGTGACATGTTAGCCTAAGTTTATAAGTATAAAATTATGCAAGTAATTTTAAGTAATTCTTGGATTATTCAGTGAAAATATTTTCGATACTAGGCTCATTGTCTCAATGCGGCAATTAAAACACGTCAACGCGCCGGCGGAGAGTTGGAGGGGGTAAAGTTAAGAAATCGCACCTAATAATTAGGCTATATTATTGTAACAGCGCAGTAATTATTTTGCAGTAATCACAGTAAGTTTGATGAAATCGTTGAAGTGGAATCCGAAGGCGTAAGTAAGGGCTGCTCATATTGAATGCACTATATACGCACGGGCTGTTGAACGTCATTCAAAGAAGACATGTAAGTAAATTCTAATCTGCAGTTTTATGACATAGCCTAGCGACTCAAAATGTGTTAATCACGATGACATCATCCATCGAGCCAACCCTAATCATAAGCACTACATTTTACCATGTGGATAAGGTTTTGATATTTAATGTTACCCCATCTTTTTCTTTATTTATTACATATTTCAAGCTTGATTTCTTTGGTCCAGTGGCACTGCTTTATAGTTTTTTTGTAAAGGGAGTGGAGTACTCGTTCAGCCCAGAGGAAAATCCTGATCTTCCCAGGGGAGCCAGCCAACTCAGCGGTAGGACTGAGGGGAGCCTTTACTTTCTCTCATCAACTGAAAACGCTGTCATTCTTCTCTCTGCTCAAGTAGCTCTCTTCCCACTCTGCATAAGTATTATCGATAGGTGGAGAAAGTGACTTATATTATGAATGACAAATGGCTGTAGCCTGTCAGAGCGGTTGGACAAGGGCTGGTACTGTCTTTCAGTGCAGTGCTTCAGGAGCAAGGGGGTGGAAGAGTGTAGGGGGAGGGCGGAGTCTGTCAGTGTGAGGAAGGGAGACTGTAGTGGATAGGGAGTGGAATCTGTCAGTGCGCGGGAGGGAGAGGGAGTGGAACGTCAGTGCGAGGGAGTGAGAGGGTAGGGGAGTCTGTCAGTGTTGGTATAAAGATGACCAAACAGCATCTGGCTATACGTTCTATTATGCCTCCTCCCAATCAAGCTTGGAAAATTCAAGAATGGGCAGAGGCAAAAAATAAAATGGTCTTGTGGAACCGTAAGCCGGTTCAATACAGATATTCACTTCAGCTTGTGTGGCAAAATTAAAAAAGGAAAATGACCTAGAACTCTGATATGCCACACATCTGGTGTGGTGGAGGGGGAGGGAGAGCGAAAACTTACTGACAGGATTGTGCAGGGTTGGCGGCGGAGGCAGCTGCTAAAAACAGTTAAGGTTTTGTGTGCGCCCCCCTACTCCCCCGCACACCCCTCCCCCCGGTACTTCCTTTAATCAGAGCATATAAATGGGAGTTGCTGGCAGGGGATGGGAGCAGGAGTGCTTTTTGGGGAATGGTGGGGCAATATGTCCTAACTGTATGGTCGCACACTAAGCGAAGTGCAGTTTTCTTTGACATCTGGTCAGGTTCCACGAACCATCAGGGAGAGAGGAGGGAAGGGGGGGGGGAGAGAGGAGGGAAGGGGGGGGAAAGAGGGAAGGGGGGGAAAGAGGGAAGGACTTGTTGGAAGGAGGAATAAAAATGAAGCAGCGACTCAGGCATTCCAAAATGTACACATCAGGGCTCTGATAGCAAGAAAAATAAACAGTGAGAAGGAAACCCTGTCTAGACATGGCTGCTGCTAGTGCTGAGACAGACACAGGGCTGGTATTTACACAGAGGGAACTGCCAAGCCTACCCAGAGAAGTGGGGCCGGCACTGGAGGGAGGCCAAGAAAGAAATGGGAAGATTCAGGAGAGCGTGAAGACAAAAAAGAGGATGGACCAAAAAGAAACGTGGAAAGATGAAAAAGCATAAATAAAAGCTAATATGTAAATTGCGCACAGAGGGCTTGCAAAGGAGGGAGGGGGGCAACGGTATCAAAGGAAACTTAACAGAACTGACAGGAATCGGAGTGTGGTTTATTAGGCGCGTACCGTAGATGAGTACCACTGACTCCTCGATGGCGTGCTGGTAGCTGAACTGGGAGTCCAGCAGGGCTCTGCTGACGAAGGAGCCGTAGTAAGTGGACTGGTACCAGCCCACGTGCAGGTGGTCAATGTTGACGTGACGGAGGCTGCGCATCATCTCCATCTGGTACTGAACTGAAGGGAAAAAAGACACAAAAAAGGCAAGATAAATGAGATGGGATAAGAAATGTGGACAACCTTCCTTGTGCTGTTGTTAGACACAATCTGTTGGCTAATTTGGCCAAGAAAAAAAAAAAAACAAACGAAACAAAAATAACACTGACCTACCTATTCCTTCCCTTCCTCTCTTTAAAATGTTTTAAATATATATATGATGGGAGGGAAAGGGAGGCAAGCAACACATTGTAACAGGCTGTAATGAATCAGTTTAGCCCATTTAGAACCAAGGAAGCTAGCGTTAGCCTGCCAAGTCATTGTCATCCTAATGTACCGTTTGTAACCCTCGACACCACTGGACTCAATTTCATTCTCTAACTGAAAGTCTTTATTTGTGTTGCCTTGTTAATGTTCACCAAGCTGATTTGTTAGCTGCATGATATAATTTAGACATGAGGAACAGTACAAATAGCACCCAGGCAATTTCCAAGACACAAAATACGGCATTATTTTATGGTCAACAGGACCGGTAGTAGTAATAGCTGCAATAGCACGTAGCAGTGCTCGGTTCCCCTTTACCAGGTCCTGTGGAACACACCATGAATGGGTCTACTTCAGAGCCGCTCCTTACTCCCTTATTTGTAAGAGCAATACTATGCCCCCTGGGATTCAGAATATTGGCACCTCACTCGGCTCCTTTCCTGAAGCTTCTCTACCCTCCATCATCTGAACACGTACCCATTGGATTTGGTTACTGAATAAAAAGCAGAATCTACACTTCAGTACCATACTCCATCTGAATATAGACTCCTTGAAAGAACAGAGATTACGCGATTGGGAGGCTGAAGGTTGGGCCATGTTGGAAAGAATACCAGGACGAGCGGTGCACAAAAGAATGTACGGCTGTACAAATCAAATGGCAGACGGGCACTTGTGGGGGAATAACGGCGAACGAGGGGGCCACGAGCAGGGGAAGCGCTGCCACTACTTTAACAAGCGCGGGGAAGCGGCTTTGTTTTAGGGAGCTGCTAAATTCCCACAAGGTGGGGCTGCCTGCAAGGTCCTCGCTTGGCTGCCCCAGAGGGAGTCAAGTCGTTCTACAGCTTCCGTCTATCTCTCCGTGCCTTCATCGGCACGGACACATACAGACCCCATCCCCCTAACCCCGCTGAGTCTCAGTCTCCGTATCGCAATTTCTGGGATCAAGCCATCCATTCCTCTCTGTGTGTGGCGTGTTAACGGCAGAAATATTGGTTTCACGCTGGCCCTCACTCCTGCCGTTTATGAGTACACTGACAATGTGAGAGGAGGCTTGAGAGGGGAAGTAACTTCCACCACAGAGGATAGCAAAGCTAATAACCTCCCTCCCCCAGGTTGTCACTGGACAGGCATGCACTGGAAAAACTTTACAAGCAAGGCTCAGACCCCAGATAAGCCTGCGTCCCTTTAGGCAAGGAGTAGACTCCTGACGCGGCCTGGACGATCCCATTCTGTATCTCCATGAACGAAAATGAAGACATATCTCCCCCTCAAGAGGGTGACCTAATCCCTTCTCAGACAGCATTTCATTTTTACACAGGAGAAGAGGGAATGTTAAAAAAAAAAAAAAAAACTTCAGGATCGTTCTCATTTGATGTGCTGAGGTCGATTGGGGTTATAAATGGTACGAGCAGGTGAGAAACGAAGGAGCAGGACTACCGAAGGTGGAGAAAGAGGGAGGAATGGTTAGACGAAAGACTGAGGGCCCTCTGTGGGCTCTACTGGGAGCACCCTAGCGAAGAATTCCCTGGGCCCGCTGTGAAAACAGACGGGCCCTTGAGCCGGCCACGGGAGGAGATATTTTAAGAGCCGGTTTCGTTCGGCCAGCGTCTGTCACGCATGTCTAACATGGCCTGGCTGTGCCAACCCAGACAACGTCTCGAGAAAACAAACACATAAATCCCCATGAGGAGGATGTTACACAGGGCTAAGACCGCCACCGCAGACAAGGGTCCTCTCAGTGCAAGGGACATCATGCAAATACTGAGAAAATAAACATTCTCTTCATTGATCAATGAGCCTATTCCTACGCAATCATACAGATTCACTTTTCCTACTGACCCTTACAAAATTATCCTCAAATTCAAGTCAGCACCCTTAATACCGAAATGCTGGCGCATCTATTCAACAGAGGCTATAAGGCAAAACAATTTTGGTACCAATGGGTTTGCTTGTAGTCCTTATTTTATAGTATGATTTTGTACTGAGAAAGCAGGTTGTGCACAGGCAACATAAACAGAGATTGAAGACTCCCTGCTTCAAGGTCTCCTCCACGGAGCAGAAAGACTGGCCACACAGTGGCTCTCACAGCGAACCGGGACCCGTGGGGTGGGTGCTTCACGTGCCACCCAGCAACTGTGCCTGCGGGCATCTCTCCACTAGAGTGATGGCTGTAGCCCCTTCCACTGCTGGAATAAAGTGCATAAACATTCTTCAACAGCGGCCAGATCTGACCACAAACACATTGGGAAAACAAGAAATAAAACCGTACTGCCAAAACGTTTCAAACGACAATATTATAAGCAAGATAATGAGTATCTTGCTGATCGCATTCTGTAATTATCCAACTTTCCAAGCTAGAAAACCCAAAAAAATAAATAAATAAATATGACATTAAACGGCCTGTTGCATGCAAAAAATATGAATTTGGCAGAACATTTACAATAAGGTTTTGCAAGCTTGCCACGGCCTTCTGAAGTAAAGGCCTGCAAACTGCCGCAAAATTGAGAAATAAGAAGCGAAGGCAAAAGATAAAATATTATTTTTTAAAAGTGCCTAAATTATCCACATTGAGCTCTTATTTAACAGATCAAAGCGTAATCAAGTCTCTCTATGTGGCTGGCCAAAGAAATTCTGTACTGAAACATTTGAATATAAAGTTGCAAATTCGTTAGAGGTATACATAATTTAGTATTTTTCTTCAGTAGAACGGTTACATTAGTGGCTAACTTGCCAGCGAGTTACGTGGCCTCTCGTCTCGAAGAGACGCTGCACTGCAGGCAGGCACTAACAGCAGGACTAGCAGTAAAATGCCCCGCCGCTCGGCCTCCGCTTTGGAAACGTCATTCAGTGGGCATGGCAACCTATTGTCTGAAATGTAAGCACCTTGGCCGTTGTAGTTTATAGTAAGCCAGGTACCTGGTACATGTGCAGTAGTTTGGGGCTATATCTCTGCTCTCACTACAGGTAGAAAGTTGGCTGACAGCTCATTTTAATCAGGAGGAAAGCTACTTTTCTACAAAACTTCATAGAATTATCCTTTATTTCCACTGAAACTCACAAACAAGTGACTTTTAAAATGTTAACTATTTAGACCAATTGAAAACTATTACAGTAAGCCTAAGAGAGAAAAAAATTCTGACAGATCCCCTGTGGGTTTCTGGAAAGCTTGAGCAACATACATTCTCATAATATCAAATCTGGACAGCATTACTGATAAATCTTAAATAAAATGCTGTATTGGGAAACTCCTAATTATAAACTATCCAAGCTTCCTAAATTTGACTTAAACTTATAATACACTCTTGTCGGTTTGCTTATTTGTATTATTTTATTATATTTTGCCTTTGCTGATGCTCCTTGCTGTTACTCTATTCCCTTTGCTGCTGTAATACTGCAAATTTCCCTGCGGTGGGATTAATAAAAGATTATCTTATTTTATCTAAAGAGCACTCAATCCCCCGGAAAGTTTGTGTGCTAAACCAAACGTCAAAACCGGGCTTTGCTGTTGAAGCTCACTTCCTGGTCTTGTTGAGAGTGTTGCTCTCCGGCGCCAGTCCGGTTGGCTCCAGGATAGGTCATTTAGGCCCGTTTTTCAATGCAAGTCAATGGCACCAAATGCGATCAAAATACAAACAATCGTTTGGACAATATTTTCATATTTTGTGGACAAATCCAGGACAGCTTGCAATACTGCACGTCACTAGCATCTCATACTCTAAGTGGACGAACTGGACCCGGCTCACACTTAATGACTATAAGGGTCCCCCTTGTTCAGTCTCTGGCACCAATTTTTGTGCAACTTGGCAGCACTTTTGAAAAATACTTTTCACAAGCCCATAGAAAGCGCAGTCACTTTGTCCACATTTTTCTAGTCTATGGCTAAACTCAACCAGCTTTAACCTAGTTAAATAGTCCAATCATTAAAATTAAAAAAATTAAAGCTTTAAGTATACCATCTCTGCTATTGCATATTAAAACAAACAAAACATTTTAACAACAATAGATATCAATGTCAATAAGATGTATCAATTGGTATTCTGCCTGTTTTCAGTTCTTTGAATCTAGAAGACAAATCATGGATCTCTGCTGGATTGACCCAACCAAATTAAATCTACATCTGTAAAACCCTTCTGTAACTCCACCTCCTCCCTTGTCTGACAGTAAAACCATGGGGATTTCTGCCATGATTTCTACGTGCCAATAAGACATAAAAACACTTCCATTCAGTGGACCTTTCCGACACGGCGGAATATGGCGTAGTCTCTAACTTGTTACTGCATTAATCTGCACTATGGGTGGGACATTTTACGATTTTCTCTACATGATGACAAGCTGATTTGTCCTTGCGATTACTAAAGTACTCTTTTTTTGGGTGCCTAAAGCCCGTTTTATAGCAGTAAACCACTTAAAGGTGTAGCAGGGCTTTTTTGTCCAGCTTTCCTTCACACAGAACACCGGGACAGGAATAGGAGAATAAGAACCCAACAGCTATCAGTCTCCTTTCCAACAATTATCAGGCTTTAGTAGACTGATAGGCTACAGACATTGTTTGATAAATATTTTATTTAGCTATTCTGGGAAACAGACATAAAAAAAGACTAAGCTTGGCTACATCTAAGAAATCATGGCCTAATATTTAAACATTTAGCCTTAAGCCTATAGTTTTGTGTCTCTTTTGCGCACTGCACTCAAGGAATGATGAATGACGATAAGAGTTAGACATTGTGGAAAATAAATGCGCTAAATAAAGTTAACCATCTCTTACACTTAAGTGGTTCCAAACCAAAACCATTCAAAATATAGCTGCAAGCAGCAATTCCCAGGGACCTAGCAGCATAAGCAGCATTTGTCAAAGACAGAGACTGCAAAATGGTAGACAACTCTTGACAAGGTTGACCCAAAACCAAATGTTTTTTTTTATTGTTGATGGTATCTAAACCCGATCCCGTAAGGGCTTGCGTATTATCATAAATTATAAATTTTCCAAGTAGTCTACTTAGTTTTTATGGTGACTGCACATAATTTTTTCCGCAAATGAATAAAGGAATATTGGCCGCTAAACAGCAACAGGACAGAATAGGTAGGCCTACACATAGACGGATGTTTTTGTCAGCTTTTTGAGACTAGTGACGATGTTTGAAAATAAATGTTTGTTAAAAACATGTAGCCAATGGCACAGTTATGAATAGATCTTTTACATTACTGTAACAACGCACTCTTTACCAGATCAGATTTTGCGTGAGAGCTTCAGTTTCTGTGTCAGACAAATGGATATTTGTTCCTGTCGACTTCATAAACGTGACCGGCTGTAAATATTTCATGGGTAGTGAGTATCGTAGGTTACTGGACCATGTATGGATATTTGTTCCCGTAGCCGACTTCGTAAATGTGACCGGCTGTAAATACTTTGTGGGTAGTGAGTATCGTAGGTTACTGGACCATGTCGGCAGCCTTTCACATTTTTTTAAATACAACAGTTAACTGTTAAATTTCTTAACTCTTGCAATAAAAAGACGTTCGTTACTGTGAAAAAAACATTAAAAGAAGTACAGAATTTGCTATATGTTAGCACAGGTGGGGATCGAACCACCTACCTAATAGATGGTAGCAGAACGTCTGTCAGGCTAAACCTTAGCTTACCACGTGTAGGCTTAGCGTGACAGAACAAATATCAACATTAGGTTGATGTCATCATCGCAGCCAAATTCCCCTTGCTATAAATGCCATTAATATATTTTCTAAAGCGTCTGGTCTTCACTTTAATATTAATAAATGTGAGCTAATGGCTGTCAAGGACTGTAATGTAACTAACATTTACAATATTCCAGTGAAAAATATTACATATTTAGGAATAGTCATTGCCAAAAATCTAATAAAAAGAAGCTTGCTTAATTTTAATCAAATTATTGAAAAGACTGAGAAGCGATTTAATCTCTGGTTTCAAAGAGACCTGAAAGGCAGAGTTAAACTCACTAAGGCAGAGGGCATGGCCAGATTAATTTATGCTGCTCTTTCTTTACATCTCGACAACCACGCCAGTAAAGCAATAGACCGGATGCTTTTACATTTTTTATGGAAGAATAAAATACACTATATTAAAAAATCTTTTTAGACTTTACTACTTTAAATCACATATTTAAAATCAACTGGATTAAGCACTACTTGAAATGTCCTTTTATATGGAATTTCATTCCCCATCATATATTTTTTTATTTTATTTTGTAATTATAACATGAAATCCCAGCAAAATGATCAGCTTTCCACAAGCAAATCCTTCTATCTTAGTCCTTACTTTACAAACACAATTTGTCACTTTACAAACAAAAACACATGGATGGAAACTCAATCACTCAATCAATGGAAATATAGAAATATATACATTACTGCACACTTCGGGCAATTATTATCCTGGTGGTATTGAAGAATGCGCTATTACCCAACAGTCTCGGACTCGAATCCAACTCATATTGTTTGCTGTTATTTGCTAATATATAAACTCAAATTTACATTCTGTGGGTCCACGAAGTCAGCCTCCCATGTATTGTCAATGCAGTAGCTTCAGGCAGTACACTGCGCTGACAGCATTTCAGACCTGTTTTTTCTTCCTATATTTGGGATTAAGCATATTTGAAAAATAAACTTTTTTTTGTCATATGAATAACGTTCAAATTCTCAGAATGGTGAGAATGAGTGTTTGGGATTTGTGCCCTGACATAAATTGTACTCTCTCTTCAGGTGCCACTCATAACAATCCAGAGAGGTCACGATTTACCAGCACTGAAGAAATACACCTCCTGCTGTTCCCTGTACCATTGTCCGTTCTGTACTACTTCTTTTTACAAACCCACAAAAGAAAGTACATTACAGACTGAAGATACCCAACTCTACTCTACAGGCATTATTTGGAGAACTTCTGTGAACTTTTAATATGTTCTTACAGAATGCCAATTTAAATCTTTCAGTGGGATTTTTGTCCATTGTTTAAATTGTAGAATGTTTTATTTTAGTCTTACATTATTATTATATTAGCAGAGACTGAAATGTGACTAATTTGTTTAAAACTTTAGGAGAACTCATTTTAGGAAGGTTGTGTGTTTTATTGTTTGTCTTGTTTTTTGTTTTTTTACCCTCTCTATTGTGATTGGATGATATTTAGTAAAACACCTATTTTGTTTTCTTATTATCGTGGCTTGCTTTTCATTTCCATTTTATAATGGCAGGTCAAGTTTAAGGTAAAGTTCTTTTAATAAATACATTTTTGGCCTAGATGTTATGCTATGACTGAAATCTTATTGACTACTACTCTATGTCAACAGTGTATGTTTTCATATATTTCATACTTCTTAGGTGTACATAAGTGATTTCATGGGTGGTGGTGTAAGCCAAGGCCACATGTCTAGAATAGGCTACTCCTTGGATGGATGATTCCATTTCTAATCAACAAATTAAGAGTCAAATCTATGATGGGTGAAGTCAAAATGAAATACCACTGTATTTATGCACTCCAGCAGCAAGTGATAGCCTATTTCATTTTCAAGTGTGTACACAGTCTTGTGTGTAAAATAATCAGCATCACGTACAGAAATATATACTGTCGTGCTGCCCATAATGCATTATAGATCTATAGCCAATGTCAAAACCTACTCTATAGAGTACTCAAGTGAAGATGGAATGGACTTCGGAGACTATCGACTATTTCTTGTAATCTGATTTATAGAATGAGCTGAAATGTTCCTGGATTAGACAGTTTCAACTTGAGCCCTCCTTAGGTTGGTTATGTTTCAAAAATAAGTTAGTTAGTGGTAGGCAACACGTTAACGCAGCTTTTGTTTTCTCCCGCTGTTCTTTTTGTTTAGGCTACGTTTCGTATAACCCCATTTTGTTTCCTTTTTAACTGTGCTGCTAACTGACGTCGTAAAACGAACGTGCGTGCAATGTGCATTTGTGGAAGTCAAACAATGCAATATTAATTATATTAATGAAAATATTTCCCCACGTTGTAAATATAAGCTAGAGCCTATATTTTGTTCAGTTATGCCCACACTGTTTACAATAATTCATGTTAGATTTAGATTTTATTTTAAATGTATGTGTTTGCCTCCAAACGGCTTTTGGCATTTTGCCTTCGGGGGGGGGGGGGGGTGTCTCCACTAGTTGCGCTACTACATGATACATGAGCAAGTCGCTCAGGAGAGATGAAAAATTGGTGGCGAAATACCCTCTGACAGCTTTCTTCATGCAAAGCAGGTCAACATTAATCCATACTCATACCTAAATCGCTGCTCACTGGAGTACAGGTTTGCCTGTGATATTTTGTAATGTTTTAAATATACAGTGCACTCAGTGTTGTTTTGGCTCCATGCTCCAGCATATTGGATTTGAAATGGACCAGTGACTATGAGGTTAATGTGCAGAATTTCAGCTTTGAGGGTTTTTACATACATATTATGCGAACCGCGTTAGCAATTGTAGCCATCATCACTACCAAACAGCCGTTGCAGAATCTCACGGCATCTTCCAGATCCCTATGCAGCCATTAGCAATGTAACAAACCCCAAAAAATTTGTAAAATGCACAGAAAAGCAGAAATCAGCGATATGCAAATTCTGTTTTACATATATCAAAATGAACAGTACAAAGAAAAGATATTTAATGTTTTACCTTATCAAGTTTTATTGATTTTCGTAAATATATGCTAATTACGTATTTGATGCCTGCAACACATTCCAAACAAAATTGGGACGGGCAAAAAAGAATTCCCCCATTTTCCTACTGAACTCTATGGAAAAATAAGTCGGGAGAAACAACCCTTCAAGTGATCCATCCATATCTACTGCATATCTGGCAGCAGTGATGGTTTCAGGCTAATTTGATACTGCAGACCCGTGATGACATTTAGCCAACCATGGGTTCCATACTATTCCCGTGTAATTTACAGCTTAATCTCGTCCCACCCCCCAATTCCCACAGAGATCAATTCAAATGCAGGAAGGTTCTAGTATCACTTGTAAGAGTACCTGAAAATAAGATCAAGAGTCTTTTGATATATTTTTATACCCAGTCAGGATAGCATCCTCTGTTTACCTGAGGAATGTTCCAAACAAGTGTTTTTTGAACTTCCTATTTTTTATATTTATTTATTTTTTGTCCTTGTCGCAACCTTTTTGGAACATGATGCATATTTACAAAAATCAATAAAAGTTGATAAGGTAAAACATTAAATATCTTTGTACTTTTTTCAATTAAATATATATTACACTGTATACTGCTTTCTGCTTTTATGTGCATTTTACATACTGTCCCAAATTTTTGGGAATTGGGGCTTGTAGATGCTGTACACTTTCTGTTCGTCTCACTTCCTCCCTCTCTATCCCGACATCCTTCCTGTACAAATTTCCAGGAGCCCACAATGCAACCCGAGAGAAAAAGCCAAGATGAGAAAATGGGAGAGCAGGAAAAGTTGGTGAGTATGTCAGATAAATCTGAGGTAACCAAGGTTACGCAGCTGACCTCAAATCAATCCCCTCTTTGCCAAGCCTAACCAAACTGCTCTTAAATAAACACCACGTATTCATCTTGTGCTCTGCTTTTTGTCAGGCAAGGAGAGCAACGCCCTTTTTTATGACATATGGGGCCCCGGAATAAAGTAGAGTACAATAACACTCAGACATTTTCCATTAAAAAGAAGTCAGTTGGGGCTCGAGAGAAGGGAGGAGTGCATGGTAATATAAAGCGCTTTTCCTCAGAATGCATTTCTAGGCACCGCTGTTCTTACCAAGTTTGCCTTCTCAGGGGGTTTCACAGACGACATGCCATCTTGGGGAAATGAAAAAAATTACCAAGATATGACGATAAAAACGAACAAAATGAGACTTGCACTGCACACCCCGACAGAAAGCAGAGCGAGGCCTTATGAAAAGGCATGTGTAGTACTATTTTCCGTTATAGTGGCCTAAAAACAACTGAGTAAATGCAGGAAGCCGACAAGCAGCACGAGAGGCTGCACTCTGAGTCGCCGAAGGATGCTGTCCAATGATACGATGTGCTCAGGGAGCGGTGACAGCACTGCGTCTGCACTGCAGACAACGCAAATTTACTCTTGGCAGCGAGTCTTGCCTAATTACTCTGACTCTTGCCTAATTTGCTGCCATTTGCACAGGCAAAGATGTTTTTCCACTTTTTTTGTTTTCTTTACAGGGCACACGCTGATACATACATATTACACACATATGCACTGCGCCCTCCCTGCTCTGCAGCAGATGTAACTGCACTGGCGCAAAGAGCCATGAGACGAGCTGGAAACAGCTCTGTGGAGGGGCAGGCTGTCAGTGAACTTCACAAACCCTGTACACTGTGACAGTTCAACATGGTGCACCACGCTGACCTGGGGAGTTTACAGAAAAAATAATTCGACATTTGACAGACTAATTCTCAGCAAAAGCCTTGGTTTACAGACTAGGTGGTCCATTGGGCAGGTACAGGCTGGTGTTGTTTCCAAAGGGGGCTGTGTTTGTCTCTGTCTTTAGATTTGTTCGGGCAGCTTTTGCCTCCACCGAGGCCTAGCAGAAAGACTCATCCATCCCTGCCTCAGCATCACTAACACGTTGCACATGAATCCTAAACAAGCCACTGTCACTCTCACACAGCAGTGTTTACAAAGAGCCCTCCAACACTGCCATAAGGACAGGTGGGCTGCTCAATTCATAAGCGGTGACCATCTGGCTGAACCGTGGTGCATTGTGGGCACGTCCATAAATGGACGCTGCGATGCCAGTAAAATTATCTCGACTGACATCTCTAGACCTCCCCGTCTGCCAGAGGGCCAGAGGAGAGGCAAGAAATAGTCTTGTAGCAGGTTCGGTCAGTCTAGCGAACCTTAGCAAGCAACCCCGCGACTCCCGTTGCAGCGTTTGGTGGCTGTATCTGACAAGTAGGTCCCAGCGGGGTGAGCGTCAGGCAGCTGTCAAAAGGCCCGGCGCCGCCATTCCCATTACAGCCGCCGTCCACGATGCAGCGGATTGCAAGCTCACCGTCCAACTGCGACCTACCGCCAGGCTCCCAGAAGCCATTTAGCTGAGCCAAAAAAAGGAAAAGGGGAAGATTTCTGGGGCACAGGGGGTATCGCCAATAACCCTCTCACCAATTCCAAATGCTCTGCCTACCACTGCTCGTCTGGACGGATGTTGACGTAACGGCGCTCCTCCGCCACCTTTGCCTGCAGCTCCGTGCCACTGGAGTGTGAAGCCAGGAAAGGAGGCAAGTCATTAACAGCATTACAACTTTCATCCTCTTTGTTGCTATGGCGCAAATCAAAACACTCTAAGCCGCCTCTGCCTTCTGTCAAATTCTCCGGTGAAACAATTCACTCAAAACACAGAGCTGAAGGGAGGGGGTTCGAAGACTGCTCTCTGCAGATAAGAGTACATCTGCTGATGCAGGCGCATGTCACATTCAAAATAAGAGGTCCCAATTCACTAGGGCTAGAAGGCCTGTGAAGTAGCTCACCGCCGTGCCCCCTTGCCAGGCGTATGAAGCACAACGGCAATTAAGGAATTTTGTAAACGATGCTCGCGTCAGATCCTTGTTAAGGCGTAGATGCGGTGCACGGGCATGCCAACGAGTGCCAGTCTTCACTGATCCCTGCAACTTGTCACTCGAACAGTTATGCCGTGCAGGAATAATGCAACTGACTCGGGCCCTGCATCACGGACACCACCGGGGCCCTGCATCACGGACACCACCGGGGCCCTGCATCACGGACACCACCGGGGCCCTGCATCACGGACACCACCGGGGCCCTGCATCACAGACACCACCGGGGCCCTGCATCACAGACACCACCGGGGCCCTGCATCACAGACACCACCGGGGCCCTGCATCACAGACACCACCGGGGCCCTGCATCACAGACACCACCGGGGCCCTGCATCACAGACACCACCAGGGCCCTGCATCACAGACACCACCAGGGCCCTGCATCACAGACACCACCAGGGCCCTGAGAGACAACATCGCTGTCTGAGTTGCATCATGAAATTGGGCAGCTTTTGCTCATACTCATACAATCAAGTCAGGAGCTAAAGCCTCCGACAGACAGAGCCAGGGTCAATTATAATTAATATGTGGCAATTATAACAGCCTTTTGCACCCGAACTACGGCTGCCCGGCTGCCCGGCTGCCCGGCACGACCGAAGCTGCAACCATTACTTCCGCCCGTTTCAAATCCAGTCTTGGAGAGAACCAACGTACATGGACCTTCTCATTTGTGTAGTTACACATTTGTGAATTAAAATAAAGTAAAATAAAGAGTATAGTGCACTCACTGTCTCCACCTACTAAACAATTTAGAAAAATACTTTGTGGGGTGAGTGAGGGAGAGGGGTTGGCGTGGCGTGTCCATCGTCATTTAACTAAATTAATGTACAATGTAAAAAAACTAGGATCAAACTGTCAAACTAGACATTGCAGATGAAATATGAATCAAGATTCAGTAACTGCATGGCCTATTTCTCACCTATTTTCAGAAACATATTTTAGTGGACTTTTTAGGTGGAATAAGAGTTTATGAACAGGCCACCACAGAGGCCCTATCGTTTTCCGGTTTAAAACATCTACCTCAAAAAAACCTAAGAACTGTAGTGCGTCTAACCAATCAGGTGCCGGTTATTTCTGTTGTGGGCAGCAGCAAGAATTATCCATATGAGGTAGAGGTACCTCCAAAGAGGTACTGTGACATGACGATTGGAGCAGGGCCAGAGTGGGGAGCAGATAGAAATTTTTAACTGTTAGAGGGCAGCACCAAGACGTTTTCTACCCGTTTCTTCTGATATACAATATTATTTCAGAATTGTTAACGCAATGGATGAATAAGTTTCTTTATAAGGTAGGCACACAAACACGTTTACCGCTAAAAAAAACAACAACTAGAGTGTAGTTATCCTTTAAACCTGGGGAGTTTGCTTGAACGGTCCAAGTACCTCTAAATCTTCCTTCCAAGGGCCACTGACCCGCTGCACGCTTTGAGCATTCTAATGCACAATTACCCTCAGCTTCAAATTTTTATAACTTTTTCCAGAAAAAAAGCTCCATTAGATACATGCGTCACAGGGTTACAAGGCAGATGGGTCACACTGTTTCTACAGAAAAAATTACTGGTATTTTTTAAATAAATATACTCTCTTGCAGTCATTAGTGGTGACCCCACAGGTCTACCTACAGCTTCAACTCAGTCTTGTCAGGTTTCATCATACTGCTAATATTTTTTATATTTTTAAGTTCCTAGCACAGAGACTGAAGTGAGCAGGACAATGGGTCAAACAAGCCCTGAAATTTGATTTGCGTTTTATACTTGAAACAACCAGAAAGAGAAGGCACAGTACCAGTAAATCAATCACGTTTCACATGTGTTTCAATAACACAGACATTGTGGAATGACACCTCTGGTGTTTTGCTTAGCACTTAAAAAAAGTGGCTTAGCACCATACTTATTTAACAGGGATAATTAGCAGCATTTAGACTTTGGACTCTCATCTTTGCACACGGGATAAGAGCAGATGCTACATGAGAAAGCATTAGTTGCAGCAGTACTTACAGAACATGCTGCAGATGAACAGAATTAATTTCCCCATCCTTGAGATGTGGTTTACACTGAAAGCTCTGCTGTAGAAAAAGTGCAAAACATGGCAGATTCAAAATTTAAATTCACACACAAAAAAAGCAGACGTGCTGTTGCAATGTGGACCTTGTGCAAGTGCCTGTCCCTGTATCTGGCTTGAATACTGTTGGCTATACCATTTGAATGCAACAACTAAGCACATCTACACATGGTCACCAAATAAGTACTGGAGCACTCGATATTGAGTATCAAAATGGTGCCACCTCCACAGCAACTACAGGGATTTCTGTATTTTGTATTGCAGGAGGAAGCAATACTCTTCAAAATTCAGGGCATGAAAATATTCTGGACCAACTGTGACTTTCTATACCAGACACAGGCGTGCGTGCGTGCGTGCGAACAGTCATAAACAGACAAATGAAGGAGGAAAAAAAAAAGGGAACAGATCGGTTTGCAATGCTGCTAACAAGGTGCAGAGGGGTGCATTGTAAACCAAATATTTCTCCCGTCCTTTCCATTGTGAGGGGCGTGGTGCACCTCCCACTCAAGCCATAAGGCTGTAGTTTGGCCTTCCGCTGGTCTAACAAAGACTTATTGAAACTTTAACCCTTGTTGTCGGCCAGAAAATGGAGTGAGGTGGAGAGGCTCGGCTATACCATCTTCTGGGCAAACAAGGAACTGCTCACCCGATGCTGGATGAAGCAGCCATTCAATGTAGCGTTTCATCCTATGAGTGTCTGCATCCATAAAGACTAGGAGGGGAGAGTGGGTAGGTGCGGGGTTGTCAACCCAGCCACAGTAATTCTCGCAGACCCACAGGGGAAAGCTTTAATCCCCCTCTGAACCTTCTGCTGAACGTAAGCTTGTGAGATCACATCAGAGATAAAAGCGGACTAGGCTATATCGATCTGATACCTTCATCATTGGCATGTTACATTACTGTAATTATGTAATGAAAGTCGATGTAAGATGACAGCTTTCACAGGCCAGACAGATGGATACCCGATGTGCGCCCTGGCATTTCCCCACACTTTGGTTAGAGCTGGACACTGTGGGGCAGCTGGTTGCTGCAGTGACTCCCGCCCTGTCGGACACACCTGGCCACGTGTGCCCCTGATACTTTGGGAGTACAAAAATGAACGTGAGACAAAAGAGTGGAGGAATAAAACCACAGATTTGACTGTGCCTGTGGGGTAGCTGGCACCTGCACAACAACCGACCGGTAGAATGACCCTGTAAAGCCAGTATAATAACATAGTTTAGCATTTCCACACGGGGGGAGAGGACAGTGGTACGGGAAAGACCCACCGGATGCAATCTCTGCCCTGAGAGAGTTTGTAATCCGTGGTGCAGAGTCAACCTCTTTCTTTTTCTCTGAGAGGAAGCTGATTTGTAACCTCTTTATAAGATGCTTCTGTTATCTAACACAGATAAGGAGGCGTCTTCATCAGAGTTGTCGATCTGGGTGTGTCCAGTAGGCGGACAGGAGGGAGGGAGGGAGGGAGGGAGGAAGAGGTAAAATGCGATGATACTGTACATGAGCAATCCTGATTTAAACCTTAACATGCTGCTTGGCAGAGCAAAACTTGCTATGAATGGGAATAAGGCAGATAACGGCATATGTCTACCAATGTCTAGGCCTCTCTCAACATACTTTCAAAAGATCTTGGTCCATTTAGCCCATCCCTTAGCCTTACCACCATAAGTGTGTGAACAGTCAATAACTCGGTAACACTGCTTGAAAGCGGGAACTATTGGAGTTATACGCAGTCACTCCTCATTATACAGTCTAAAACTCCTTCCATATGAATTCTTATTAAAACTTCACTTATAATGGCAAATAACTTCATATCCACACCTGTCTAAATGCTGCATACCATTTTCTGTATTCTCAACATACTGTTCTCACTTACAAAACATTTGACTCATGACAAAAACAACTGCTAACAAAACGTGTTCTTGAAAAATACGACCACCTTTATCAAGAATAGTTTTCCTACCGAGTCTTGTAAAGCTATAGAAATATAACGCATCATTTTGTCAACATCAATACAGGAAAAAATGACCAAAACAAACGTATGACATGCATGAATACAGAGTTGTGGTCTGGCCTACTCCATACCGCCCACCGGGAAGTCCTCCTGTGGCTGGCAACATCAGGTTAGCAACCTGCGCCATCTCGACAGGAAACAGCCAGGCACAAGCACCTGGACATTCATGACTAACACATGTAGGATATTGCGAGCAACTCACGAACAAACCACGTCCTTATTAAATGCGTTCCAGCAGGAGGCTACCAACTCCGCCATATAGGAGACAGACTTACGTGTGATCCTCTTGACTACGTCCTGCCCAACGCAGTTTATCATTCCCACCACCAGCACACAAGTATACGGTCCTTAGACAGAGGTCCAACATCTCATTTCAGTTTCCGCAGTGACAAAGCAAAAGTCAGATTCCAGACTGTTATCATTTTCCAACAGCCGTTCATGTTCTCTAACATCAATTCTGTCGCGCACCTGGAAGCGGGCATGGCAGCATTGCTCTGGTCTACCAGCCATTAGTTGAATGCAGACAATCAGACGAAGGCCAAAATGTTTAATCTACTCCCGTCTGAGGTTAATCACTTAGATCATTTCAACAATGAATCCTCTATTTTTCTGGCAGGAAATACGAGTGCAAGATCATTTGGGACAGCAGAAAACCGCACTCTTTAAACCATACAGGATTATTTATGTGTTTACCAGACCAACTCCCTTGTCTCCTCTGTCACTTGCACACAACTCACACCCTTCACCGGTCTCAGTTTCCAATATGGCTCCACATTGCCATCTGGTGGAGACTGATGTGGAGCTGTAGGTGCATAGCATACAGCTTATTGGAAAGGCAGACACTACTGACCCTTTCGAGTGTGCCTATTCTCGTCGCGATCCTCAGCAAAAGCGGTTCTAATCAGAATTTAAACTTTAAAATTTACATCCACACGAGTGATGGAATAACGGGAATAAAAAACTGATCTGCAGAGCACAGATGCAGACTAAAACCAGCATCTACCAGGTAAGTGTTCTGGTGCGTGTTCCTGAATGGTGTGCAATGCACGGCATAATCACTAAAGGTATCCTTCACATCACAAAATCCTGATCTTTTCCCAAAAGGGACAAGCTCATAGCGTCTGGGGCCGAAAGCATTCTGTAATCACTGCTGACGGTGACTCCCTTTAATGAAAAAGCCGGAGGGGGGACCAGTCCTATGAAACAATATTCACTCATATAGGACTGGGGGTCTTGGAGAATTAATGTGTCTGAATAACACGTCTGAATATTTGAGTGGCTTTCCAATATCACAGAAAGTTTTGTAATTTTTTTTAACTGATCAAATTAAAGACTGAGGTGAATAAAAACTAATTGGTGAAATTGTGGACGCGCGGCCCATTTGGTAAATCATGAAGAAAAGACAAAGCAGACAATGAGCCAAAAATGCATTTTGTTAATATGTTTACGGAAAAATTATGAAAACTTAAACAATGTGTTAAACTACCCAATTAGGAGCCTATTGATTCACCTCAGTCTTTAATTTGATCCCTTTTTATAATTATTTGCAATATTGGACTTTCATTCTTCATGACATTCACAGCTATTGCTAACATAATGTGGCTTAAGAGGGTAAATAATCCCTCAGTCTAAACATGAAAAACACCTCATTAAGAATAATTAACAGTGGCGTAGGAGTGGTTCTCAGCCTCGGTCCTGAAGTACCCCTGCGTATGCTGGTTTTTGTTCCAACCACAATTGCTATCCCAGAATTTTAACAAGCTGTTAATTATTCTTAATTAGGTGTTTTTCATGTTTTTGATCAGTTTAAAAATATATAATTTATGTAATTATTTGCAATATAGCTCAATAGGCACAATGGGAACATGGGAATTTTATTCTTCATGGCATGCATAGCTACTTCTGACAATGTGGCTTAAGAGGGTAAATAATCCCTCTAAACATAAAAAGCACCTAATAACAACAACTTGTTAAAATTGTGGTTGGAATGAAAACCAGCACACTCCAGGACCGAGGTCGAGAACCACTGGCATAGGCTCCTGTCGGCTGTAAAATAGGCCTTCTGTAGCCTAATCTTACCTTTAACGGATGATCACTCTGTTTCGGTCTACTTTGGCTGATTGTCAATCAAACAATTGATGTGCTTAATAACCAAGACCAATACGTAAATTATTAGGCTACCAATTAATTTTGATAGCAACATTGTTATGTGCATTATACATTTGTTGCATTTTTATACAGTGAGCACCATAATTAATACGACAGTGACACATTTTTTGTTATTTTGGTTCTGTACTCTAGCACTGAGTTTGAGAGGTTACAGTGACAATGAGGTTGAAGTGCAGACAACTTAAATTTGTGGGTATTTTCATTCATATCGGAAGAACAGTTTAGAAATTATAGAACTTTTGAAATTATAGTCTTTTGATATTGTGGGGTCACAAACATCAGGACGTCATGGCATGCAAAGCATATGACCAAATATAAAAAATTATTACTTTATTCTACATTATGTTAAACTGTCCAATATTTTTTGATGCCCAAAAATGTTCTATGTACAAAAGACTACGTACAAAAGGTTCTATAATTTCTAAATGGTTCATCCGACATGGATGAAAATACCCTCAAATTAAAGTTGACAGCATTAAAGTTGCACTTCAAGCATCGTTTCCTTTCAAACGCAAAGTGCTCGAGTACAGAACCAAAATAAGAAAAAATGCGTCACTGTCCAATTAATTATGGTGCTCACTGTATATCCACATTTATGATGACGGGTTAGCCTATCATGCGAAAATTTGACTTTTAAATGATCCATGTTTAAATGTTCAATGTTTCTTCGATTGTAAATGAGTTTTTCTAGCCTTAATTAGGCTATGCGTTGCGCTCAGCAGTTTGAGACAAGAGGCTGACTTATTTAAATATGCTTTCTAATGTTTAAATTGCTTTGACTAATTTGAGTGGCGTCTTAAAATTAATTACCTTCTTTAACACATTCAGATCATTGCCTGCTCCTTGTTAAACAATCTCAAGTTAGTTATCTTTGTCAATGTCTTAATCATAAGCTACATGTTGGTCTTGATTATTCAGCAAATGAATTGTTTGATTGTTACGCTACTCAAGCTAAATAAAGAGAAACGAGTCCAATGCTGTAGCCCCTACTCCACTCTTTCCAGCGATGCAGCTATCAATACATATATAATAAATCAGTGCTACACATTTTATGACACAAAAAAAATGCAAGCACAGAAAAATTTGCTCTATTCATTGATATTTGTTAAGAACTGTAGGATATCAAATATTTAGATATAGATCTCTTGCTCTCCCCCTGATCGCCCCCCCCCCCTCCCCCCTCCTACCGTCTCTTTCTGTGTCTCTCACTCACCCCACAAATATCAAAAATAAGCCCGTCTGTCATAAATGGCCCCTCTTCCTCCACACCTTAACCGAATCAGGGCAGAGATGCCCCCCCCTGTGGAGAGTAAGGTATCGGGGCCTATGGAAAGAAGCTTTAGTTCAGTTTTGGTTTGGAGAAGACGTTTTTTTATTTTGGTGGTGGTGGTTCCCTTGGTTCCTGTTCAGCCGGAGGGTAAATAATATAGGCAATTTCTGGCTTATTAGTCTCTCTCTCTTTGATGGTATATTCTAATTAATGTCTGGCTTAATGTCTTCATCTCTGCAAATGGTAAGTAGTCAGCCTACATTCATTAGTGAATGTATGATTTCAAGTAATTATTCTAATTGACTTTTTTATTTAATAAAATTATTTAACCTTAAGACCTGATTTATATTTTGTTTAGGCTTGTTGGTTGATCCACCAGGTTACTGTTTGACTTACCTATCAAAGAATTCTGCGATTTAATTGAGTCATTTTTAATAATAATTATTAAATCACTTAAAACATATTTTGAGTGTAGGTTAAGTGAGGGCTTCTAGCACACAATATCACTTGTGTTCAGTATGCAGAGTGCCAAAGGTTTTAACAAGGGAATTGACTATTGAAACCGTTGGATTCAGAAAATATAAATTTGACCTAATCCTCACTTACCCGACATAATTGGAGGTCCCACCGAGATAGGTTGTCCTATAGCATACTAAATTGTACTATTGAGTAAGCTGCGGTAAACCCTGAGACGAGTTCAAAACTTTTTGCTAATAGTCTTAGATTGATTTTATTTTATTTTTTAATATTATGGTATACCAGACAAAGAGAGAGATGCCTCATTTGCCCTCCACCGCTGACCTACCAGCTTTCCCTGTCCAGTCAAGGTTGGATCAGCAGCGGTACCTCATGATCTCAGAACAGCAGTACTTCATGGCCCAGTGTCCAAAGTTTGCAGAACATCTGAATGCAATGGACCAGCTTAAGGAGGCACTTTACAACCTGCAGACTGAGTATTTGGACTATCTGATTTCTCCAGATAGTGATGAAACAGAGCACAGGATTGTCCAAGAGATAAGGTCATACCTAGAGAAGACAGAATTTTCTCAACCTTCATCAGTCAAAGCAGGCATGGGATGAGTTAAACCAGATGTGAAAACTGGCTTGGGAAAAACACCACTGTAAGTCACAAGTTTCTTCTGTGGCAGTACAGCCTGCACTGGTAGGCCCAGCGGATGGCTTCGTCCCAGCGACAACCCAGGCACCACCCCCCACCCCCCACCGAGGACAATACACCACTCTCTACTGACACATTCACCCCCCCCCCCCTTCAGGCTTGGACAGTTCTGTGGATTCTGTCACCTCCAGAGACAATGCAGCTCCAGCCCTGGGGGGCTCCCCCTCCCATGAGGAATTTTGGGTAAACAGCTCTGTGGCTTGTGTCACACCAGCCACCACAGAGGATGTGACCTCACAGGATGTGGAATCCGCTGCTGCAGTCCCCTCAGCCGAGCCTGGTGAGGAGATCGTCGGACCCCTGGAGTCAGAACCTGCTACTGCAAAAACAGCAGCCCAGCCTGGTGAGGAGACCGTTGAACCGCAGGACGCGGAACCGGCTTCTACAGGCACATCATCCGTGCCAGGTGAAGAGGTCTACGCACCCCAGCAGTTGGAGTCAGCCCCCACAGACCAGTCCACCCAGGCCGAGGACACCACCACACCCCTTGTGGACTTCTGTTCCCCTCCTGCTGAATCCGGGGAACCTCTGTCTGCTTCACAGGCAGAAGGGGTGTGCTTTGTGGACTCTCACACTTCCACAATTCCTGTGACGGAGAAGATGGGGGGGGGGGGGGGTCTGTGCGAAGGCCTCGCTCACCTATCAGAGATGCAAAGAAACCCCGGGGGAAACGGAGCAGGAAGGCAACCCCCGGCCATTTTACGACCCCTCGGGCCTTCAAAGTCTCCGCCAGCGTGTTGCACTCCAAAGCAAGATGGAAACAGCAGCTTCCCACAACCTTATCTGTCCACCCCCAAGCTACACCTGCAAACTTCACACACACACACACACACACACACACACACACACACACACACACACACACACACACACACACAGTGCAAGAGTCCCTTTCCGACGTCTGAAGTGTTCGGAGAGCAGTAATGGACTGGAGGCCTACGAGCGACAATCAGCCCAGCTGCCCAGAGAGGGAACCAAAGCCAAAACTGGCGTAGACCCCTGGACAGAGATGAGATGGGCGCGGTTAAAGGGCTTCCACTTGCGGAAGAAGCAAGATGACAGGATGCCTTCTGTCATCCCGGTTTGCTGAACACTGTGGCCCTCCGCTGCCAAAGAACTGACAGTAACCACAACTCCTTCTCCACAAATTATCTAAATCTGAGGATGATATGCAGAACTACTAAAGGTCTATGATGTAAAATATAGGCAGTGTATCCTGTTGTCCATTAGTGTCTCCAAATCTATCCAAATGGCTAAATTGTGCACTGTGCTAAAAAAAAAAGATTATATATTGAACTACAAATCAACAGTTTGTTCAAAACCGCTTTCCAAAACATGTCATAAAATTTATAAAATTAGTTTTGTCCATTATAAAGCATATACATTTGTCCCTTCTAATGGTTTAAGATCAAACACTGATATCACAGTGTTACATACACCTAAATACAGTCAAGTCAGAAAGTCTGAACACCCCTTTCACCTTCTCCACGTTTTATTACATTACAGACATATTCTACAATAGATTGAGTTCATTTTTTGTCTCAAAATTCTACACAAAATAGCCCATAATGACAAAGTAAAAACATGTTTTTAGACATTTTTGGAAATGTATTAAAAAACGAAAACACGCATATCCTTTGCATGCTGTTACTTCCTGAAGTCTGTGACCCATCAACATCAAAAGACTCTCGATATCTTATTTCCAGGTACTGTTACAAGCGATACAATAAGCTCTCTGCATTTGAATGGATCTCTATGGGAATTGGGGGGTGATACTAGATTCAGCTGTAAATTACACTGGTACAGTATGGAACACATGGCTGGCTAAATGGCTGTAAGTCACTTGAGTACTCTATAGCCTTGCTGTAGTGTGCAGGATGCTGGGAATCATTTCTGCATGTGATCAAAAAATGCACAGTGCATGCAGAGGGCCCTGCAGTAGTGTGCAGAAGCTTTATCAGCATCACTCAAAGCACACAGCAGTACCTCACACAAGGTTAAAAAACCAGAGTCTGTCATGGTATGAGGGTGTCCCAAGGCATGGGTAACATCTGCACCATTAACATTGAAGGGTACATATGCATTTTGGAGCAACATATGCTGCCATACAACGATTTCTTCAGGGGCCTCCCTGCTTATTTATTAGTGTGCATGTGAAAATAAAATAACAAATGCATAGCCAGCCAGCTGCTTTTGACCATCCGTCACTGCGCTGCTGCTGCACAGTGCACTGCCAGGAGACAGAACGCAAATAGGCCCCGCCCACCCCAGGGGGGAAAACCGATCCTGCTCTCGCCCTCCATTCTTCTTCTTCTTCGAGTCCGTATCAATCTCAGATGTCGTTCTGCCAAGATCGGGCGCAGGCCACAGCTGATGGAGTGGGTTCTGCCAGGTCTGCTGGCCTGCACCGGGGGGCGTCGGCGCATTCCAGTAGGTGGGACATTGTCTGTACTAATCCACAGCTACACGTGTCTTCTGTTGTGTAGTTCCAGGCTTTCATCAGTGCTTTGCACCTCCCCTGTTCCACACGCAGTCTATTGAGTGACTTCCAGGTTGTCCAGCCAAGGTTGTGGCCACTAGCGAGGCTTTCTGTTGGTGTTATTCCTCTGTCCACCCATTCCAGAGCACGCGTGTCGCGTTGCCATTCATCTTGCCAGATGTTGGCCCTTGCTGCTTGTTTGGTTGTCTGGAGGGGCAAGACTGTCTGCAGAAAACCGGCTCTGGATGGGAGCCTGCGTGGGGGTGCTACATGGCCATGCAGAGGGTGTCTAATGTCTGTCTCCTGTGTTCTCCGTTCATCTTGAGCGATACACAGTCGTCTGATGTGCGGAGGGGAGATGCCGGCTAGCGCATAGAGACACGGGACAAGTGTTGTCTTGACGCATCCCGTGATGATGCGACAGGTGTTGTTTAGGGCTGTGTCGACCAATTTGGTGTGGCGTGATCGGCTCCAGCTTGAGCAGGCATACTCTGCTGTAGAGAACGACAAGGCCATGGCAGTCGCACGGATTGTTTGTGGGTCTGCGCCCCACTTGGAGATCACTAGTTTGCGCAGGATGTTATTGCGGGTGTCGCCCTCCATTGACTTGACGTGACGGTGCCTTCTTGTCATTTCGATCAGTTAGCCAACAGCAAAAAAATGCCTAACAGTTGTTGTTTGGTGGGATGCACTACAAACAGAATTGCGGTTTTATAAGATTCCTAACCGCAAAACGGAGCCCATAAGATGAGAAAAGTGGATCCAAGCAATAAGACGAGGCGTCGGCGGGAAGAAAGGGGAAAATGCGGGACCCTGAAGCGCCACATGCTTGTGTGCAGCAGGCATTGTTTCATAGGTAGCCTAATTCAAATAAGTTATCCAATTGTCAATTTATGGCTAATTAATATTGCTGAAAAACGTCAAAACGTTTTGACCATAGGCATATGGAATGTGGATAAATCAGAGCGCTATAACGTTACAGTATTATATTTGCAAGTGCAAAATATTATCATCCACAACAAAAAAGTTGTGGGCATCCAAAAAACTATACTTTTTCATCGTTGTGTGCGTGTAGATTCCAAACAAACGGTGAGACAAAGAAAAAGCAATCAGCTTTCAATGGGTAGGCTACTCAAGTAGGCTAAGCTAGCGAAATAGAGGTAACGTTGTCATAAAATTTCTTCTTACCGTGAAAATGGACGACTTGTTTACATTCTCGGAGAGAATCTATCACCACGGTGGCACTTTCGTCCACAAGTCAATTATATCGGGAAATGCCCTCTTTGTAAAACTAAATAAATAAAAGAAAAAGGCTATGTTGTTACTGCATACCAGTTTTTGCCAAAGCTGCATCTTAGCCATCATAGCACGGAGCTTTCAAAACCATAACAATGCAGAAACCCTTTAAAAAAACTAAATAAAAACCGTAGGCTACACAGTCTAGCCCAGGGGTTTTCAAAGTGGGGGCCGCGGCCCAACGGGGGGCCGCCAGGGGGCGCCAGGGGGGCCAATTGGAAGGGAGAGGAAAATGGAAAATGCAAAAAAAAATAATAATAATAATAAAAAATGTATTAAAAAAATAAATTTCACTTCATAAGATTACTGTGCCGGTTTAAAATAAGATATAAATTGTTATAAATCCTTTCATATCGAAATTAGGTCTTTGCCATGCCCTTCTTAAAATCGCAGCCAGTAACTAACCATCTGCCTGTCGGTCAAAGCGTTACGTTGAGCTAACGGCCCGATTATGGAATCAAAATAGGGTCAAAAGTATTGTGTTGTGTATTATATTTTTTTATATTTGCCAGTGTAATTTAAAAGTTTATTTTTAAAGCCATTTCGCAATAGGGGGGCCCCAGCCAGAGGCTACGGCTATTTGGGGGTCCTTGGCATGGAAAAGTTTGGGAACCCCTGGTCTAGCCTACGATAACTGTGGACAAAACGGGCTGAGAAATGTAGCCTAATAAAGCAGAGATTACATTACATTACAGTCATTTAGCAGATGCTTTTATCCAAAGCGACGTACAGTAAGTGCATACAGAAAGGTCGTCGAAGTAACTACAGAACAGATAAGAAAGCACATTCTTCCCATACAGTAGCAGCTATCCCTAGTAAGGAACACAATGCAGTTCACAGTGAACTGGGTAAATCAGCTCTAATACAATTCTATTCTAAATATTATAAACTTCAATACCTTGAATACACAGTTCAACAAGAACACGTACCATGAGGTCCTAGATAAGTATCAGTCCAGGTGGAGTCTGAAAAGGTGCGTTTTCAGGCCACGACGGAAAGTAGGCAGGGTTGGTATAGAACGCAGGGGAATGGGAAGTTCGTTCCACCACTGGGGAGCTAGGGTGGAAAAGCTCTGCAGTCAGGACGAGCGAGTGCCATTTACACGGAGGGGGGGGAAGTGCAAGTCGCCCTGCAGTAGATGAGCGAAGCGGTCGAGCAGGAACATAGTTCTGGATCAAGTCCTGCAGGTAGGCGGGGCCTGTCCTATTGGCTGCAGTGTAGGCCAGGGTCAGAACTTTGAACCTGAGATATGAATAGGTTGTGAGTAGGCTATAATAAAATGTATATTGTTGTCCATGATTATGCTTTTTTGTTTTGTTTTTCATTTTTGGACATATATAATATTGACACAATAATATTTTTGTTTACAAAAAGACACAGCAACAGCCAAATACAGCTGTATTGAAAAGAATTGGAGGCCTCTGTGTGGTGTTTTTAAACTCTAGTAGGCTTGTTCCCAGTAAATGTTTTGTTTCTTACAATCAATGTAGCTACTCCTTCAAATTAAAGCTGTATATTTGTCTTTTTAAGAAAAAGCACAACTACTAGCCTATTTGAAGAACAATGAATCGCCTATGTATATACAGATACATAACACATTAAAACAGGATTGTTGTAGAACTCAAAATGTTAACTGTACCGGTATTAGTCTGTGCACATCAGATAATTAGTAACATTAACATTTCAACTAGCCTATATACTAACATAATAGAACTCCTGAAACTCAGTTATGGCTTTTGGTTTTGGTGTGCCACCCCATCTGGCCACCCCGATGAAAGATTTCTGGGGGCGCCACTGCGACTGAGGTGTCGGACTCACGTGAGGGAATTAATTTGAGGTCCCACTCGGGGAGGAAAACTTCGTAATGGTGCCAGAGCTGTAACATACATTCCTAGCCAATTCTGGATTCCCTCTGTCGACTGTTAAACTCTGTAGCGTCACAAATCCTACACCAAGGACTTGTATGAAAAAAGGCATTCTAGAACAACTTGTGAACTTGGATGCCCTGTAGAAAAGGCATAGATGTTCCCTTTCAACCTGGTTAAATATATTATTAAACAAATATATAAAAGGTAGTATAAGCGTAGATAAAATAATGTCACACTCTGAGGGACTCTGACAGAGAGCGCCTCTCTGACCCAGGCCCAGAAGCTACGGCATACTAGGACATTTAGAGGGTGGTATTTATCCCCTGCCCCCGCCGCCCCCCCTCTCCTTTAATATCCCACCCAGACACTGAAGCACGCAGGAGAACTGGAAGGCCTCGTACGCGCTGGTCCAAAAAACGCATCTTAATGCACAGGAGCCATTAAAATGAAACAGAGAGGCCTCCTGCTGCATTACATTTTTTTTTAATAAAGCTGCTGACTTTATGAGATCAAACCCCCTTGGCTGATGCCAGGGATCTTTAAAGCGGTCTCTTCGGGTCGCCTCAGGCCTCCAATCAAATCATACTTAAAAATGTTTGCCATGAAAAGAAAGAGAGCCCGTTTCTGCTTTCTTGCTTGATATAAGACTTCAGCTGCTCAACAGTCCGGGGTCTCCATTATCGTATTTTGTGTTTCATAACGCACCACACGTTTTCAATGGGAGACAGGTCTAGACTGCAGGCAGCCTATGACTATGAAGCCACACTGTTGTAACACGTGCAGAATGTGGCTTGGCATCGTCTTGCCGAAATAAGCAGGGACGCCCCTGAAGAAATCGTTGTATGGCAGCATATGTTGCTCCAAAATGCATATGTACCCTTCAATGTTAATGGTGCAGATGTTACCCATGCCTTGACAGACTCTGGTTTTTTAACCTTGTGTGAGGTACTGCTGTGTGCTTTGAGTGATGCTTCTAGAATCTTCATGTGTTCTCCAACATTCTCCATCCTGAGGAACTAGACTGCCCTCCTTTTTCATGCTGAAGCAATAGTGTCGTCTTCATGCTCAGACTTCCATGCACCACCTAATCCAAATAGTGCTGAGATTGCTGGCATCTCAGGCTCCATAAAATCCCCCCAGCATATTCTGGGTAAAAAAACCAAGCCACCATTATTCCTGGCATCAGGTGGTATATGTTTACCAATACCCCTTTCACACACAAAACCCGGTAATTACACAGAATATTGAACAGCGGTTCGACCCGCGTTTGACCCATTCACACAGCATTGTAGTCCCAGGATAAGTCCTTGCTACATCAATTCAAACCTGACTCGTGGGGCTGATCTGGCTGGTAAAATTTGGCTAGCTTGCCGTTTACAAATTACTTTACCAGCTAACGTACCAAGCAACACTATCGTGGTCATGGAAGAGTTGCGATTAGACTAAAGTAATATGGCTTTGGCTATGAAGTCTCCGGGGATCCCAGGCCAGAACATTACATTACATTACATTATAGGCATTTAGCAGACGCTCTTATCCAGAGCGACTTACACAGCATTTCTTTTTTTGCATTTATACATAGTATCCATTGATACAGCTGGATATATACTGAAGCAATGCAGGTGAAGTACCTTGCTCAAGGGTACAACGGCAGTGTCCGACCTGGGAATCGAACCTGCAACCTTTCGGTTACAAACCCAGTTCCTTAACCATTATACCACACTGCCGCTGCAGAACGAATAAGATTGTCATTTAATGAAAACAATAATGTAAGTAGCTTCAAAGCATTTTCTGATAAGGTACAAAGTGCTACCTTTGGCTGCTGAAGTAGCACAATTTACTTGTGGTAGTATTTTCCAATAGGGTAGCAAAGATCAATAGATATGACCATAAATTTGCGCTACCGGTAGGACGTTTCGACAAGGTAGGACAACTCGACAGAACACCGGATCCAGCAAGTGACCGGCAAGTGTTGCTCGCTCCCGCTGCATGAGTTTGAGGAAGCGCGCTAGCAGCTTCTTGGCTGCAGGTATGTGATACTGGGCATTTGTCAGTATGTCGTGTGATACTGTGACGAGCCAGAATAGTATCAAAAATTGGAATTAGTCGTAATGGAATTAGCAGTGTCACATACAGTAGCGCGCACACACAGTAGCGCACACACACAGTAGCGCGCACACACAGTAGCGCACACACACACAGACACTGCAGTAATTCAGCGTGCTCACTGAGGTTAATATACATATCAAGAAGTCATCTAAAGCCCTTGCTCAAAATACTTTGTGGTAATACAACATTCAAACAGCTAGGACCTTAAAATGACTAGGACTACATTTGGACAAGGTTGTTGAAGGTGGCAGAACTCAAAATGGATGAATACTTAACCCCTTCTGCGCAGATGCCAAACTTGCACATATGTCAATTCTCACTTATTTAGGGGTTGTTCCATTTAAGGCTTTATAACTCCAGGTGTGTCCATGCAAAGGATATGCGACCAAATATTAAAAATGATTACTTTATTCTACATTATGTTAAACTGTCCAATATTTTTGATGCCCGAAAATGGGGACGGGGGGACTATGTACAAAAGGTTCTATAATTTCTAAACAGTTAATCCGATATGGATGAAAATACCCTCAGATTAAAGCTGACAGTCTGCACTTCAACCTCATTGTATCCTTTCAAACTCAGTGCTAGAGTACAGAATCAAAATAACTAAAATGTGTCACTGTCAAATGAATTATGGTGCTCACTGTATGTTCTAGCACACCATCTATTTTCAGAAAGACCGTTTCCATAGTCGCGCTGCCGCCCACTGCAGCAGTCTAAACACAAACAGGTAGCCTACCTTATAGGGATGAAACTTAGATGAGTGGCTCTTTTGATAAATTAGATGGCTCCCTTTAGAAAGCTGCACTGTCTATTCGGCTGCACCTGGTGTTATTAGAAGTTACAGCATATAAGCTAAAACCATAGAAATGCTGCTATTGTTAAAATTGCTGCTATTGTTAAAATTGTTTTATTTTTCAAGAGAGAAATATGAGTACAAATAAAAGATAAACAAGCAAAGGAATTACCGTGCTTTACAGACAATCATTGGCTCCTGCTTAGACAACAGGTCCATGGAGTGAAAAAAAAAAAAACTGTCCTTTAAAGAGTTTACAGTATAAAAAAATTATAAAAAAACATTTAGAGTTTAAAATAGGCAAATGTGTATAATAGTATGTGGCTTGGTGAATAAAGGCCATTTTGAACAAATCTGTCCTGATATTTAGTAATTCAGCATTACAGCAAGATTTTAAACTATAACCATTTGCTACGGTACATTGGTGTCAGGTCCTCGTTTTTAAACTGGAACAACGTAGCGTCCTGTTCATAAACGCTTATTCCACCTATATAGTACACTAAAATATGTTTCTGAAAATATTTTAGGTGTGAAATAGGCCATGCAGTTGCTGTATCTGGATTCATAGTTGATCTACGTCATCTAGTTTGATCAGTGTTATACAAAATCCTTTGTACATTGTACGTTAATTTATGCAAATGACGATGGACACCAACTCCGCCCCCACTCCCTCACTCACCCCACAACAAAGTATTTTCTAAATTGTGTAGTAGGCGGAGACAAGCTGAGACATTGGGTGCACTTACTCTTTCGAGGCCCACTCAGGAATTTTGGTTGCCAATCGACAAAAATGACATGCATGGCAAGTTGGCAACCAGTGGTTGCACTAAAATAAATCATAATCAGTCAACGTGACTGACGGGGAAACTACTCGCTGTAGTTTCCTTCTCCTCCTCCTTTTCTTTTTATCCCCTGTGCACCAGAAGTCTTGGTGTTTAATCTTCATGTTGAAAACCGGCCGTTCTCATTTCGAAATGGATCTCCGCCTATACCGCAAATGCTTAGGACCGGCGCCGTTTGTAGCATTTACAGTTTGTGAGATAAACAGCTTTGTTTGTCACTAGTGAAAACAGGCGAGAATTGGCCTATTTTGCCCTTGGTTGGAAGAGGTTAACTGGATGCCTGTGAAGACAAGGTCACTGGGACTGATACCACCGACAGCATATCTGACTGACAGCCGTCTGACAGGAGCAGGCATGCCTATGTCCAATTTGTGCAAACAAACTCTTGAGCTGCTTCATTCGGTTCTGATGCGAGTTGAGGGAACCGGCTGCACTTGTCACCATTTGGTCACCTACACCTGAAGGACCAAATAACTTGGTTGCATAACAATTAGTCCTGATCAGTCAACATTAGAGTTGTATTAGGAAAGCATGAAATATTTATGTTTGCTTTCAAGATATTCCATTCTGAAATGCTGTGCTGGATACACAGCTGTGACTTGTACACTTGATTTTGCACACAGCAAATCACAAAACAATTTCAAAGAAGGGTTGAGCAGTATACGTGTCTTTTTAAAGCCATATTCAAAATTACAGTTGTAGCAGCGCCCTTTCATTACTTCACACAGAAAAAGGAGAACTTTAACTACACTGCCCAGTGGTAAATGCTTAGGACTTAGGACAAAGTGCACCTAGTTCACAACCCAGTCCCAACCCATCTTACCCCCAAACCCAACTCCTTCGCCCCACATCACCCCAACCAAGCCCACCATCTCACCTTCGTCAAAGTCGGCATCATCTTCAGTGTGCTGGGGGAAGGGGAAGCAGTTGGTAATCTCCAGGCGGTCCTCCACTACCAGGCCCAAAAGAACACCCTGCACAACCTCACTGCCCTGGCCCTCCTCCTGGTAGTGCTTAATGATCTTCAGCAACACCTGCGGAACAGCAGAGACCACAGAAGGCATGAGAAGCATGTTGTATTGGGAGAGACGGAGTTGCAATCAGTGCATTACGGAGCTTTAGCATGGCAGTGAATGGATTAAAAGAAAAAACTTGTAGAGCACTTTACACAACAAAATTAATATACCAATCCCAATTTGGTTCAAGCGCGTTCAGTGTTGCACTATACAGGAGTGAGAATTAGGGTCCACTCAGTGAGAGCAACCACACTACATGAGACAAAGAAATTAAACTGACATTAACATATTATCAGTTTTACTGGAGGAGGGATCCACATCACCACTGGCTGCACAGCATGTGGCAACGTGCCAGAGCCTCAGGCACGCACAACATCACCATAACATTTATATGATATTATATATATTATAACATATTATAGTCTTCACGGGATGGCTTGGATAATCTAGTCTCCATTCATTCAGCTTTGAATTCAGAGCTGTGGCTTTGTTCAAGAGGGCAAGAAGAGGAGCCACCACCGTAGTGATGGGTGGAAAACTTTATCTAAACTATTCCATTCTTCTAATAAAATGGATTGGTAAATCCTAACTGCAGACCCAGAATATGAAGCAGATGCCAATAAATAAATAAATAAATAAATTATTTAAAAAGAAGAATTACGGCTATCACCGTCTCATCAATCGTGAATCTCCAAACCAAAGCAAGGTACGTTTTGGAAAAGCCACTGAGGGAAAGGAGCGGGGGGGAACAGGCAGTCGCAGATGTGGTTTATGAGAGTACAAAATGGGCATGGAAAAAGAGGGCTCCTGCCAGAGCACCTCCATCAGCTTTGGGGAGGATATCGATTCCACTTCGGGTAGCGGCACCCTTCCGCCGCCCATTTGGCCAATCTTAATATGGTCACGTTAATTCTGCCAAAAAATTATAAGAATGACTGCGCTGACGCAACGGGCATGTAGAGGAAGACAAAGGGTGAAACAAGGACTCCTGCGCATTAATCAAAAGTAATGTGCTGCAGGCAGAGAGATTACATCAAAACTGATGAGCGCTGTGCCAAGTCAAGCAAAGTGAGTGGGCCCTGATTTTAAAAAAAGGTCTAGCACATCGCAGGCAGAGAGCTGCGATCGCTTGTCTTCTTTTGCAAACAAAGCACTATCGATTTTTGTGTCCGGGGGCCAGTCTCCACCATAATAGATCTCAACATGGGTGCGGAAAGGGCGTATCTGCATGAAAGCCGCTTAAAAAAAAAGGTTAATTAATGCATCCAGCTGAATTAAGGTTTTTCCAGAAAGTCCACTGCAAGAACAGCTGGGGATGAGGTGAGGGAGGGCATAGACGGAGGCCACATCTCTGGGTTCAGACCTCAATCGCAGTCCTCTCCCAGTTACATGGGTAGACTTATAATGGAAGAAAAAGGGCAACGTTCAGCAAATCCCACCTTGGATAGTTCTCTAAATGTTTGATTAGGCTTAGGAGGCATTTATCAGGCAGGTTTCTCAGGGACATCCACTTGGACTGCTTATCCAAAAACTGCTCCTGGATCGTTTTTTTCCCGAAGCCACATTTCACAAATAGCTTGACATTCATTTCAAATTGATATTAAATGACCCAGCAGGGCAATGTTTGCTGTCTGTGCAATTTGTGCTTTCTACAGAATTATATATAGAACCGAAATTAGACAACTTGAGAGCTGACAAGAATGCACAAAGTAGATATAAATCGAGACAATAAATGGTCAGTGCATACATTAAACTAAAGACAACGGCAATAAAAAAAAAGGCTCTACATTCCTCAAAGGTTGAATTTCTCTTTGAACAATACCAAGTTTCAATCTGTGATACACCACTGAAGAGTTTGGTGAATGATCAGGACCCTTTCAATGTGGCAGGCAGCGTAAGCAAGTGTCAGAATTACTGGGAATCTCAGCCAGATGGAAAATGGTTATGGAAGTGAGCAGGCCTGTGGAGGCTTGAGAAGCTGTGCACTACAGCATAGTGTGATTTTCCACACATCAACGACGATGCGATGCCACTATGAATGAAGTCACCTCACCAAAATCACAAACAAGGGCAGTCTGAAGTGTGCGGCACGAATGCTTAATTGTTAGTGTGACCTTAATGTTTTATACATATAATAAATATTAAATTATTCCTTTTCGCCACGTTTGTAAAAAAAAATTATTAAATGAATGGATCTGGTAAATTTGGGATGGCTGGTCAAATTTGGGCATCTACGAGTCATCGTGGCTGGTATAGTGTCGTTAGGTACATTAAGAATTTGGCAGTAAAGACAGAGACAGCTTCACACTAGGTTACCAGTTATGGCGGTAATAAATACATGTCCTCACACGAGCACCAACTAGTGACAAGAATATACATATATAGAACCTCATACGGTGACTTACTGGTGCAAAAGTATAATTCATCAGTCTCAAAAGTCATTATTAAATCATGATTATGAATTTAAATATTAACTATTAAAATAATAATCAATAACTTAATCTGAAGGCATAAGTTCTTTTGGAGGATAGGCTCAAATGTTTATCCAAACAATCAGACCGACGACCAGGTTTAGCAAAATACAATTTATTAAATAAACACGTCTAAAACTAACATCCTAAAAGCAGCGAATGATATGGAAAGGAAAACGATGTGTAGAAAAAGAAGGAGGCTAATTCACCAAACGGTATCTTTTTATAACCCTTTATACTCATCTTTACCGGGGGTGCCAATAATAGTGGAGGGCACTGTAGCATTTGAGTGAGCAGGGCTTTTCACAGCTTTTTTGGCATACGATCAGGCTATTGTTGTTGGGTTTATCTTGTTGCCATGACGGAATTCTCATTTTATATGATGAATAAATATATTTATGAACTCACAGACGCTACTGTTCACTATGTCATGCATGGGTAGGTATAGACTGGGTGGGGGGTTGCTTGTTAAATGGACTTGCTACGGAAAAATAGTGACACAAAAACTTTGTATTCAGCAGAATTGTCACAAACAGTCTACCAATGAAGATAAAACAAAGTTTGTGAAATCCATGCATAAATAGCTAATGTTATAGACTTGATACCTAAAGACATATGAACTACATTTACATTCAGCCACTGATCTCAATCATTGAGCTTCAGGGAGCGATCAGGACAACATTCTTACCACACTTCATTGGGAATTCATACACAATTGGCTACAATAGGGCCTGGCAACCACTCTATACGGTCCAGCCACGTTTACATGACGAGGGAACATAAAGCCCCTTCGCTAGCCGGGCCTGAGAACAACTGCTTTCGACAGATGTGCACTGCATCCAGACCCTGAACCTCCAAGTTTCCATTCGTGTTTCCTAATCTGTTAGGTGCTGGAACTCTGCCATCTGATTATCAATAACATTGACAACATCTGTGCACAGCAGTGGGCTGCCAGGGCAGCCGTCCAGCAAGCTGAGGCTCTGACTCCGCCCACACTTGCACAGCCTCCCCAGCTAACCTTGCAAAGCAGGGAGCCTCACAGCTCTGTCTCACAAACACTACATCACATTTTCAATGAGGAAATTTAATTGAACACCCCCTCCCCTCCCGCCCAAATGTTCCTCCATCTTTCTCCTTTGAGAAGGCAATCTGCTGAGCAATGATTAATGAAAAGGTCTACAGAGCTGTTGCATGTCACATGAAACTAGTGTCAGACTTCTGGGAGCACAAAAAAACACTTGTATAAATGCTTAAAATGTACATTGAAAAAGAATTCAGTCTGAAATGCTTATCAGACAGATCCATGTGTGCAAACTATTCTGAAAGATTTCACATCCTTCTCAAGTACGTTCATTATTCCTAAATACTTTCAAAATCTAGTATGAGGAAAAGGCATTTACATCCCTGGCCTTGTTCAATTATTAATCTGGCATTTATTTGCAGAAATAAAGTGACTGTGTGCTGCATTATGCTGCAGAAATAAAGTGACTGTGTGCTGCATTGTGCTGCATTATGCTGCAGAAATAAAGTGACTGTGTGCTGCATTGTGCTGCATTATGCTGCAGAAATAAAGTGACTGTGTGCTGCATTATGCTGCAGAAATAAAGTGACTGTGTGCTGCATTATGCTGCAGAAATAAAGTGACTGTGTGCTGCATTATGCTGCAGAAATAAAGTGACTGTGTGCTGCATTATGCTGCAGAAATAAAGTGACTGTGCGCTGCATTATGCTGCAGAAATAAAGTGACTGTGCGCTGCATTATGCTGCAGAAATAAAGTGACTGTGTGCTGCATTATGCTGCAGAAATAAAGTGACTGTGCGCTGCATTATGCTGCAGAAATAAAGTGACTGTGTGCTGCATTATGCTGCAGAAATAAAGTGACTGTGCGCTGCATTATGCTGCAGAAATAAAGTGACTGTGCGCTGCATTATGCTGCAGAAATAAAGTGACTGTGTGCTGCATTATGCTGCAGAAATAAAGTGACTGTGTGCTGCATAAAGGCAAAGGGTTGACAAACGCATCTCAGAGGAAATAAAAACATGCTAAACGCATAGAAAGAGAAACAAGAGCCTTGCTTTTATGCCCCCTCAAAAACATCATGCACAAATTAACCCACACACAAAAACAGAATTATCCTTTATTGCTTGCATTATAATATGATCATTTTGGCCAAACTGTTCAAATGAAAGTGGAATATACAGTGCCCTTCATAATGTTTGGGACAAAGACAAAAACCGTTTGCTAGCTAACAAATCCGACCGCATAATACACCAGGAGCCGGTCAACTCATCCGCTGACCCGCTAGCCTCTTGCTATCTGGGTGGTTTTTCACTACACAAGATGGCATTTCACCATGTTCACTGGGGTAGGTTATACGTGTTATAACTTATCTTGAGATGTGAAGTCTGTCCTTAGAAATATTACATGTGAAAAACCACTGTCTTTCCATCATTATTATGAACAAAATAACTGGCATGCAACCTTCATAGCTGTTATCTAACCTATAGCAGCTACGGAGCAGTTGTATGCTCCGTAGTTCAGTCAGAGATTCCCCTGGGGGAGGGTTTCTGGTTCAGTGGAGATGGGATTTGGATTTGGCCAAAATGCAAATAGGCCTCCTCATGTGATTATACTGTGACGTAACTGGAATTATCACATGACCATGTTCCAATTCTCATTGGTTTTTTTCTTAACCAATCAAGTTCAGTGCACCTGCTCAACACTCACCGATGAGCTTTTTTAAAATATAAATTATGCTTTTCTTTTTTTTGCAGCCTAGAAAAAACTTTGACCCAGGAAAAATGTTAAATGTGATTGCCTGATTCTATTGATTACCATATTGTGAGCTTTTGGCATCCAGATTTTGCTGGGGTGACTCAGTTTACTTTCACAGCACTCCATTGGAAATACATGGCAGAGCTCATCGGTAATACTATTTCTGGGCCATGGCAGCCATCTTGCGGTGGAGCCACTTGCGGAAGAACCAAACTGAATAGGGTTGAATGGAACCATGTGACCACGTTTCCTTTCTAGTTATTATATAGTTCTGTGTGAGGGACACATCCTAGATCAAGCCAACTATCGTTATTTTATTATAATGTTAGAAAATTACATTGACATGTTATTTCCAAAAGATAGTTCGGCAAAATAAACCAAACCGTAAGCTACTCGAGTGCCGTCTTCATGTGGTTACAGTCAGTAGACAAATGATCCAACTCTGGTATCATTCCTTGCCATCCCTGCTGTCTTATTGAATATCCTGGTAAAGAACCATGTCAACTACATTATGATACAGTGGCGTTCAGTCGGCTGTAAAATGGGCCTTCTGTATCCTTACCTTTATACAGATATTAATCCCAACCCGTTTCCATTTATAGTTCTTAATTATCAAACAAGAAATTCACTGAATAACAAATATCAATAACAAGTTTTTGTGCTAGCATTTTTCTTCGTGTCATAAAATGTGTAGCACTGACTCATATATGTATTGATAGCTGCAGCGCTAGAAAAAGCGGGGTATGGGCTGCAGCGTTACACCTGGGATATAGCATTGTCACCATGGATAACGGTGACAAACAGAAGGAGGTGGAGTCAGTACACAGCAACAAATAACCCGCGTGTTTGTCTCTCTGAAATGTTGACTACCAGTCAACTTTGTCGCAATACCAACCAATCAGAAAAGACGCCGCTCTAGACGTTTATAAAAAATAAAAATAAAAATTTAAAAAAGTCAGACAAGCTCCCATTATTTTCTGTATTTCTGAAAAGCAGCTCATCATCCCGGTCTTAAACCACCCCATTTTATACGACAAGTCTGTACGGCTATAAGGATGTTAGAAAACCAGAGGCTTTGAACAGAATTTGAGACTGTCGGCATGTTTAGTGACTGTTTTGTACTTTGCAATTAAGTGTTTACAACCTGTAAGTTGTTGGTGTTGCACCAAATGCGCTTACAACGCCCCCTTGTCGCTGCACGTGACCAAGTACAGTGGTTTTGTCTCTGTCGCGAGTAGATGGTGTGAACGAGGCATTAGACTGGTTTTCGTTTATCTTGAGTAGCCCAACAATTAAACAATTAGTGGAATATTCAAGACCAATATGTAGCCTATGATTAAGAAACGACAACGACAAAGATAACTAACTTGAGATTGTTTAACAAGTATCAGGCAATAATCTGAATGCGTTAAAGAATGTAATTCATATTAAGACGGCACTCAAATTAGTCAAAGCTATTTAAACATTAGAAAGCATATTTAAAGAAGACAGCCTCTTGTCTCAAACCGTTGAGTGCAACACATAGCCTAATTAAGGCTAGAAAAACACATTTACAATCTACGAAACACTGAACATTTAAACATGGAGCATTTAAAAGTCAAATATACGCATGATAACACATCATCATATAAAAATGCAACAAGTTGATGATACACAGAATATTGCCATCTCAAAATAAATTGGTAGCCTAATTTACTTATTGATCTTGGTTATTAAGCAAATCAATTGTTTGACTGACAATCAGCCAAAGTAGACAGAAACAGATTGAGTGATCATCCATTAAAGGTAAGATTAGGCTATAGAAGGCCTAGTTTACAGCCGACTGTAGCCTACGCCAGTGGTTCTGAAACTTTTTCATACCGTTACATCCCTAGTAATGGGAGATACAGAATCACATACCAAGCAGGGCCAGATCATGGTCCCGTGAGGCCCCTAGGCACATGTCTTAAGACTGCCCTTTCAAAAGCATCAAACTGGTCTCGCTGTCCCGCCACAAAATCCCTCAACGAAGACAAAAGCTGTGCTGCTACAGAGATATCAATGTCACTTTTCTGTAGGTGCATGCTTGGAGCGTGGAACCGGTCAAGTATGACGTCCAAGAAATGTGCCATGAACACCATCTCTTTGGTGTCCAATTCAGCACATAGTCCAGCGGCCTCAATTCGAGTATCTCGTTTCTGATTATCATCATTGCACATACCACCGAAGGCCTCTCTAATGTGGGTGCACTCCACAGTGCCTTGGTTGACTCTACCGGAGCACTCCACAGAGTATTGGACGGCGATTTTACTGTCAGTCTGACAGCTGTCTTCCGAAAGACTGTGTGTGGTTGAAGAGCAAAATGTGTACAGTGACTGCAACATGTTAAACTCGTCAGCCTCTGGGCTACTGACGTCTAAGGTGTTAACACAAACTAAGTCAAGTGAATGCGCTGCGCAAGGCTCATACTCCATCAGAGGGTTTTTTTGTTTCAGGTGGGCCTGTAGTCCGTTGTATTTTCCTGACATGTTGCTAGCATTGTTATATGACTGACCTCTACAGTTTGAGAGGTACAACTCAAGGCCCTCCACAATCAGTCACACAGTCTGCTAAACCTTTACCAGTGTGGCTCTCAATTGGCTCAAAACCCAGGAATCGCTCCAACACATTCCCGCTGCTGTTAACAAACCGGAATATGAATGTCAATTGGTCCACATGTGACAGGTCTGGGGTGGAGTCAACAATTATTGAAAAATATTTGCCATCCCGACTCATCTGCTATTGTTTGGCGAGTTTTCTGACCCATTAGCTCAATGAGTTCTTCACATATTGTTGATGACAAATTGGACACTGTGCCTCTTCCTTTTCCACCAAACTTTTAAAATATGTTCAGCTAAGAATGGGTCAAATTGTGATAGCAATTCTAGGATGCCAAGGAAATGACTGTTATGGGTTGACCCAAACCGTTCATCATCTCCCGTCAACACAAGTCCTCTTTCACCCAAGAACTTGATCACTGCTACTCTTGAACTCTTTTCAAAATGTCACCCCAGTATTTACATTCCCCATCAAGTTGCTGCATGAGATCTGCATCTATAGCACTGCCCTTTGTCCGCTGGTGCAAGGCAAGCATGCAGGATCTGTGTTCTGCACTCTTTTTGTGTTCCCCTATTCTTTCAGTGCTTCCAGTCACTAAACCTCTGACTAAAGCCACTAAGCTTGCTGGAGAACAGTTTGCATGCAAAACAGTGCACACAACCTGTTGAGGGCAAGTACAGTAGCCACTGTCTAGAAACCTTCTACCCATTTGGCAATATACAGTTCCGAAGTTCTGTTGAAACTTCTAGACAATTGCAAAAAAATTCAATCTGACTAGTAAAAATGGAATAGTTACTAGTAACTAAAGAGTAAGCACTAGTATCTAATGAATAGTTACTAGTAAAACTTAAATAGATACTAGTCACTATTGGATTAGTGGCTAGTAACTAAAAAATAAGTACTAGTAACTTTATAGTTACTAGTAAGTCCAGAGGAATAAATGTTAAAATGGCTTGCCATAGCTATTGAGGGTTTGCCTTCAAAGGAAGGCTCTGGGGGAGTGACAACATTACTGGAAACTGAACTCGTGCTAGTTCCTTCCTCACAGCTGACAATAGTGCTGCTGTCATCATTATTACTATCAGAGGGTTTTTGAAAGAAGATGGCAATGAGGAACACTTTGAAGCAAAACTGCCTCTCTTGCCTCCTTTTTGTTTTTGGCTTTCCTTTTGGAAGCACCACTATTCCAACATTTGTGGTCCATATTTCAGAACTAGTATGCTATTTATTTGAATATATTGATAGCATATCGCAATACTTATTAAATAATTAATACATAATGACAACACCCTTAAAATACGGTTGTTGGAAAATACAATCAAGTGGTAGTATTTTATAGTCTAAGTCTATAGTATTTTTTTCCATTGGCTGAACAACCAACAAAGGTTTCTGATAAGTCAGTGAAATGAATTGTCTGAGACTATGCACATAGGCCACACCCCTATCGATGGGGAGGTTAAAAAAAGACCTTGTAAGAGCAGTCCACAATTTGCATATCAACGTTAGCATTATCTACATCGTAACCTCACATTGTAAGCACTCCCTCAGTCTGGGGGGCCCTAGTGGTGAGCTTACATTTTAAACACCAAGGGGCCCGGGGGCCCTCACATTGTAAGCGCTCACATTGCTTATTACACAATAAGCATCCAGGGGCCTAGTGGTCAGCTTGCGCTGTGCGCACTGAGGACCCTGGCGTTCAACTTCCTTCAGCAGTCTGGGGCCACACACCGCGTGTGGCCTGAGGCTTGGAGGCCCCCTGGCAGTCCGATGCCCCGGGGCACTGGCCCCACTGGCCCGATCCATAATCCAGGCTTTATACCAAGCAAGTCCCAAGTCCAAATCAAATGTCTAGTGTCTTAAATTAGGCAGCAAAACTGTTTTAGTATCAATGCAGCAATGTAAATGAATAATAAGCAAGCATGTTCTGTATGTCATCCATGATAAGGGTAACTGCTAAATAAACAATGCCTCCCAACCACCCCCACCAGAGAGGGGGAATGAGATCACGTCTCCCTCCCTCCCTTCTCCATGAAAAAGCTCAAATATGCCACTGCAGTGGTACGTTTCTGCCTTCTGCCGTCTCAATGGGGGAACTGCAAGCGTCACACTTCAAGTCACACAAGAGGCTGAAATTTGGGTTTGTTTTCCCTTTCTTTTCAGATATACACCGTACGCATCTATGGTACACATTTGACCATGTTGAGTACGCGCATAAAAGCGTGCACTAATACATTTAAGATTTTTCCAGTAAATTGTTTTTATTCACGAAAACATTCTCAAACAAAATTCAGAAACTGGCTGAATCATAACTCTTAACTGAATAAAATTACATGTTTAATAGATCAAATAAAACTATAGCAGCTAATTACCTTATGTGAAAAATAAAATAAATTTAAAGTAAATTAATCTCAACCAGTGCCATCCATCCATTTCTAAGTGTATTTCTGTAAAGAGTGCTCAATATTTATGTTGAGTTTTAAAATCAATCATATCATACAATTTTTCTTTTGGAAACAAAATTGCCACATTTCTGAAAAAAACACATTCTTCACTCCCCACCTCCTTTCCTCCACTCCCCCACTACCACTCCTCTCATCTCCTACCCGGACATATGCAAAACTGCCTGAGCGTTTTGAATACAATTATTTGCATGTACACTACAGTATACAATGTACCTGACATTGCGGTTTGCCTCAAGACATTAATTAATATGTAACCAATTATTAAGATGTAATCAGCAACATTAGATTAAAACACAAAGATCTGTTTCTGTGGCACGAAGGAGAGGAAGTGGTAGTGGTAGTGGAGAAAAGGCATTTTTTGAGTATTGGGACACACCCCTACTCTTGGTTACAGCTGCAGGTGCCTCAGGACGACAACTTCACCACACCTCAGACTCCCAAAACATTCACTGGCAGCAAGAAACTGGAGTCTTTATTACAAAACTAGGACCACAAATGCTCTCCCCTCAAAACATTTTCCTCCCAGTTGAGGGAGGTACACAGTATGAGAAATTATGTTGTTTAATTAGGTGGTTTTTCGCTGTGCTAGGAAAAAAGACCAAATGCAAACGGAGTGCAATGGGAACAGCTGGGCACGGGGTAGAAAGTTCCACAAATTGCAGAATAATTTCCGTAGTTATCTGTATTCAGATGCATAAAATGAACCCCTGACAGGCATATAAATTCATTATGAGAACTAGACTCAAATAAATGTCTTAAATTAAACAGTCTGAACAATTGAGCAAAAAAAGTACCTTATTGAATGCGGGAAAACAACGTTTTTTTGTACTTGGGTCACAAACGTTACGACTACTTTGTACCATGATAGGAAAGTAGAAATAAAATATAGACATACATTTCCCCCTCATGTAGATTTGAAGAACTTTGCATTTAAGCAGTTTACCGACCCAGAAGTAGATGTTAAACCAGGATCTCTATACATTTATGAATAGAACAGAGCCTGGAAAAATTTAATTGTTGTACATAGACTATGAATGTAAAACAAACTATCTTTTTTTTTTTTCAAAATACAAAATGAGTTATCAAATAGGGACTCATTATATACTAGAAAAGGCTATATTCTATCCCATTAATGCATTACTAGACATTTTCAAAGGCATTTTGAGCTAGCTGGCAAAAAGTAGGCCTATTATAGATTTGACTTTTTACTCTTCTTCTATTCTCAAAAAGAAATATGTGGGGGGGTTAGGGTTAGGGATTAATTTGTCCCCAGTTTTTTAAAGTTTTTTTTTTTTTTTTAAATCCAACTAACGGCAGCGTTCACGTTAGCTAACAGAAATATAAAGAGTTTGATCAATTTTGAGGTTTACAACCGTTATTATATCTGCTACCTCGTTCTAAACCCACTGACAAGTATACAAAAAACATATTGTAAATCCTATTTCAAACAATACACTGCCCTCGAAATATTTATGTATAGGCTAAACTTTATTGCAGCGGTATCAGACAAAAAACATTGATTGAACTGATTAACTGAATCACTTAACTTTATGGGCACAGCGCACAGAACTAGATATAGATATATACAGCGGCACACTGCTCGCACCAACTACTTTACGCGGTGTCGTAAATACATTTCGTTCAACTTTTTCATGATGGTAGATGGTCTTTGTAGGCTCTTCATCATCACATGTTCAGTACGATCAATCAGAGTCTCTAGTGTTGACTCGCGAAGAGTAAAACAACAGAAACAACGGAGGCTATAACTTCATTATCGAGTCGCGTCAAGAAAAATCACGCATTTATTCGTATTCCTTTATGTATTACGGGTATAACTGGGTTGAAAATATGACTGTAAACCGCTTAGTTTTATATTTAAAAAAGGCAGGAGTTTCTCCATTATAGCCTATGGGAAAACAGAGGTGCGGTGCACTGGACGCCATATTGGTTGCTGCAACTTCGGCGATAGAAGCAAGCGGTTTAGTGATGGGCAATTCGGCTCTTTTTTCTGAGTCGGCTCTTTCCGTACCATTTGAGTCTGGTCCGAGTCAGAGTTGCAAGTTTTTGGTACTTCCGGTTAATACAGTAGCTACCGTTCGTTTGGCTGATTCTTTCGAACTACCAGAGCCGCATCTTTTTCTCCCAGCGGCGCGAGCTGGAATTTGAAGCCGTTTCAGACAGCAGAGTCTAGCTGGTAGCAAATTAAGTTAGTAAACTAGCTTTGATATTTTATTCAGACCTAAATCACCTGATTGATGCTCATTTTTAATAGCCTATGCTCAATGTTTTCTGTTCACTCCCCCTTACTTTTCAAGCTAGTTTGCAATCGCATCCAGTTTACATTTATTTAAGACATTCCCATCAACGTAATGCTAGCAGAAGTGTAAAATATCGCTGTCTGTCATTGATTGTAACGTTAGATATTACATGTAAGAATAGACATTGCATGGTTAGGGTATATTTGCATAGGCTATAACTATTTTATTAGTCTATGCAAATATAAATATTATTTTTCATCAGATCCTTGAATCCAGTAGCCTATTGAAAATGTGGTGGATGGATGGCTGTGTCGGAGAGATAGCCAGCCAAATCCGACAAACAAGCCAGATGTTGTGTGTGTGTGTACAGGAGCTCCGTTTCGTTTATTAGTTTTAAATAATAGATTTGGTAAAGATTTATTCGGACACCATAAAGTATGTTTATTTGAACCATTAGGCTATTTATTTAGCCTATTCTATTATACAAAATTGTATTTATCTGTTCACTATTGTGTTGGTCACGAGTTCTAAAATAAAAATGCCACCACTTTAAATAAGAAGTAGCCTATTTGCTGAACACAATCGTATATTAATTCTGTTAATTAATACCTCCCGATATTTTCACATGTCACCCCCCTGTTGAGGTCACTCCACTGGCTGCCAGTTGCAGCCAGGATCAGGTTCAAAGTTCTGACCCTGGCCTACACTGCAGCCAATAGGACAGGCCCCGTCTACCTGCAGGACTTGATCCAGAACTATGTTCCTGCTGGACCACTTCGCTCATCTACAGCAGGGCGACTCGCACTTCCCCCCCCTCCGTGTCAATGGCACTCGCTCGTCCCGACTGCGGAGCTTTTCCACCCTAGCTCCCCAGTGGTGGAACGAACTCCCCATTACCCTACATTCTATACCAACCCTGCCTGCGTTCCGTCGTGGCCTGAAAACACACCTTTTCAGACTCCACCTGGACTGATACTTATCTAGGACCTCATGGTTTGTGTTCTTGTTAAACTGTGTATTCAAGTTATAATATTTAGAATAGAATTGTAGTAGAGCTGATTTACCCAGTACACTGTGAACTGCATTCAGTGTTCATTACTCGGGATAGCTGCTACTTTATGGGAAGGATGTGCTTTATCTTATCTGTTCTGTAGTTACTTCAATGAAGTTTCTGTATGCACTTACTGTATGTCGCTTTGGATAAAAGCGTCTGCTAAATGACTAATGTAATGTAATGTGTCACGGCTCTGGAGCCGTGGGATATTGCCTCGGTTCACGGCTCTGAGTCCAGTTGATTTTGTGCTGACCAGAGTTGGGTAGGAGGCAACTGTAGCCTACTGTAGGCACATCTTTTAACCATTAGCAGTAGCCTTGTAATAGGAACGAGCTGGGGCGATTATCTAATTCACAAAAATGTGTGCAATATTGTTAGATCAAATAAATGTATTCTAAAAAGATTATAAAACAGATTCGTGCGACCTATTTGTTGGGCGCATCACTACTGCTGCTCAACCTAGGTTACAACTAGTGACACGGATCCCGGTTGTAGTAGAAAGCAGGCAGAGTCAGAGCCGTGGGTAAGCACCATTCCCTCGAACTGTCGAGTCGACTCAGCATAAAGACTCGTTCAAAAATACCGATTCGTTCGCGAACTGGACATCACTAAAGCGGTTACGTCCATTCCATATCAGAGTTCAGTGATTCGAACATACAATGTAGCGGCTAGTAAAGATCACAGAGTAGGCTTCCGGCTTGCTGAGCCACGGAGACTCACTTCAGGAAGGCACATTTCGGCGTGTACTTAAAATAAATACATAATGAACGATACTTTAAAAAATAATAATACTTCGAAGTTTATACTTACAGAAAAGAGCGTATTAAAAATAATGAACTAACGTTAGTAGGCCTAGTCTAGTGTAAGCCACTTTTGCTCACTGGATATCTTTAACTTACTTTTGACTTTTATGAACTAAAAAGGGGCCTGTTTAGTCCAGACAGTTCATTGGCTAGGCTATGTGAAGCCTACGGTTTTTATTTATTTTTTAATTTTATTTTTTAAAGGGTTTCCGCGCTGTTACGATTTTGAAAGTTCCGCGCTATGATGCAGCTTTGGTAAAAACGGGCGTGCAGTAACAGCATAGCCTTTTCTTATATTTTGAGGGCATTTCCCGATATAATTGGTGACTTGTGGCGAAATTACCGCCGTGGTGATAGATTTACTTTAACATCTGTCCGAGAATGTAAACAAGTCGTAGATTTTCACGGTAAGAAGAAATTGTATGACAATGTTAGCTATGGCATTTCATCCCACTCGGAATCACTCCTCCGCACAACCAGACAGCGGATAAAATGTTTTCCTTAACTAACATTATATTAGTTAGTCTAAGGGCCGAAACATAGCTCACGCAAATACGCGAACAGTTTTTCTTTTGCCATGACATTTTTGAAAGATAAACCAGAGCGTTTTAGAGAGTGACGCTATAGCAGGCAACAACAGTAAACAACTTTCTTGTTCGACCTGTGCTTTCGTCTGGTTTGCCTTTCACAAATGTCACGGCAAAAGAAAAACTGTTCGCGTAGCTCGAAGCGTCCACGTTCGCGTATTTGCGTGAGGCATGTTTTGGCCCTTAGTGTTTCACAAAGCTTTATCTAGCCAACTAGCTTGCAGCCACCGGCAAGGCCTGGTGCGATGTGGTGTCCATGCGTTCAGTCGGCCAGTCCAAAATGACCATTAACAGATAATCATAAAGGCAAGTCGCGTTTGCAGATTCGGCTTACCAGTCCTTCTATCTGGATCTGCTTAACTGGTGAGTCCAGTGTGTTGGCCGATGTCTGAGACGGCGTGGCGGGTGCAGAAGTTGTTGCGGCGGTTTCTTTGCGGGCTGCCATCTTTTAAAATGACTGAGATCGAAAAGGAAAGAAATTTGCTTCGTAGCAACACTTCCGGTAAGATTCTTCTTCTTCTTCTTCTTCTTCTTCTTCTTCTTTTATTTTATGGCGGTTGATAAACGACTTTCGTGGTGCATTTACCGCCACCCACTGGTCTGGAGTGTGGACTGGGAATCAGTAATACAAATAAAATAAAATAACAATAAAATAAAATGTATAAATACTAATAATAAAATGTAAGTTTATATTAATATGAAAACTCATATTCTATTTATTAAACCTGTTGAATGTAAATACTCCAACAGAAATGTAATACATGCACCCCTGTTGATCGTTTCAAAATTCTGTATATATTAAGTTGTGTCCCCACTTCATGTAGCTTGGTTTTTAGTCTCTCTCTCTGTCCGACATATTTTATGCAGCTGTATACTACATGATTGACTGTTTCTTGTTCCCCACAAAATTCACATCTGCCATCTCCATGTTTGTTTATCAAGAAAAGTGTACTATTTAGACCTGTGTGTCCTAAGCTTAACCTTGTGATAACCCTGTCTTCCCTCCTATTTCCTCGTTCAGATTGTGTATTTCCAACCAATGGTTTTATTCTAAATAAATGCCGACCTTTACTTTCCCTGGTCCATTCCTCTTGCCATCTCTTTTTAATTTCATTTTTAATGACCCCTTTTACCTCTGCTTTACTGATTTTAACATCTATCTGTATATGGTCTGCCTTTAATGCATTTTTTGCACTTATATCTGCTTCCTCGTTCCCTTTAACTCCCACATGAGCAGGTACCCATACAAATCTAACACTTATTCTTAATCTTTGTAATCTGAATAGCGTCTGAAGAATTTCAAATAAAATGTCCTGTCTGCTACTGGAATTAAAAGACTCCAAACTCATTAAAACTGCATACGAGTCTGAGCAGATGACCACCCTCTCTGGTTGGGCTTCTTCTACCCATTGTAATGCTATTACCATAGCCATCATTTCACTTGTAAATACAGATAAGTCATTCGGTAATCTTTTCCCTCCTTAATGCCTAATTCTGGGATGACAAAAGCAGCTGAGACTCTTCCTGAATTTGGATCTTTTGATCCATATGTATATATTCTTAAAAATCCATAAAACCGATTGCTAATATGTTCATTCACTATACCTTCCAGTAAGATAGTTGGCGTGTTCGGCTAAAGCCGATTTACGTCATATCTGCGTCGGACTGCATCGCGCCAAACCTTAATTTGGCGAGGAAGTCCGCTCCGGTTTGTTGATGATTTGATTACATGGTTTATTATTATTATTGAATGCTATTTATCTTTGTATCATAATTAATGTTAAATAAATGTAACCATTGTGAATGACTAAATCCAAATAACTGCAGTCTTTTGTGTGACTGTATTTGTATGTCTTTTTACCCCGAGCACGTTTCACCACTGCCACCATCACACCTGGTTCAACCACACCTATGTGGCAGTGCCAACCTCTCTTGCACACCAGCCTCGGTCTAGTCGTGCAAAACTTACCCGGACCATCTCCCCTTTCTCCCTTTCTCCCTGCCCCCCCCTTTCTCCCTACCCGCCTCCAGCTATGGCCTCTGTGAGGACCAAAATATGACTACAGACTTATCACAACATTCAGGACAATATCAATCAACACTTGTATCTTCTATCATACAGAATTTATACCACATGATTGCAACAATATAAACGCAGCCTACAGTACTCAATGGCATAAGCACACACATACTGTCCCACCTCCACCAACAGTTCTATGATTCAGATTCTTCCATCAAACACACACACACACACACACACAGAGTGATCAATTAATTTTGCATATAGACCTATAGCAAATAATAATATATCAACCTGTATTTCCTATCATATAGAACATCCACCAGCCCATTTCAAAAAGTGGTGGGGACATGTCCCCAGCGTAAATGACACCTATGGAGGCAAGGTATCACTGTGCAAGACCATAAATGGATTGCATCCACTCTGTGGGGGAAAACCAGAGGCTGCGGAGTGACCTGAAGCTGTGGTACGAACCACCCGCCCCAGCTCTGATCTACAGCCAAGATCCCACACCAGAGCACTTTTTCAACTACAGGCTCCTGGTGTGGATGCTTACCACCAGTGGAAGGTCAGGTTACTCTACCCAGAATGTGCTAACTGGGAGTGGCATTCATAAGAGGGTGCAGCAGGTCCTGGACATTGACCAGTGCTACCTTATGATTACCCGCAGGTTCACTGATGCAGAGTAGCCCACCTGTCATCCAGTAAGAACGTAACAGCACATTAATGCAGAAAATTTGGGCAATTTCAGAACTGAGGGAACAGGGCACAGCCCGTACAAAGGACAGCGGCTGGAAAACATTAAAAGAACAACCTGATATAAAAATGGAACTTGCATTGTTTATACCCATTTGTAAATAATATTTGTTCATAGTTTTTTTGTATTCAATCTCTACTATATAACAAATCTTTTGTACATAACCTTTTTTAATAGTTCCTTTTTTGAATTGTTTGAGCATAATCTATGTATTAATATTTCATGTAATTTAATAAGATCTGACCCCGCCTGGCCATTACACTGAAAAAAGGCAAAAAAGAAGGAGCATCTCTAGAAAGTATTTAACCTTTGCCTCCCCACCGATGTTCCCCTAAAATGGAAAAATGTTCTAATTTTCAATAATTCACCGTGTTTTTTTCTTCAAAAATTGCTTCACGAAACACCAGACATGTGCACAAGACGCCTAAACTTTTCAAATTTTTCTTTCTTCTCCTTTTTTCCCTCTTTTTCCCCCTCTTCCCCCTTTCTTCCCTCCTTCCCTGTGCGACCCAGCCTATTGTTCCTCAGCCCCAGCCCGGGGCTGCGTTCCAATCCAATTTTTTTACTGCTTGCTTCTTTTCCTAGGTCCTTTCCTCGCTCATTAGCTCCACCCAGTGGAGGCCATAAGGAAAGGATCCAAGGATCACATACGAGGACGCAGCAGCGAAGCAACATGAATTAAGCAAATGGAACGTCCTTGCTGAGTCAAGCGTCAGCTGAAGCGACGTCAATTACTAATGACGTGTTGCACAGCTGTATCACCTGTCAAAAAAAAAAAAACCCGTATCAGCTGTCAGTGGCCTTTAATGCTAACGGATTGTTCTGTAGCCTATCGTATTTTTATCTCTGAGCTTGTTTTTGCATGCATCGTGGTATAAACTATTGTATTATTTGACGCTATATTGCACTGTGAAGTTATCACAATTATTTGCAATGATTTTCTCCCATGCAATTTGACAGATGTGAAAATGACATGTGAAATAAGAATATTGTCTCTCAATTACAGATGTTTGTGTTTGACGTACAGTGTCCCATTAACACATCCACAACAAACGGCTATTTATCACTGTGTGAGTAAAGATCGCACGAAGCATAATTTAAATTGTAAGTAGGCAACGCCTATATTCCACACGCTCAATGGCCAATTCATCAATGGACTCGAATGCGTGTTTGTTCGTTAAAATTGGAGCACATTACAAATGACACTTCCAGCCAATAACCGAGCTGATGCCGTTTAATTAATTCATCAACAATTAAGCATGTATGATCTGATGGTATATAAGCGACAGATACTGATTTCAAAACTTAGATCGCGAACTTCAATAGGCTAGTATACTGGTCTGCTACTGTACGCAATCAACATTTCCGCAATGAACCTAGCGTTCGCCCTAAACGCATGGCACCGGCTTCAGCGGGAACGGTGGCGTTGCCAGTTCAGGGGATCGCGACTGCTTCGCTCCGTCCTGTTCCTAAGTGAGGTAAGAATCACGTATTCTCAACAGTAGTCATAAGACAGTGCTCTTGATCAAACATGGACATTGATAAGCATGAAGCACTTTTAACAGTGGGTGGAGTAGAATTCACCTGGATAAATATACAGCAAAGTTATGTCATGCACACATAGTAATTGCATGTTCTATAATACCACACATTTACCTGCATGTCGGACTACAAACTATACATTTGGCTACTGTGGTTTGGTGTTAATCAATCAACTTGTGTGAACTGTAGGCTGCATGTACACACTTCATGTTTTTCATTTCATTCTTTTTTAGGTCGACGATCCAACAGCTGGGCATTATGCCCAAGAAAATGCCACTGTGCCAGTGCTCCAGCTTTACTTTAATGGGGACCAGGACCTCATGGAGGACTACCGTCTGAGCCATGGCTCCATGGAAGCATTGATAATGCTACTGCCGCATGGGGGAGCGTTGTCTGGGCACACCACTTAAGGGTCCAGGCGGTGCCTGCTCTTCAAGGCTCTGGAGGTGGACCACACCTTTGTACCCACGGTCATCACCGCATGTGCCATGCTCCATAACATCTGCCTGACAAAGGGGGACATCCTTGAGGTTGTCGAGGATGTTGGTGATATTGGTGTGGCTCCACCACGTCCAGTGAGGGGGGAAAAAAGCGGACATGGCCGGCGAGACCGACTGGCGGGGCAACCGTCTGCTCCAAATATGTGTCCAGTAGCACTGAATGAACATGATTATATGTAATTTGGCAATTGTTTGAAATATTATTTATACAGGAGAGCTTTTTGTTAGTGTCTCCGTTTCTTGTTATGTTTGTATATTCTCCCTGCAGCCCCTCTTTCTGTCCAGTGTTAATCCACGTTTTATTTGTTATGTAAGTGTTAATAAAATCACTTATGGATACTAACATATCAGTTTCATACATCTTTTCTGTGCCACTTTTTCATTACCTTTATTTATTTCAAAACACACTATAAGCATACCACTTTGACACCAATGTATGTCAACCACCTGTCGGGGAAGTGAGGATTCTGTAAAATGTCTATTTTCTGAATCCAGTGTTTCCAACGGTCAATGCCCTTCCTTGTTTAAATGTTCAGCACTCTGAATACTGAACACAGGCGCTATTGCGTGCTAGAACCACTCACTTATCCTGCAGTAAAAATATATTTAACATCATTTCATAATTATTATAAATGACAATCCTCAATTCAATCGCATAATTCGTCCATAGGACAGTAACCTGGTGGAAGCAACAAGTCAAAACAAAGTCTAATTCAGACCTAAGAGTACAGTAAAATAAAAACAGTAAATTAGAATAATGACTGCAAATCATTCATTAATGAATGTAGGCTGACTACTTAGAATTTACAAAAAGGAAGACATTCACTTGAAGTTACCAGTAAAGAGCGAGAGACCGATAAGCCAGAAATAGCCTAGGTATTACCCTCCTGAAGCTTACACGATCAGCAAAATTGTTAGTATTTGTGTGTTTCTTTTCTCCCAAATAGTTTTGTGCTGCTGAAGGGGGCACTCAGATGAAAACTATATCTTAAAAGGTAAAAACACAAGTAAAAAACAAATTGACAAAAACTTGTGAACTATTTACATTTTATTAAGAATTTTCTCAAACTCATTAGAGCTTTCCAGTGTGGCCTTGAATCGCCCTTTAGCCAGGCTGTGCATCCTCTTCCTCCTCCTCCACACACGCCCGGCTACAAGTGACCGCCACAAATCCAGGAAGAGATGAGCCAGTGCCATCTGAGGTCTCATCAGCCACATGTGCCAGGTTTTCTGAAACACATGAATCCATCAGGACAGGAGGATCAATAGATGGCCTCCCCCCGATGGCGTCATGCATTGCATTAAACCATGGCCATGTGGCTGCTGTGGCCTCTCCCCTGTCTGTTCCGTCTCTGTAGCAGGGCATCTGAGTGCCTACAAGGAAAGATGCAAGGGTGAAGGTGAGCTGTGAGCCTATTGCACAGGCATAATTTTGTTTCAGTATGCAATAGAAACTACAAATTCGCAAAGGAAAAACATCATAAATTGAACCTCACCTTATATTTTTGCTTGAAGTTGTCCCATTTCTTTGCAATTTGGGTGGGGCTCACCTGGCCCTGTAGGCCCATCTGCAGACGAATTTCACTGAGGAAAACAACACATGTTACCATACCATACCCAAGTGCCCTACAACAATTACTGCCATGCCATAACATGTTTATGTGTTATCCATTTACAGGGGCAGGCATGCCTCTTGCCATCACACTTACATTAGGGATATCAGAAGTTGTCATTTGCATACAATTAACTACTTCAACACAAGACATGAATCATGGTGCTGAGGAGTGATTCCGTCAACATTAATCTATGACATGTAGGAACACCAATATGGACAGTGACATGGTCCAGCAAGAACATAAAAAATGGCTTATTGCCAATGTTTCTGTGTAACATATTTTAGTTCTATGTGACATCACACATTATAGAATGTCACTAATGACTCACTCCCAAGCTTTCTTTGCTACATGCCTCTTCCCCGTAAACAGATGCTCATTCTCACACCTCAGCCTGCTCTCATCTGTCCCTGTAAATGACAAAACAGACCTGCAAGTAAAAACCAGCTAGTAATGTCTGTGTATAGCCCTAAATCACAACGGCATGTGTCAAGGGGCTTCACAAGCTCATAATTCAGACATGACATATGTAAGTAGGCTACATGATGCAAAATAGTAGCCTATCCTAATAAGCTAGCCTAATGTGCATTTCATCAGTCAAAGACAGCTAATGCTATAACATAGACTGACATTACATTATTTCTGTCATACAAGAGTGAGGAAAAATATATTTTAAACGCAAAGCAGCTGCGTGTTCATGTTTCAGTTGTTACACTGGAAATCGAGCAGCGACTGTCGAGCCTATTTCAGTTAGCCTACTTGCCGGGATGCATTCAACAGTGTGAACATAGGCTAAACGTAACATAGCCTATTGAATAGCGTACAATATAAAATTGTATACAGTTTTGAAAGGACATGGGTTAATTGAAGCTTGCGTTTCCTATGCAGTAACGTTAGCTAACAAACAACTATATGGGACAGAAACATGTCCTAAATGTTACGCTTACACGCTGAACTACAATATTTGTTGTCTCTGTTTTCATGAATAAACTTGCCTTTTGTTTGTCCGAAAGAACGAGTGACATTATAAATGAAAGCGCTTTATAAATTAAATTGAAAGGAACGATAAGCACTTACATTTGTGTACGAGAGGTCCCGCAATGTTTTCAACTGAGGCAGTGTGGCAGATGTGATGAAACACGTCACGCGTTCTGAGTAAAACTTCCGCTAAGGCTGCACTCGTGTTTCCTCACTGAAGAATTCTTCGGGAGCCTCCTCTTTCCCCACTGCTCGCTCCTCGGTGGAGCATTTAGCGGTTTGGGATGTCCTTAAAGATGGCGGACCTCGATCGATTTCCGGGTCACACGAGAACCAAGTAGATAGGACGGTTAAAAAATTGGATTGGAACGCAGCCCGGGACGCTACCACAGAGACCCTCAAATCTCTGGTGTAGCACTTTATTGTGCTACGGTCGAACACCCAAGACGTGGGGAAAGTTCCTGACAACACGACCACAGTATAACACACGGTTGTATAATGCCCCAATATGGCAGGCATTTATGAACAGTTAGTACGCGTCATCAATTTGTTTATTTATAGCGATATAAACAATGTATTATATGATTAATCATTACTGATCTGTCATAGGGGAACGTAGAAACTTTGTCTTTGTTTCCTGATGAACATTCTTCGTTGTAACACAGGGATCTCACGTGTTCCGATGAGTGCTCATGTTTGATTTTAAATACAAATGTATTATTATTTCTTGTCAGATTCATGGTGTACACAGTTTAAAATTTAAAATTACCGCACTGTAAACGGTTCACTAAGACCTTGTGTTGGTGCTTATTTCTGGACATAAGATTTGAGAGTAAGAGTAAGCTCGTTGCAATGAAAATCAAACGACAGAAACAGGCAAAGAAAACTATTAGTTTTCATAAATACAACTTTAATTTTAGGGAACCGTTTCAGATTCTACTCGACGGCACGTTTTGCCAAGCAGCTTTGAAGAATAAAATTCAAATTAAAGAGCAGATGCCAAAATACCTGATGGGAGAGGTGCAATTGTGTACCACCAAGTAAGTCCTGGTTCATTTTGTCATAAATGAGCTGGCTAGCTAATTTGGTAACGAAGTGTATTTTTTTGTGTGTGCATATAATAAGAATTGTTACGTGTTCTACAGTTGCGTTTTGAAGGAACTTGAGTCGCTGGGAAAGGAACTTTATGGAGCTAAAATCATCTTGCAGCGTTTCCAGATCAGGAACTGTTTGCACTTTAGGAATCCTGTCCCAGCTTCACAGTGTCTTCTCTCGATGCTGGACGCCGCCAATCCCCACCACTACTTTATAGCTTCACAGGTAACACGACCATTACCGATTTCTTCCATGATAGTGTTAAGAAGCTTTTGTAAATTTCGACAATGTCCTGAAACATTTCGGCGGTAACAGTGCTCATGTAGTAGTTTTTTTTATAGGAATGAACAATAGATTAACTGAAGCATCGATTTAACTATTGGCAATGTGTTTGATACAACATTATTTTCACCACGGTCATGCAGCTGCTTAATGTTATAATAAAATGTGTTTTTTATCGGCTTTTTTTCCCCACATTATTTTTCCATCAGGACCGTGAGCTGTCCGCAGCTGTGAAGCAAATTCCAGGAGTGCCTCTTCTGTATATCGTACTGAATACCATTGTTTTGGACAAACCATCCCTGCGCTCGGTCACCCACGTGCAGGCAGTGCAGTCGGGCGAATTGGTGACACCTGAGCAGCAGCAGAGCATTTGCAAACTTAAGGAGGAACAAGGCATTGCACGAGATGGGGCTGAGGTATGCCACAAGAAACGCAAAAGAAAAAGCGGAAATCCAAACCCACTGAGTTGCCTGAAAAAGAAGAAACCACCGGGAGTACCAACTCTTGGAAATGCGGGTGGTGAGAAAAAGAAACGCAGCCGAAACAAGAGACGCAAAACTGGCGTTAGCACCATTAGCTAGGGAGTGATGCGTTTAGGAAAATTTTTATTTTTTGACATGTCAAGGGAAATATGCGGATGCAAATGCCCTTAGAGTTTCTGAAGCAAAATGGACAAAGGAGATCTTGCTTTTCCAGGTTTATTTTGCTGAGCCAATAATTTGTGACTCATAGTCCGTACATTTCCCCCGGTCTGGTTAACATATTTTAGGTATTAAAACCTCACGCATGAATGAAACCAGAAAGCATTATGTACATTTGTTACATAATCCAGGAGGATTTAATAAATTAAACTACTTCAAATGAGTTCATGCATTTTGTGCAACGAAGAAACAGGATGGCACCATAAACCAGCAGTTAATAGGTGGATATGTAGCTTGAAACAAAATGTTCAAACTGGAAAATTGTTCCATTTTGTTAAAGGTCCCATATGGTTTCCCTGCATGTTTTCATCTTTGTACACTCAGGATTACTGAGACAGAACTGTGAAAATACGAATTAGGTACCTTTAGTCATTAAGTACCAGTAATGACAAATACCCCTTCTTCTTTTACAAGCCGTTAGAATCGTTTGCCTTCTCTAAGTCGGGGGGGGGGGGGTACAGCCATTTCGCCAGTCATGTGTTCCATACTGTACCAGCGTAATTTACAGCTGAATCTAGTCTTACCCCCCAATTCTCATAGAGATCAGTTCAAATGCAGAGAGGTTATAGTATCGCTTGTAACAGTACCTGAAAATAAGATATCGAGAGTCTTTTGATGTTGATTGGTCACAGACTTCAGGAAGTAACAGCATGCAAAGGATATGCGACCAAATATTAAATATGATACTTTAAAAATATGTTAAAGCAAAGGGTATGAATACTTATGTAAATTAGAGATTTCTGTTTTTGATTTTTAATAAATTTGCAAAAATTTCAAAAAACATGTTTTCATTTTGTCATTATGGGTTATTGAGTGTAGATTGATGAGAAAAAAAATGTATTGAATCAATTTTAAAATGAGTCTGAAACATAACAAAATGTGTAAAACTTGAAAGGGTCTGAAAACTTTACGTATGCACAGTACAGGTGCAGCTCAAAAAATTAGAATATCGTGAAAAAGTTCAATATTTTTTGTCACTCATTTCAGAAAGTGAAACTGATATATTACTGATATATTATATAGATTCATTACACATAGTGAAATATTTCAAGCCTTTATTTCTTGTAATTTTGATGCTTATGGCTTACAGCTAATGAAAACCCAAATTCAGTGTCTCAGAAAATTTGAATATTGTGAAAAAGTTCAATATTGGAAACTCATGGTGTCACACTCTAATCAGCTAATTAACTCAAAACACCTGCAAAGGTTTCCTGAGCCTTTAAATGGTCTCTCAGTCTGGTTCAGTGTGCTACACAATCATGGGGAAGACTGCTGACTTGACAGATGTCCAGAAGACAGTCATTGACACAAAAGGTCATTGCTAAAGATTCCCCGTCCACACTCCAGACCAGTGTGTGGCGGTAAATGCACCACTAAAGTTTTTTACAACCGCCATAAAATAAAAAATAAGAAGAAAAAGAAGGAACAGCCAAAGAGGGTAGGCGGAGCAAGAGGTCCAACTTCGGCGCTGGAATGTCTGCAGTTGGAATCTATTATAGACAGACAACAGGCGCTCATTGAATGAATGGAAGTCAATGGAGTTTTTACAAAACAGTTTGCTAAACGGGTCATTATCAGACAGACGAAATTAAAAGTCTCCCTTTTATTTTTAGATTATATATTCCTAGGTTGTCAGGACCCAGTAATACTACTTACAACCCGTTATGTTTTTTACTATCCAACGAAAACCAACTTTAAATACGGCTAGCGCCGGACATATGCGCGTCACTCTAAGCATATGATATGTAACTTTAGTTGCTAAGCTAACTGAAAACACTACTGCGCATGCCTGATCACTTCCTCTTGCGCGGACAAAACATCCAATGGAGAAAAGCGTAATTTGCGTATCTTGTCATATATGTAAAATCTTTGGAACAGCTGAGATCTCGTAAAACACCGGAAGGTTGGGAGGGAGATACAGCCCCATCACTTTAGCTTGTCGCTGTTCACTGTAATAAGACTGGAAATGGAAATATAAAACCGGACAGAAGTAACAGAACGACAAGGTAATGACCGCTTGCCGGGGAATTGTGAGTACATTTGGCTTACAGATTTAGTGCTTGCTCTCGCTGTAATGTCTGGGTGAATTTATTACAGACCGCAGGCTAGCGATATGTTAGCGAGCTGTCTAGCTATAGCACATATCTAACGTAAAAATCTAGAAGTTGCAATAATTAGTCTAACGTTAAAAGCTTGCTTTTTTCCCTCAGCATGGTTTGATTTTAATGAAACTTGCTAAATTACCAAACCAGTTGGCTGTGTAACTAACGTTACGCTATTTATCTAACTAGCATGACGACAATTTATAGCGACTCGGTTTGGTTCAATAACGTTGTCATAAAATTTCTTCTTACCGTGAAAATCGCCGCCCTGTTTACAATTTGGGACAGATGTTCAGGTAAATCTGTCACCACGGCGGCACTTTCGCCACAAGTCAGCAATGCCCTTTTTGAAAACAAAAAACGAATGGATATAAAAAGGCTAGTCTGTTAACTGCATACCAGATTTTGCCAAAGCTGCATCATAGCTGTGATAACACGGAGTGGTCAAAACTATAACAGCGCGAACCCTTTAAAAAAACAAAATAAAAACTGTTTAGCCTAGCCTATGGCTTTGTCTGGACTAAACAGGCCACTTTTTATTTCATAAAACTCAAAAGTAAGTTAAAAATATCCAGTGAGCACAAGTAGCTGTAGTTTATACTTACAGAAAAAAAAAGCGCATTAAAATTTGTGAACTAGTAGGCTTAGTCTAGTGTAAGCTACTTGTGCTCACTGGATATCTTTAGCTTACTTTTGAGTTTTATGGAAAAAAAGTGGCCTGTTTAGTCCAGACAGTTATCAAAGCCATAGGCTAGGCCAGGGGTTCCCAAACTTTTCCATGCCAAGGACCCCCAAATAGCCGTAGCCTCTGGCTGGGGCCCCCCTATTGCGAAATGGCTTTAAAAAAAACTTTTAAATAACACTGGCAAATATATAAAAATCAAACATACAGCTTCTTAATACACAACACAATACTTTTGACCCTATTTTGATTCCATAATCGGGCCGTTAGCAGCTCAACGTAACGCTTTGACTGACAGGCAGACGGTGAATCATTGGCTGCAATTGAAAGAAGGGCATGGCAAAGACCTCATTTCGATATGAAAGGATTTATAACAATTTATATTTTATTTTAAACCGGCACAGTAATCTTATGAATTGAATTGAAATGTATTTTTTAAATAAATTTTATTATTATTATAATAATATTTTTTTTTTTGCTTTGCATTTTTGGTTTGAATATCGACTAGCTTTCTGGTCTTCTCACACTTTCTTGCTGGAGCCAAGTTAATGATGTTTTTCTGTGTTCACTCTTCTGTGGTGTTCAGGTATGCAGCTGCGTCCATGTGTTGAGTAGCCCTCGGAGTCGTCTCTTTGCTTCCCCATGACCACGCCCCCCATCACCGGAGCTTGCATGACGTCTGCGGCGTTCCCCGGGCAACCCTCGCAGGCAGCCAGGGAGGTGAACACGGCATCGTTGTGTCGCATCGGCCAGGAGACCGTGCAGGACATCGTCTTCAGGACCATGGAGATCTTCCAGCTGCTAAGGAACATGCAGGTGAAGTCCGTGATTTTGGGATGGGGCTACAGAAGCAGTGTGGTCACATTTGGGTGAACTGACTTCTCCCCATTTATTCTGTAGGATCCCAAACTGCAGAGTGAGTTCTTCACAAAATAATATTGCAAGTTTTTTCATTTGCAATTTAACACTGAAAATTGTAGCTGTATTTAATTAGAAATAGTGTTGATATTAACACATTGTACTGTAACCTGCAGAGCCTCCTCAGAAAACCAAAGTGCACCATTGATCCACCAGTAGACTTCACTGTATTCAGCTCACATTCGGAGTGATAACCCTAACTGTAACAATGAAACATTTTTAAATCAAGTTCAAATTAATTGATCACAAAAAGTAAGTTTTAAGTGAAATGTTTGCGTTTTCCAAAATCCTCAAAAGACAGGAAATTAAATTGATCAGCCCCAACTAACATCAGCCTGCTCTCCACCAAGGTGCATCAGCACAGAGCTTTAACAAACTGCTACAGCTCTGTATGTGTCTTCTGTACTTCAAACACTCACCACTGGGCAGATAATACTTATGATTCAAACTTCAAAGATTCAAGATTATTTTATTAAAATAATAGTTTTTAAATAATAAAATAATTTAAAAAGAAAAAAGGTCCCGTGCGAAAGTTTGGGAACCCTTTTGGATTATTCTTTGTTACTTTTTAAAAAGATGATTACTAAGGCCCAGACCCAGGTGATTTATCCGTTAGGGCTTCAATGGGTCAGGTCAATATAATTCCAGGGCTGAACTATTTATTCTGAAGTAACTCCATGCCTTCTAATCTAAAGCATCTGACTGCACTGGCTGTTCTGTCTGGTGTTGACAACCCTGGGTTCCTCTAAACCAGTGGTTCTCAAACTCGTCCTGGGGCCCCCCTGTGTATGCTGGATTTCGTTCCAACCATAATTGCGATCTGAGAATTGTAACAAGCTGTTAATTTTTCTTAATGGCACTTCATGTTTTGATGAATTATTTACCCTCTTTAGCCAAATTAGCCAGAAACAGACTCCATGAGGGTGGCATGAGGGCCCGATGTCCTGTAGTGGACCTGTGCTCACAGCCCAGCACCGTGCAACTCGATTGGCATTTGCCAGAGAACACCACAATTGGCAGGTTCGCCATTGGCGCCCCGTTCTCTTCACAGATGAGCAGGTTCACACTGAGCACATGTGACAGACGTGAAAGAGTCTGGAGACGCCGTGGTGAATGTTAATGCTGCCTGCAACATCATCCAGCATGACCGGTTTGGATAAATTGACTTGGTGTTATACTGTGATGATTAAGTGTTCCCTTCATTTTTTTTTTTAGCAATGTATAAGATATGAGAGTACTGCACTTCATTAATGTTTAATTTCCCTTAACTAAAATAAAGGTAATTGTTGCAGCCTCTATACACTATTAAAATTACAGTAAAGTAGAGTAAATTGACTTCTAAGGGAATGTCTAATTAGCCAGTGTACACTGGGGTGGGTCCATATATTGTGACCAGCATGCCTTAATAACAGCTTAACAAAATGCAAGTCAAATCTCTCTGCTCCCCAAAACCCACAATCAACGAAGGATGTCGAGCTCCTTTGTCTTTTAAATTGCCTGAATGTCAAGTTCGTTCAATTTTACAGGATCACGGCTCAACTGAGGCGGGTGGGAAGAGTTTGAGATGCGCAAAGACAAGTTGCGACAAACCGCAGCGGGCACAGCCACACGTTGCTTTGGCAAATTGCTCGACGGCCCGAGATACAGTGCCCTCCACTATTATTGGCACCCCTGGTAACGATGAGTGAAAAGGGTTATAAAAATTCACCGTTTGGTGAATTAGCTTAATTTCAAAAGACTTCTGATATCTTATTTTCTGGTACTCTTACAAGCGATACTATAACGTCTCTGCATTTGAATGTATCTCTGTGGGAATTGGAGGGTGGGACTAGATTTAGCTGTAAATTACACTGGTACCGTATGGAACATATGGCTGGCTAAATGGCTGTAAGTTATCAAGGGTCTGAGGTATCAAACGAGCCTCAAACCATCTCTCTGCTGCCAGATATGCAGTAGATATGGATGGATCACTTGAAGGGTGTACTTATTTTTTAACATGATTGTACACTGCTTTTCCCCGCATACATGGTAGAGTGCTCTTAAAAAGATCGTTTAAGATACAATTTAGGTAAGTAAACATAATCTGAATAATGCTTACAACTAAAATATTAGTGAAGCAGAAACTAGTATACTATTGACGTGTATAGCTTATTATATGTTGTGCACATTTCTGCATGTGTAACAGCAGTTTGAAGCTGCATGTATGCTTAGATGATAAAATCAGCCCTCTTTTTGAGTGTCTTTAGAGGTCCAATAGCTGTTAGCCTACTACCACAGAGGTCCAGATAATGTGGCACGGTTGTGTTGGTGACATAATCATGTGAAAGTGTAAGTCTTAAACAGAAAAGATCAAGCAATTCAATGCATGTAACATGTTGATTTAGAATGGTCAATGTTGAAAAATTACAATATTAATCGGCTCTGTTGTGAGTTTGAACACATTTACTAAAATATTGTAATTTGTGTCAACGTCTAAACAGGCCATTGTGGCTGCTTAGCAATTATACACTGTTAGTCTTGAAAACCCCAAACAAGTTAGCAACAAAGTGCTTTTCAATTGAGCTGATCTTGAAACAAACTTTAAAGTGTTTCAAAACTATTGCTCAGTTGATTGTGATACCATTATGTCTTTCCATGGTTGACAGTCTGAAGAAAATACTGAACAAGTTCCATTATTTGCATGGTTTGTGAGTAATGGGTACTTTAATTCAGCAACAACATGACATGCTCACTCTGTTTTAAACAACAAAAAAATTAAACACTTCCGTTTAATTGTTCCAAGATAATGCATGTTGTCCCCTCTGCACATTTGGTGTTATGTGGTTTTGATACCCTAACAACTCAACACTCCATCTCGTGTTTCAAGCCTAAAAAACTTAACTGAAAACAACAACTTGTATACAATATTGACAGTGTCTTTTTGTGTATTAAATGCTTTTTAAAAACATAGTCACTTCACACCAAAACAACATTTGTACAATATTGAGTCTTAGGGTGCCACACACACACACACACACACACACACACACACACACACACACACACACACATCTCTTCACATGTTAGCTGTTTCTTGTTGGTACCATAGTGTGATCCCGACCGGAGACAAACTCTCAGTCTCCGGTATGCATGCGTTTTGGTGCTGCAAAAAATCTTTTAATCAGGCTATGATGCCCTATATTTTTACCTGTATGTCTATATCGTGTGTTTAACTTTTGGGCATTTAAAGGGGGTTGTGTAGTGTCTGTGCATTCAACAACTCTTGTGGAAATAAAATACAGCCTTGTTTAAACAACTTATTGTCATGCTGTTGATGTCTGTTTAAAAGTTCCGTTATTTACATATGAGTAATGAATAGCCTACTTAAAATTTTTTTACATCGAACATTTTAGTTCAACATGTCACCGGCTTTAATGGTTTGACCTTTTCAGTGTAAGACCTTAACTTTCAAATATTTTTATGTCGCACTATCTGTAGCTAGCTACCTCTTTTCCCATAACAGAGAAAAACCCTCACCCTACACTTGGTTAGATCTGACTTTAGATGGTTAGATGTTTATATATGTGTGCGTATTGCCTCAACGATCGGTCACGTTGTCCATGTTCACCCTGTTATTTTGTTTAAAGCTACATAGTTACAAACAAAACAAGCCCACTTAAAAATAAAATTGTATCAAGCACACACACTCCTGAAAAAATAAATAACTTCCTGGTGAACCCATCCTGGTGATCCCTAAGGGGGCCTTAACCATGTGTTAGGTCTGTTCCGTGCAAAGCAGAAATAAAATTTGATGTTTCAAGAATAAGAATAAAATTACACAAAGAGTGATTTAACAAAACTTGAATTGAATCATTTTATTTCAACTGTGCTGTAGCACATTTCATTAAGGTAAGTTTGACTATCGCTTCTTAAATTTGAATTTAAAACGCACACTAAATCAAAGTTTACACTTTGCACGCACGCACGCACGCACGCACAGGCTGGAATCACTTTTTCAGCCACTTTTTCAAATATTGACACTAGGCAACAGTAATAAAAGCAGGAAGCAAAAGCAACCGTTCTGGGTTTTACCAGAGAGGAATGGGCCGTGTGAGCGCTGTAACTTCGAGGCTGTAACCATCGGCTCTCGCAGAATGACTGGAGATGGATTTATCAGAAAACAGTTCATTAATGTTTCATTACCAGACTGATGAACTCAAGTTTCCCTTTTCTTTATTAGATTTTGTTTGCCTAGGTTGTCAGCTCCCAGTACTACTGCTTAAAACCTGTTATGATTTTGACTATGCAACGAAAGCCAACTTTAAATCCGGCTAGCGCCACTCTAAACATAGTCTACATTATGTACAGTCTATATATTATATATATATATATATATATATATATATATATATACATACATACATACATGTACATACATACTACTTAACTTTACTGTCTTTCACCCCCAATCCAGCTTCCAAATGGGGTGACGTACCACCCCAACACACACCAGGACAGACTGGGAAAGCTGCAGGAGCACCTAAGACAGCTGTCTGTTCTCTTCCGTAAGCTGCGCCTTGTCTACGACAAGTGCAATGAGAACTGTTCCGGCCTGGACCCTGTGCCCACTGAGGTCAGAGCACTTCACTTCACATCAATACTACCATTTTAGGCATCTCCGTAATACCAGCACTTAACCTGCCCATGAGAATGCTCCAATGCTAGCAATCAGCGGTGGCCGAACAAAATCCATCCATCCATCGTTCTTGGCCCTTTGTTCGTTTTTTTTTGGCCTATGACATAATTGCTGGGCTATTCTAATCCTCTGATCTCTGTCACCATGGGTTTTCCTACATAAATAACCACAATGACTAATAATAACCACAATGACATGAATAATTCTCCCCATTGGGTAACAACATGGCATACCTGCCATCTCAACCTCACCTGCCAATAAAAACGGCTCATCTAGCTACTGTCACTCATCACAGTATCGCAATATACACAGACAAACGCCCTAAATGGCGCACTGATTATCATGAAGCTTTTTTGGCTTAGCATTCATAGTCAAAGCTAGTCAAAGCCATGCTGGAGGTTGGGTGTTCGATCCCCTGCCAGGTACCAAAGATTACATTTATTTTTACAAATATAATGTGCACATTATGCTTTTCATATATAAGAATTAGGGGTGTATCCAGAGCCGAATACCCTATTCGGGGAAGCACGAATAATATGTTGGAACAGTAATTTTTTTCTACCCAAAGTTGCTCTTTGCAAATCAATAAAACAGCTTATTTTAGATGATAACTGATGCATTTGGTTTTTTCAAGTATTACTGATTGATCCTGGTCCAAATCTTGACAAATTACTGCAGTCAGCGCGAAAAAGCGTAAACTTTAAGAATCTGGCTCAAAAGTGTATCTAGTGGTAAAACGTTAGGTACTAACTGTGATTGGCCAGAAATTTAATCCAGCTGACGTATTCCACCCGGTGACTAAATAGAAACCTGTACAGCTACACCCACCAATAGTTCGGTGGCTACGCCCAGAGGTTTTGGAGCGAGGGCAGGCAGCGCATCGGTTGATCTGCGTGGAGAGGAGATAGAGCGAGCGATATAGGTAGCTAACAGTTGAGCTTTTTTGAATATTCTAGTTATAGTAGCCTATTTATTTTTGGTATATATATTTTTTATAGTTAGCTTGATAGTCCCTTTTTTGATAGTTAGTTTTTCAGTCTAGCTTAGCAAGTATCTAGCTAGTTAATTTAAAAAAAATGTTTTTAATAATAATATATAGCTAGTATAAAGCATATTAAAACTGCATATCTGACAGGGATGTGGAGAGCTACTTTCTGTGTTGCAGGCATGGTGTGTATATTTCCTGTATTTTTATGTTAAAACAAAACTAAATTTAATGTTCTGACGAGGTAAGTAAAGCATCAATTTTGACTCGATTTATGTTTTTTTTTAACGATTTTCAGTGAGCTACTGCAATCTTTCCATTGGTTTCAGTGCACCTTGACCGAACCGCTTGACCGAGGTCAGAACGCATAGTAACGGTTGCTAAAGTATGATTGGACAATTTCTGGTTTGGGGAGGAGCCTAGCAACAGGTCAATTGAGTCTTAAATAATCGATTATTGAGTTTTCTGCGTCGAGCCATAATCTTTCAAGAGAGAATTGCGATGCATCTCAGAATCTATTTCCCCCCCCCCCCCCCCCCCCACCCCTAGTCGTAAGACGTCTCACTCTTGCGTGGCCATGCTCACGTGTTGTTATTGTTGTTGAAGGAAAATGTCAGCAAAGCTGCACATCGTATTTTTGGCACCAAAATGTTTGTTTACTTCCTGAAAAGTATGCTGACTATACTCAGCGAAACCCCAGAAATAAGCATATCATCCCAGGATTTTAAGTACACTGCATTTACAGAGAGGTTTGCCTATTAAACAACTTTTTCATCCAGTACTCAACAAGCATACTCAATAGTATGGAAGGGTGTTGATTCTGACACAGCCTTAGTTTTTATGTCAGTTTGGTAAGGTCAAACAAGGAGGTATTTTGAAATGACTGAAGCATTTCTCAAATCTGTATAGCTGAATGGCAGAAACTATTTCTACTTTTTCAAGTTATCGGAATGCATCCTCTGTGTCACTTCCCAGAGAGGTACAAAATAAGCAAAGGGCATGTAATCCCAGGGAATGAAGTCTCTACCAGAAATATTTCTGTGTTTTATTACCGTTTAGAGTTGTTGAGCCACAAGAAATGGATGGAGCTTTGCTTACCAGCCAAATTAATGCCTGCACCCATTTAAGAGCAGGTGGATTTTAAGAATTTGCTTGTTTGTCCAGAGGAAATGTTTGGTGTAGAAATTTTTAAAAGCTTAATGGTAAAACAGACATATCAGTGTCTATGATCTAGCTATCAATAGAAGTTCTGCCTTGTGTCAACAAAACCTTATGAACCAACCAGTTTATATTTTTAGAGTACTCACTGGATTCTGTTAAATCAGAATTTTTCACCAAACATTTTAACCTACACTAATACAGCAGAGAGCATGCAGAAATGCTTTCTAATGCAATGCTGGTTACCTCAAAAATAGGAAACTTGTAACTGTGTCCTTCATTCTTCTGTTAAAGCAACTCATTCCCTACATTGAGGAGGACAGCTCTAAACACGACGAGCGTTCGGCCAACCAGATCCGCTACGCTACTGAGGAGAGAAGAGAGGTCCTGGAGGTCAATAAGGTATTCATTATCACTTTTACTGTTTCCTATAGGGCTGCCTGACTCGTGTGTGCAGTCCGATGGAAGTCCAATTCACAGTCCATCTCCTTCCCACAACTGTGCTGAGCTCTCATGGAAGGATAAACATTGCCATCACATCATGGCCCTGTGATTAACTGAACAGCATTCCCATTCCAAAGTCCACACACATCCCAGAGTCCTGCTCTGATGCTGGGAACGTGTTCGCGTCTGCCGTGGTTGTTGATCAGCTCAGGCCGCTCTTTTTTCGGAATGCAGGGGGGCTCAGAACCGGAAATGTGTCCATGACGCACTCACATATGGACACACAGCTGTTTGATCTTCTCTCTTCTACTCCGATACATAATTATGCATTTGCTGTTGTAGGATATTGTATTTATATATGGTCTATTATAAGGGTGCGGGAGCATGGTTTCTATGTTAAACATAATTTTGAGGGATATGTTTTCTCAGCAAGATGGCAAGCATTAGCTAGTAAGTTAGACTAACTAGCTAATAATACTAACTTAGGATTTGTCAGATCAGCTCTCCATGTCAGCGAAAACCAGGCATTGAAAGTATGCTACTTTAATTTGCATTACCTAGATTGCTAGCTATATTTAAATATAGGACCATGCCCGTATCGTGCACATGCCCGCCCACTCGCCTTTAATATTTTGACAGAGCAGCACAGGAGGACTACACTTTTCCATAAATGCTCTTCGGTAATATCCTTTTGCCCACATGTGTCTGCTGCTATACTTGCCCAAGCTGACAGCACTCTGTTGTGATAGGCTATTCCTCTGTACCGAGGTAAATGGGGGGTGGACAGTTTAAATTGAAGTTGTTCTGAATTTAACTGAAAATACACAGAACCGTGAAAGGAACTTAATGAACCAAAATTTTTATGTACCGTTACAGCCCTACTGGGTAGCCTACCCATTAAGCCCAGATTGGACTTTTCACATATATTTATATTATTTATTATTTATTATCTTTTTACAAATTGAGTCATTAACTTTGAAGTGAGAGCTTAAACTTTGAATTTTAATATTTATTTTCTTTTGGAGTTTGTTTTTATAAATACATTTATTTTTTGTTGTCCTTTTTCATCATCTGTTCAGAGAAAATAAAATTTAAGATTATTTTATCACTGGCCTAAATGTCATGATTTATGGTTCTTAACCCAAATTGTCTGAGAATTTACAGGAAATTATTTCTAAGCTAGTATGAAAATGCAAAAGCTCCACTGTCCACTTTAGCAGTGTCCTTTGATTACAGGGCTGAATTTAGCTGTTGCTACCCACAGTGGGCAAGCTCTCAGTGTTTCTCGGGCTCTCCCCAATGAGCTGGATTCCTGTAGCATTGTAGTCTCCCTGATTGCATATTTAACTGCGGCTTTCATGGTGAGCTTGGCTTCCTCAAGGCCCTCACTATAACTGATGACTTAATATGTATTCTGAGTTCTGAGCTTTTCTGTTCATATTCAGGGTTCAACTTTTATAGTTGCCCGAGGCAAATAAACCCTCTTTCAACCTGAATTTCAGAAATTTGAATCCGAGAGATTTGTATTTATGGATCAGAATTGTTTAAATCTGAATTTCAATCTGAATGGTTGATATTTGAAAAAATAAATCATTGTTTAAATGAAAATTTATAAAATACAATTTATAAAATACACCACAAAAACATTCTAATACTTTTGTCAGTTCTTGAGCTCCATAGCTCCACCCCTATTGCACCATTACTGCATTACTTTAGTCAATAGTAATTAAGCAAAACCAGACTAATAATGCAATTTACAGCATATTCTAAATACACTGAGAGAATACATCAAAACATATATAAATTGGAACAAAAATAAATAAAATAGAATCAGAAAAAAAAATGTTTCCATACACATATATACATATTAAAATAAATAAAAAGATAAATAGATCAAATAAAGTGAAAAGTAAAAATGACTTTTTTAGGGGGAGGAAGTGGCCGATTCATGGAGTACTAATGGTTGAAATCTTAGAAGCATCTATCTTCTCTATGCAGGTCAGCGCAGGTTGCCATATATCATAAAGTCTAAGAAGCATCCCCTTGTAGAGTAACAAATCTTTTCTAATGTTAGATGGTACATAAGGTCTTTAATCCAGTGGCCTTCCACTTTAATAGTTTTAGTTTTCTAGCCAGAAGAGTGGCAAAAGCTATCATTATTTTAGCATTTCCCCTAATTGGAGTGTCAAGTGGAACTACTCCAAATATTGCAACAGTGGCAGAGGCCTCCGTGGTTATCACTAAAACCTCTGAAAGAAAATTGAATATTGAAAGCCAAAAATCTAACAAATTGGGCATTGCCAAAACATATGTGAGAGAGTAGCTGGTCCTTGTTTACATTGATCACATATGGGATCAATATTTGGTGTAAATTTAGCTAATCTCACTTTAGACCAGTTGAATTGAATAAATAAAATTTGTGTCTCGAGCAAATTGAAGAGGAATGTTCCATTCAAAGCATCTTGTCAAATTTTGTCAGAAAGTTGCATACCCAGGTCCACCTACCACTTTTTTTTTTTTTAACAAGGTCAAAGGTTGCAAATCACATGAGTTAAGTAGAGAGTACACTTTTCCTAAAACCTGCTTTGAGTGGGGGTTAAGATTTAGTAGTAAATCCAAAAGAGAGTCAGGGGGAAAAAGTGAGTACGGGGGATATTTAACTTCAATGCGAGTTGTTCAAAAGACATTTTCCTTTATCATACATATCGCTTAATTTGGTTAGTCCTTTCTCAGCCCAACTATCATATGCTTTGTCGGTAATAGAGGGGGCAAACATGTTATTTTTTGTTATAGGGGCATAAATTGAGAAGTCATTCAGTGAAAAGGTCGGTCTAAATTGTGCCAAGATTTTAAGAGAATGCTTTACAATTGGATTTGCAGATTATGTAGATATAGATTCAGGAAGCGGGAGTTTTTTTTTTCAGAGTAAAGCATGTAGTGAAGCAGAACTGCAGGAAACGCCCTCCAATAATAGCCATTTAGGTTGAATGTTAATCGGGGTATATTGCTATGGCAACTTACTCTGCACAGCTAACCTGCTCCGGACCTGGTTATGTTCAGGCTATTGGATTGAAACATATAGAAGCACCGCCCTTTGACCAATCAACTCGTGTGTTGTTTTTACTTGGTGCACTACTCATTGGTCAGATAATATATCTAAAATAATAGATAGCTAGGATTTTCACAAATAAACCATGCCTTGGAAGTGGTTTTGTCGTATTGTTCAGTGGCTGGTTACAGTAACAAAAATAACTACAAGAACCATGATTCACCTTAGTTGCTTAGTTGCCATGCACGTAATTTTCATTCGATTAGCAACCAAAATTAATGAGTGGGCCTTTAAAACATTTTTAAAACTTGATAAAACCTACCATGGTGTAATGATTTGTGTGGAACGTGTATTTGGTGAAACATCGCCTTGCAATTTAGCTTGCTTTAAATAGACTAACATTAGATGAAACGGTTGCAATGCTCTGCTTAGCGCAGTTTGAACCATAAGTTTAAGAGCAGTTGTGTAAGAACAGTTCTGTGGGACTTCAGCATGTAAGGCTGGATGACATCGATGGATTTAGACCACACCCCTACAATCCTGAGTCCTTTCAAGACTGAGTTTATTAGCTGACTTTGAGATGTATATTAATATACCTATTCACATTTTCTTGAAAAGATATTTGGTGGGTGTGTAGTGGATACATCCCTCTATGATATGTTGTGGTTATTTGTTTTTAGAATCCCTTGTCCATGACTTTAACTTCTTCTGTGGGGCAGACACCGCCCTTTTTATGGGAACACGCAGAGAGCTTGATTAATAAGGCCCGTGTTCACTTATCAAGTTGATAATCACGTTCATAGTAACGGTTAAGCCAGATTGCGGTGGTTAGGTTTTGTGAAGCAAGCTAACAGGTATATGAAACTTTTTTCGTAGTAGGCCCCCCTGGTCAGGTCTTCACCAAACTTAGCTAACTTTCTGCAAAAAAAAAGGTGTTCGGAAATGTCGCTGTAGGGGAGATGTGGATAGTCTGTTAAGGACAGCACAAACAGGAATAGGCTAAGCCCAGCTGAGTTCCCCTGCCATTATGGTGGTGAGATAAGTGACGGATGATGGAGGACGTGCCTTAGCAGGATTAACAATGCCCCCCCCCCCCCCACACACACACACACACAATCAGAGTAATCCCCTCACCTCACTGGCAGACACTTACACTTGTAATTCCATGCCCAATCCACAGCAATGATAGGAATTGTTTTAGTTGCCAGTGGCAAGACGCAGTGCAGATGAGCTCAGCCGAATCCAAGGACAAGCTCCACTTTCTGACAGTCAGTCCTTGCTCCAGCCACAGTTAAAGGGGGGCAGCCTGTTCTCTTTTACAAGTTGAAAAGCATTAGCAATGAGTATTCCTGCTCATTTAAACACATGGAAAGCTCAGAAACTCGATATATTGTCAGGCGACACAAATCTGGCCTTCTTAAATAAAACTGGTTCATTTGTCATCAGAATGCAGCAAAAACAGGATTGTTGTTGAATTGTTAGAATATGAATAGGAAAGTGTGCTTATATAATATAATATAACAGTGATTACAATTAATAGTGAAACATTAAGTTGTTCCTTTGCTTTTTCTGTCAGAATGAATAAAGCATTGATTGTTGTAACATAACTGAATAAATAGGCTGTGTTGAATGTGATTTTAAAGCAATGGAACAGTAATAGTTCCTAAATGAATAAGTTGTGCACATGGAAACAAAATTATACTTAATATTCAAAAAGCATGTGTTTATCATATTTAAAAGCAATTACATTTAAGACATCTATTTCTGCATTTTGACATTTTAACATTTCACTGAAGCTGCCATTAAACACTTTCAGCCATTCCCAGTGGACCTTACCAAGAATCCATTACAGCTCAACTTGTTGATTGGATGCCGTTTTGTAAATGGCATCTTACAGGAAATGAGGCGCCGTGGCAAAACATTAGCATTCAGCAGCCTATGTCTTGGGGAATCCAAACAGTTGAAGCCTTGTTTGTAGTTTATTTATATCACACATTGTTTCAATTGCATGTGAGATACAGGTTCACATTCCTTTATATTCCATGTGCAGTGGATGGAAGGAGGTGACTGAAAAACAAAGGCCCCTGGAGGGATTGTCAAACAATGATGAATACTGAATTCCACAGTATTGATTCAAACATTGATTGGTCCACAGAAGCCATTTTAGCAGGCTTCCGTGGTATCAGTCCCCTGGAACTCTCATGATTCTTCATTTCCTGTTTATATTTTTTTCTTCTGTAACAGCATAAATTTTGCGAATCTGTGTTAAAGACATGCAAGAAACAGTTGAGGGGGTTCTGATAGGCTATACTAGCACTGAACTGAGACATCAGACTAGGGCCGTGTCTGAATCGGCACTATTCCACACTATTGAGTAGCCTTGGTGAGTAGATGACGAAAAAGTAAAAAAAATTAAATTGCAGTATACTTGAAAAACCGGATGACACACTTACTTCCGGGGTTTCGCTGAGTATATTCGGGAGCACACCTTTGAAGAAGTACACAAACATTTTGGTTGTGTAAATATGACGTGAAGCTTCCTTTTAATACAACAAAAACAACATGTGACATGGCATTGGAAGGGTGGGGCTGTAAAACCCGCGGACATGGCAACACTGGTGGGACGTCTTATGACCTGCTTATGACACTTCCACAATACAGTTGGAAAATAGTATGGCGGATATTTTTCGCGGACTGCTAAACAGCACACTTCTGCCAGTGCACTGTACACAGGAGACAGGGCGCAGTACAGGTGCAGCTCAAAAAATTAGAATATCGTGAAAAAGTTCAATAATTTTTGTCACTCATGTCAGAAAGTGAAACTCATATATTATATAGATTCATTACACATAGTGAAATATTTCAAGCCTTTATTTCTTGTAATTTTGATGATTATGGCTTACAGCTAATGAAAACCCAAATTCAGTGTCTCAGAAAATTTGAATATTACATAAGATCAATAAAAAAGGATATTTTAAACAGAAATGTCAGCCTTCTGAAAAGTATGTTCATTTCTATGCACTCAATACTTGGTTGGGGCTCCTTTTGCATGAATTACTGCATCAATGCGGCGTGGCATGGAGGCGATCAGCCTGTGGCACTGCTGAGGTGTAATGGAAGCCCAGGTTGCTTTGATAGCGGCCTTCAGGTCGTCTGCATTGTTGGGTCTGGTGTCTCATCTTCCTCTTGACAATACCTCATAGATTCTCTATGGGGTTCAGGTCAGGCGAGTTTGCTGGCCAATCAAGCACAGTAATACCATGGTCATTGAACCAGCTTTTGGTACTTTTGGCAGTGTGGGCAGGTGCCAAGTCCTGCTGGAAAATGAAATCAGCATCTCCATAAAGCTGGTCAGCAGAAGGAAGCATGAAGTTCTCTAAAACTTCCTGGTAGATGGCTGCGCTGACTGTGTTCACAGTTAATATAATAATATGGTGTTTAGCAGTGTCAATTGGCAGACCAATTAAAATGAAGGATTTCTGTAAGTGACATAGATCCACGACACTATTTCACTTATACAAGTCCTGGCATTGTGTAACAGCGGGACAGGGAAAATGTCATAATATGGAAAAATACCTGTTACATGAAACTTAGCACTGCTTTCTGCAATGCAAACTGCACAAGGAATGAGTGGCCCTACTGAGGGATCCAAACCTCAATAATAACCCGTAACCTAATTTGTGTGTTCATTTCAGAAACTGAAACAGAAAAACCAGCAGCTGAAGCAGATAATGGACCAGCTACGCAACCTGATCTGGGAGATAAACTCCATGCTCGCAGTGCGGAATTGACACACACACACACACACACACAGATATTTCTGTTCTGGCTCAATGTGAGGATGTTAGACATATTCACACACACACACACACACACACACTTACAAATACACAAACTTTGTGGAATCTGGAGGACCATCTCTGGAGGAAGTGTATTAGAGGAGTCGGCTTTATGTGGTACTTATACAGTGTTAGATGAGAGATGCGAGCAAGAGCGAGCGTCCCCGCCAATGCCATATGGGACAAAATGATTTGTCGATGAGATCAGCTCGATGATTAAAATGGCCATGTATTGTGTTAAATAAACAATAGCCCTCATACTTTATTCACATAAATAGCATAAATAATTTATAAATAGCAAAAACATGACGGCACAAGGAGTGCAAATACATAATCCGTACTTTTTTTGTCAAAAGCAAAAATGTTGTACAAAAGAAAATTGTGATTGTAATTATGTAATAAAACCATCTAATTCTATCCTGCTTGAAGTTTTTCATGGCTCTATTCCAATTCAATTTCTTCTTTTCTATTGAACTTAAAATCAAAGGTACACTGCCGGAGACATTGAGGATCAAGAAAGTCTGTCATCACTGAGATACAGCATCTCCAATACTACCACTGGACATCAACTGCATGAAACTGCTGTCAATCCTTAGAAAATATAAAAGGGGGTGTCTTTGTGGCGTAGTCAGTAGAGCACCATTCACATGCTTATTGCGAGCCGTGACGTCGGCGGTTGGAATCCGGCCGTGCGACCCGTATCGCAGGTCTCTCCCTCTCACTCCCATTCTTCCTGTCTCTGCACGGTCCTGTGAAATAAAGCTGAAAAGCCCTAAAAAAAGGATTTTTTTAAAAAGAAGATGGAAAAGAAAAGGTGGGAGGAAATACTTGTTGGTTTGCATCTTAATCGCACAAGGCACCATATTCTGTGGTTGGATGAAACTAACTTTTCAGGCTTTCACCAGCAGTAAGTTTAAATAAATGTATTTTTATTTAATACATACGGTGTGCAGACATGGATACTGATGTGTGCCTGTGTTTATTTTTCAAAGTCACCTTTTTTCAGTTTATCAAGGGTATTAACACGGAAGCCATTGTATATCTTAATGTACAGAAAAGTGGTTCTGGTGGATTTTAATATCCTAGCAAATTTAATGCATTGTTTGATTTTATTTGTATTGATGGTTTGCTTCTGAAAACTAGCAGATCTAGTGAAGAAGCTTCTCTGTGGGCTTTTTGTAAAAATTTATATTCAAAACAATCAAGATTCATTGAACTGCACCCATAAAAAGGCGACAACAGGCGTATTATCAAATATTTATTTATATATTTTTATAAAATCATCCTTACAAAATTGTCATTTGTCTATTGTTCTTTATTAACTCTATAAAAGTCATTTGTTAATTACAAATGGGATGAGGAGGGACAGAAGGGTTGGGGCAAGGGAGGAGCAAAATAAAAAAGTAAAAACTCAGTTTGTGTGATGTTATTAAAGTTCAAAAAGGTGAAATACGAGAGAGGTGTTCATGCAGGTCTGGTTGTATGTCCCACAGGGCCCACTGCAGCACATTTCAACACAGTTATGACAGCAATAAAACTCCAGTGTTAGACAAAGTAGACAAAACAGCCATGGACATCATGGCTGTTTTGTCTACTTTGTCTAACACTGGAGTTTTATTCATTGCTTTATGAGTCATCTTCCAGGTAATGACTATATGGCTGATGCAGAGCTGTCTTTCTATAAAGGCACGTTCCCACTGTACAGACTACCTCCCAAAATATACACATTTACTTCAGATAAACATAGGACACATTCTATTGAGAGTGTGTTTGTACATTCCCGCGTGCACACACACACACACACACACACACACGTTTCCTAATGTTTGTGGCTGCACATATCGGAGAATGACAAGTACCCAAATAAAACAATTCTGATGAGATATTCAAAGGAATACAGTTATGTACTGCTAGGCATATCATGCATACAGTATTTGGTATTGTACATGAGGTTCTATTGTCTCAAGTAGTGTTATCATGTAAGATTCTTTAGGAATTAAAACCAAGAAACACATTCAAAGAAAATAAATATATGTATATATTTTGGAAGTGGTGCGCCATTCCTCAAGGCCACCTCAGGCTGTTCTCTAAAATCATTCATAGCATATTACACAATTTCCATTTAACAAGCACTTATAATTGAAATTCAGTTTTATGAGGGGGAGGGGTATATTGGACATTATAGAACACACCAAGAAAACATCCCTGACGAGCAAGGTTTACAAAATTTTGATATGGCCGACCACATAATACAGAACCACTCTGGGTACAATTTAAGAAGTTAACAAATTAAGAATGATACTTCAGTCAATTTAGCAAGCCATTGGAATGAATACAAAATGTTTAAAAAAATAAATAATTTAACATAGACAGGCAATTTAGCATTCCCTTGAAAAAACAGTCAACTAAGATCATTTCACAAAAACAGATAAACTAAACAAACGCATGATAGAACTCAAGCACAGTGACATTTTACAGTACACACATGAAAAAACAACCTCTCTTCTTTGCAAATTTTTTTTTTTTTTTTTATTAATATAACCAAATATAACAACAGAAAAGATATGAAATGATACATATGCAAACCAAAAACCAAGAAAACCAAAAAAAAAAAAAAAACAAATAGAGCCAGTACAATTTGGAATCAGTAGATCAGTAAAATAAAGAAAAAAAAAAAAAAAAAAAAAAAAAAAAAAAGAGAAAGAGAGATAAGATTTATTATTTATGAAATGTTTTGTTTTGTTTTTTTTTTTTTTTTTTAGTGTTGTTTTTTTTTCGTTGCTTTGGTTTGTTGCTTTTTGTTTTTGTTTCTATGTTTTTATGATAGGATTTTTTTTTTTTTTTTTTTTTTTTTTTTTTTTTTTTTTTTTTTTTTTTTTTTTTTTTTTTTTTTTCTTCTGTTTTCTTCTTTTTCTTCTATTTTTTTATTTTTTTTTGTTGTATAAATAATTGTATGTTCTTTTTTTTTTTTTATTTTTTAAATTATTTTTTATTTATTTACTGTATTAATGTATTATTTGTTGTAATGTTGATTGTGTGTGGACCCCAGGAAGATTAGCAAACTGCTACGGCATAAGCTAATGGGGATCCTTTAAATAAAGTAAAATAAAGTAAAATAGAACTCAAAGATCTCAGTCTGGTCTGACAGGATTTTGCAGGTTTGATGGTAATACCTAAAGTTCAAACTTCCCTGGGTCTAAGTATTTGAAATTAATTTTCTTTTGATGAAGCAGAAAATAAATTGTCGCCTTCATTGTTAATCTTCAGGGGTAACAGATATGCTCTCAAAGATGTGCTTTTTTTTGCTTTACAATTTTTCCCCTGGCTCGGCTATCCTCACCCCAATTTGATTTATTTATTTTTGTTTCAGATTTTTTCCCATTTTCTCCCAATTTTGTAGCCAATTGAGCCCCTATTCTAATTCAATTCTCCAGTGTAGCAACCGATAGAGAATCGCCGCTACACAGGGCGAGACTCCTCGAGCTCCTGACCTTGATTCCAACTCGCCCAGGGCCTTTCTGTGCACAGCGATTCTCTCCGAGCCCCTCCCCCCACCCGGGAGCAGCCGCCAATTGCCACTCCCGCAGGACACCGGCCACGCTCGGATCTGGCAGGACTGGATCCTCGGAGTAAAACTACACCGACTGAAAGTTGGCGCTCTTATAGTTGTGCCACCGCAAGGCCCGTCTCACCCCGGATTGTTGAGTAGTTAGACAATTTCAGCTTTTGTTCCGATGTGAAAATAAATATCCATTCAAATCGATGTAGAGTAAGAACAAGGCTTTCTGCAATGTGTCTAAGTTGCTTATGAAATGTGTTATTGTGCACGATTTAGATTGTTTGACGTGATGTTAACGGCCTGATTATAATTTAAGAATTGCACTTAAATGTTAACTAGATGTGCGCCATTCCTAACTAGATGCGTGAGAGCTTAGCCTGATATTTTGTTTAGCTTCAAAGAGGTTATTATTAATTACAGTGCCCTCCACTATTATTGGCACCCCTGGTAAAGATGAGTAAAAAGGGTTAGAAAAGATTCACCATAAGGTGAATTAGCTCAATCTCTCACTGAAAAACTGAGAAAAATCCAACCTTTAATTGAAGTAGATTTATTATGAGAAAAATAAATCCCTCATCAAAAAATAGTTAATTTTAACAAAACCCCATGTGCCACAATTATTGGCACCCCTGCATTTATATATAGAATAAAGTAATCATTTTTAATATTTGGTCGCATATCCTTTGCATGCCATGACTTCCTGATGTCTGTGACCCAACAACATCAAAAGACTTCTGATATCTTATTTTCTGGTACTCTTACAAGCGATTAGCATCACTCTGCTGCCAGAAACACAGTAGATGTGGATGGATAACTTGAAGGGTTTCTTTTCCAGTTCAATAGGACAATTTGTCAGGAGAAACAACCCTTAAAGTGATCCATCCATATCTACTGCATATCTGGCAGCAGAGTGATGGTTTGAGGCTTGTTTGATACCTCAGACCCTTGATGACTTACAGCCATTTTACCAACCATGTATTCCATACTGTTCCAGAATAATTTACAGCTAAATCTAGTCCCACCCCACAATTCCCATAGAGATCCATTCAAATGCAGAGACATTATAGTATCACTTGTAAGAGTACCAGAAAATAAGATATCAAGAGTCTTTTGATGTTGTTGGGTCACAAACATCAGGACGTCATGGCATGCAAAGGATATGCGACCAAATATTAAAAATGATTACTTTATTCTATATATAAATGCAGGGGTGCCAATAATAGTGGACGGCACTGTAGTTTACAGACTCTGTCATTTCACACTTACTGTATTATCATGAATATCAAGTTTTTCCACGTAGACAGTATGTACAATTATGATACTGGGTCATAAAAGTGTGGCATACCAAAAATAAATTAAAATGGTTCTATATGAGTAAATATTTTAAAAACTAAAGAAAGACTGATTTTTTAATCAATCAGTTCAAAACATTCTCAAGGTGTGGGCCAAAGGAGACATGGCCAAACTTTCAAAGGTCAAATTTTCAATTGAAATAAAGCTAATGAATGATGGGTATGTTATGATACATACAGTAGCTGGCTGACGACATGGACAATGGACTTTACATTTGACATTCTTCATTCATGGATGGCATTTGAGACCAGTCCCATAAATCATCACCTCTCCATCACTTTATGCAAAAATGTAGAAGGTGCAAATTCAGTAACTTTCTCCCTTCAGATTTCTCCATGGTCTTCCAAAGTGAAACCAGACAGGAACAAGTTACTAAATATGTGCATAAAGTGATGGAGAGGTGATGATTTATGTTTTCTTTGAACCCCCAAGGACTAGTATCAAATGCTGTCCATGAATGAACAACATCAGATAAACTGTTTGAGTATTGATATGTAAAGTCCACTGTACTTCCTAAAATCCACTTCAAATTTACCTGGACATGGTCTTGGCTTTGTTACCAAGACAGACAATATTAACACACATTTTAAAAGAAAATATTGTTCAATGTCCTGGGCACTTTATGATGAGACATTTTGAACAGAGTTCTGCCTGTATGGCTGTTCAAGTACAACGAAGCAAGAGGGCTGAATACTTAAGGAATTGATTGTTTTCTATATGTTTTTATATTTATAAATAATTTGGAACAATTTGTAGATTTTACTTCTTACATTGACATTGTGGAGTTGTTTGTGTTGAATACCAACAAAATATGAAAAGGTCTAAGGGGGCTGAATACTTTTTCAACCCACTGTACGTGTTCTATGAAGAAAGTCATCAAAATTTAATTCCAGTCAATGACTTTCCTGCAGTCTTTCATTAATTGGGAAGATATACTGTAATGGCATGATTGCTGGTGTAACCTGGATTTACAGTATGATGCTCCCAATACAAAGCATCAGCCCATTCGGATTTGACTCACGGCTGGTTGGCGCTTAGGGTCGGTCAGCTCCGCAATAAAGGCCACTTGCACAGCGCTCCTTCAAGTCATCAGACATTCAAGTACCTGTTCAAGCGAAGGCTAACATAGCCCACCTAACATAGCCCACCTTAAAACGTTTATTACAGAATGCGATGAGGAACCGCCTTTTCTGAGCACCATTTTCTTGAAATTAATCAATGAGAAAAAGAAATGTAATGAATTGTGAGAATTGAGAGGGCCACAAAAGTGCCTACGTAAGGGCCACAGGAAGTGCCTATGTAAGGGCCACAGGAAGTGGAACAGTGGGCCCCAGGAGGATAGGCTTTGCCCACCACACCAAACACCACTCTGGCTAATCCCTTTGTCCACACACTTAAAAATATATTTAGATTGGCATCATGTGCCATTCATTCTCACTTAAAATGCCTCTGATTATTTCACACTTGTCCCCTGGGCACTTGTATTGTATTCCTTTTACATTGCATAAAGGGATAACAGTTTAGGAACAGGTCTAATGGCAACATACACCTACCAAGTGTTAAAAATGAAAAAATGGCAATCAGGAGATTATTATATTTTTTTTAGCAAAATGAACATTGTTGGCATCATGACATCACATAATCCACCCCCAACAAAATTGGTTAAAATTCTAGAAAAATGTTATCATAAAATGTACTTGATTGTACTTTAAAAGGGACAACTGATGTATCAATTGCTCTTAAAATTTGAGGAATGGCACTTTTATTAATCAATTATAATTATAATTATTTTTTAAAAGTTGTACTAACACAAGCAAGTATAGACTTTCCAGATTGGATCTCCTTACACATTTAATTCTGTCTGCTTTGATAATGCAAGAGAACATATTTAAAAGCAGTTTTAAAGGCATCAAAAGGAGCTCCAGGTATGTCATTGGATTGCACATTCAATTTCCTTCGATATCAGCTCTTCCTTTCTCAAATGCAAATCACCTCAAATGAAAAGGGCAAAAATACTGTTTCATATATATTCAACTGAAAAAATATGTTATTTTTCCATCTTGTGAGATAAATGGCGTAGTTTTTAAGTTTTTGCCATTGTGATTATGCAAAACAACCTGCCTTTTCACAATGAAACTGAAGACAAATGGAAACATGACATTCAAATGCCTTGAAATGATGTCTTAGGTATACATGACCATTTCAACAATTGTATCCCCGATGGAGATGGACAGGGCATGTTTGCATTCCACTCTGAATACACGTGAAACTACGAGAACGTAATGCAATGTCTCCAGTCTGGGAATGTGACCTACTTAATACTGTGCTGATTGTAGGCCCTGTGAACACATGCACGGTTTGAATCTTAGGAGGGTGAAGAGCTAGAGCTTTAGCCCAGAATGTGCTTATCAGAGGGCCTGGAAGATATCCTGATCAATAATTAAAAATAACAATAAAAAGCACAGAGGACAGGGAGAGGGGTTGGCGGTGGTATGATGGGGTAATTATAGCTGACAGAGGACAGGGAGAGGGGTTGGCGGTGGTATGATGGGGTATGATGGGGTATGATGGGGTAATTATAGCTGACATCCCAATATGGACACTTCCTGTCTTCCCCCATCCTAGATTTGTGTTTATTAGCGGCATTCATACTTTTAAAAAAGCTTTCCAAAAGTCTCTTAGGTCAGTAGTTTCAGCGTGTGTATGTGCAGTTCCCCTGACATGTCTCCAATCCCACTGTGGTTGTCGTCATTGGCAATGCACTGCAAGGGATACGGGGATAACGGAAGGGTGTATGGTAGCCTACTCCTACCAGGTCCTCCCCTTCTCGTTCTGTCTCTTATGGCCCACATACCCCCCCGGGCCAGGGAGGCAGGGGCTTCAGTCTCGTTAGAGTCTCTCAATGTCCCTGTACTTCTTGCGCAGGATGGAGACCTGGTCTTTGAACAGGACCGGGTCCAGTCTCATTTGGGAGTGGACAAGAGGCATGGTGCCAAACCAGCTGGCGAATTTGTTCATGCAGGTCTGTCGCTGGGCAAAGTGGTCCGGGTCAGCCCAACGTGAGGCTCGAGAAGACTAACCATGGAGACAGGGGGAGACAAAACAAGAATGGGAACAGCGTTAATCACTTTCAACTTTTTTCACCTTTTAACATAGTTGTGGTGGCTGTTTTGTGTTGCCCATCTGCATCTGCATAAACCTGCTTTGTTTATAAATAAAATGACGGGAAATTCTACCCATCCAACACCTTTGTGCAGATTCATAGTGAAGGTGCAGATTCATAGTGAAGGTGCAGATTCATAGTGAAGGTGCAGATTCATAGTGAAGGTGCAGATACATAGTGAAGGTGCAGATACATAGTGAAGGTGCAGATTCATAGTGAAGGTGCAGATTCATAGTGAAGGTGCAGATTCATAGTGAAGGTGCAGATACATAGTGAAGGTGCAGATTCATAGTGAAGGTGCAGATTCATAGTGAAGGTGCAGATTCATAGTGAAGGTGCAGATTCATAGTGAAGGTGCAGATTCATAGTGAAGGTCCCGCCGGCGCCACCTTTTTACTCAACTGAGACATTTGTTGCTCCTGCAGCCAGACTATTAGTGGAAATCACAAACTGTGTTTTAACTTTATTGGTAGACGATTCGTGACGATTTCTATACGACTATTTTTTGCTCTGTTGCAGGTTTTTGAGTGAGCAGATGGTCCTGCGGTTCTGACGCACAGTGCGCATGTGTCCCAAATAGTGGCTCTGGTGATTCAGCAGCGTTGCTGCGCACCCCGGATCCAGGTGGGGGCCCCGTCGGGCGCCTTTTTGTTCCTCTTGAGGTCAGGTCTCGAGTGTTACAGTGGGGCCATTCCTCTCAGTTTGCGGCGCACCCTGGTGTCCATCGAACTAAGGAATTTTTGTCGAGATGGTTCTGGTGGCCACGCATTGAGAAGGTTGTGCGCGCATTTGTCGCGGTGTGTGCTGTGTGCGCTCGAAGTAAGAGTTCTCGACTCTCACCTTCGGGGTCGTTGCGGCCCCTACCCATACCTAAGCGACCTTGGAGTCACGTATAGCATTGGACTTTGTTACTGGATTACCCAACTCACAGGGTAATACGGTGATCCTTGTTATTGTGGACAGATTTTCCAAGGCTGCACATTTTCTCGCCTTGTCTAAGTTACCATCAGCGCTGGAGACTGCTCAGTTGGTCATTGCGCATGTGTTCCGAGTTCACGGGTTACCTCTGGATATTGTGTTCTCAGTTTGTCGCCAAGTTCTGGCGTTCTTTTTGTGCCCAGTTGGGCGCTTCAGTTAGTTTGCGGGTGAAACCCAGAAGAAAGACTAACAGGCAGACAGAGAGAACTAACCAGACAATGGAGAACACCCTTCGTTGCTTGGCGGCGGCTAATCCTACGTCGTGGAGTCCGTATCTTCTGTGGGCGGAGTATGCACATAATACTCTGCGTAATGCCTCCACGGGCTTATCTCCGTTTGAGTACCTTCCTCCATTGTTTCCAGAACTGAAGCCACATTATGTAAGCAATAGCAGAGAAATGGGTTTTGGCGGTACGTATGCAAGCAGCTAATTTTTTTGCATTCATTTTACCCTAAATACAGTTTTTGGAGTACAAAGAGCCCATTTAGGCTTTGGTTGTAAAGTACCAGTAGGGTTGTGTTTAGGAGTTTTTAGAAATAAAAGGTCCTTGAAGCTTCTTGAATATTTGAATATTACACCATTTAGAATATTTTGATCACAAATAGAAAAATAAACAGGAATAAAAAAAAAAGTAAAAAAGAAAACGCACAAAAGCACCGTGTGTGTTTTTACATAGTCTACGTTGCTGTTGTTATTTCAGCCCTAAATGCAATAGGTCACTGTAGAAATGTCGATTGTACAGGACTTTGGCAAAACGTAACAAGATAAACTCTTCAGGGTTAATCATAACACAGTGGTAGCTGCATATAGCCTACAGGTAAGATATTTGGTTTCATTAACATATTAATAGCTACGAGAGATTTTGGAGGGAAAAAATGAGGTGTCTTCTAAACCGAAAGTGCATCAGGTAGCCAGTAGCCTACAGTAACCAATGGAAAACACAGAATGCTTAGTTGCTTTACAACATAAAAAAATATATATTATTGTTTCTAGCTATATCTGAACATGATTTTCTTGTAAACACAAGTCTGTGGCTGTGGCAAGACGAGGGTCGTAAGCGCTTTGGGCTCTTATTGTATTGCACAGCAGTATCAATCCTGCGGGTTTTCTTAAAGCTGTAGCCCAGTTTATAATTTAAGAGAAACATGAATACTGTAATTGGGATCGGTATGTCTACCACTATAGTACGGGGCACCAACGTGGTTCAGGTTAAAGCTTTTACCTTTTCAGAAGTAAGGGCTTCAAAGGTAGCCTAATTCAAAATTGGTGCGTGTTCCATCCAACTCGCTGCGCACGCTATGCTATTTTTACCGAGTCGCTCCAAATATTTAGGTTGCACTCTGCCACAGAATAGCTGAGCTGCATTTCTATAGCCTACAGTCTATGGTTCTATGCTTCTTCTACTCGTCTCCTAGTACTGACATCTTGAAGGTGACGAGTACAATATACATCGCCATCCACTGGCCGAAAAACCATATTGCACCCAAAAATATATATATTTTTTTGCCGTTTTCTGAATTATTGTCATTTTGGTGGTCGCGATTTCCCATTGGCGGTCCGTGAAATCATTTTGGCGGCCGCCAAATAATTTACTATGTAGTAAAAACCCTGAATAGCTATGCATGTCATGAATAATAAAAGTCCATACTATGATTATAATTAAGTTTTCAACAATACTTTATCTTGAAGTTAAATTACTTTTTCAAAGTATTCTTCATTACAGTATCTTTTTTCTTCAGTAAAGAATGCTATTTTTCTAAAAACTTCAGTGTTGGAGAAAAGCAACAGATAAGTAAGATATTTCCCCTATTAACAGAATACCCTTAATATATATATACATAATCATAACATTTAAAATGAAAATGTCGTTCAGGGATATTTTTGAAGTTTCTTCTCTGACAAACTGCTGGGAATGTGACTCTCGGAAAATCTAAATTCAGCTACCAGAGATGTTCAAGTAACTGCAAGTTGTTCTTTCTTTTTTATATTCCTTTGGTTATAGATCTAAGAACAAGGTGGCAATATTCATGTCCCATGGTATACCAATAATTCACTCTATTATATTTGGAAGAGAAGCTCTGATCCCATACCTGTCCCATCATTGTCTCCTTGTACTGCTTCTTCTGTGTGACTTTGATTGGCGGCAGTTTTGTGACAGCAGACACTAGGAAATTCATGAGGATATCCTCACAGTTTGCCAACTGGTCCACCATGCTCTTCAGGCTGGCAGGCAATAAATTGGTGTACAAGTAGTGGTAATATCTGCAAAGAAGAGATATGATATGATAGGAGTCAAGTACAGCAGTAGAGTGACAAAAAGTTTTTTTTTTAGAGAGATTCTCAACTAGGGTATACGCACTTCAGATTCGCACATAAAGGGGTAACTCTCCCGTGTGAATTCTGGAGTGTATCAGTATCAAACTGCATGTTGATACAAACAGAACTGCAGAAGGGGCTGTGGAATGATGGCTTCAAATGATGGTTTTCCAACACAGGTAGCATGTGCAGAATGCGTGACCCAAAGACAGGCTCTTCCAACAAATTCAGTTATAGAAATGTAGCTTGGATTTAGATATTGTTCTCACAAGCAGGTTTTCACTACATTTTGGTTTCATCATTCATCGTTGATCTAGCTACACTTCCGTTCAAGGTTCTGAGGCTACATGTACTGCATGGAGCTGACAAGCATACATAATAATGTATCCTGTAAACATATCCAATGGAGAAAATTTTTTTCTGTGTACAATAGACAATAAAGAATCATCCCATCTTCTCCTTGGGCTGTAGAATTTGCTGTGGATGCTTGCAGAAATTATTTTTAACTGGTTGCAATGAGTTTCACTGCAGTCAACTCAAGTTTCGGATTAATCTGGTGCGAAAACTATAAGAATGTGAACGTTATCAATCAAAAGGTCTAGCTATGAGATCTTCAAGCACTTTTGTCTTTTCTTAATTTCTCAGCAAACGCTATCTCCAAGACACTTGAGAGTTCTTTAATTCACATTCTGCAATTTTATGCTGTTAACCAAGCCAGGTTTTAATTATTTTATTTTTAAAAACATGTTCATCCCTGCAGCCGTAGTGGTTACAGCATTCCATTGCTCTAACTGCTACCACCCCAGCGGCAACTGTGTGCTACTGCCCCAATCCCAAGCTAAAAATGCTACTCTACACCACTGCCCCAATGAACCACAATAACCACTTCTTTATGTTGCGGCCACAATCTAGAGAATGAACTCCACAATGATTGCCCCAATCCAGGATTCTGTGCTAGTGATTACCCCCACCCCTCTTTGTATTTTCCTTTGTGCTGTTACCTGTGGTAAATAGCAGCTCCAGTCAGCACCATGGAGTAGTCATTGGTCCACTTGGAGGTGTAGCCCCATCGCTCCTTGTTAGCATCCCAGAAGTGGCTGCGTGCCGGGTATCCCACAATCCTCTCTGGAAAGCTCAGCCAAACAGTGAAGGCAAAATCCACCTGTAGATGAACCACGCAGAGGCATCAAGACACACGTAACCATGCTGGAACACATTCACAATGACAATACAATTTTATGGCTGGTTGAGTTTGGTTCCTTCCAGGTTTTCTACCTATTGTAAGGTGGAGTGTCAGGTTCAGAGTACCAAACGCAACAGCCAAGGAATCTCAAAGTGTACACCGCAGTATACACCAATAAGGCGGACTTGGAGAATGAAAAACACTCCAGGCAAAAGCCAAATCAAAACTACCCAATAAAAACAGGGCGAACTCGAGATCTGAGAGAAAAGAAATGACTTCTCGCTTACAATACAAGTAAGGGATATAAATAGACGTATAAGAAGCAAAACAGGAAAAGAAAAGAAGTCTCTCACTCTCAATACGGGAGAGCACGGGAGAGACAAAGGAAATCTGTCTCAACAAGAAACGACAGAAAGAACTGAAGAGAAAAACAAATCCAACTACGGAAAATCTAATGAAACTAACAAGCAAGTCCCTCGTATCTTTTAAGCAATTTTAAAAGTGAAGAGGTCGCTTTGTAACTACCTATACCTTACTGGCTTAATTGTCAAATAGCAAAGACAATATCAAGCACCGGAAAGAGGAAACCTTGAGCTATATAGAACCGATAAGAAAACCAAAACCGGTGCGAGGATAATTGCCGGGCGAGATCTAAAAAGATAGAAAATCCAAATTGTGACAAATTCTTTGGACAATCCATGAATTTATTTTAAAACATTACTAAAACATTAGCATTTACTGCAGTACCTGCTCCTAAGTAGACATCACTCATCTTTTACGAATTACTTCAGATCAGGTGCTAAAGACAAGTTAATTCATTCTGGTGAATGAACATTTGTAAAGGACAGGTAGTGTCTATTTCACAAAAGGTGCTGCAAAACAATTCATTAACATTTATAAACTTAATAAATGCTTTATATTTTATTAATTCATGAATAAATAACTAGTCAGTACATTAATTAATGTGTGAATGGTTAAAGCTGGAGTATGCAAAAAAAAATTTTTAATTTTAAATATCAGGGAACTTAGTTGGTAGCAATCATAGAAAGAACTGTTGTGAGAGAAATCCAGCACCATACATCGTGTTGTATCCTGAAATTCTGCATTCTAAAACCAGGGATTCGGCCTAAATTTGGTTTTAAAAACAAAGTGGTTTATGACGAAGAGATAGGCCGGATCACGTCACGAACCAATCAACAATGAGATCGACCTTGTCAGTTCACCAGCTAGAAATGTCACCAACAATGGCGTGACTAGTTCACGCCCTCACGCAAAACAATTAAAAAAAGAAAATGGAATTGGACAAAGCTCGCTCAAAACAAGAGTAAACATAGGTGCTCATTTTAGAAGGTGGCGAGATATTCGGGAGTGGATTGGTTTACAGACAGATGTGGAGCTCACATTTCTACTGGACAGGTAGGTCAAATGTTTACACACTAATTTACCTGGACTTTCTGCTTGCCAGCCAATTTCCCTTTTTGGGGGATTTTGAGGTCATTTTGAGGATTTTTCATAAATCGTAAGTATGTCTAATTAATCCTTTTCCTCTCACCCTCAGATATTTGTGGGGAGTGTTCTGATGCAATATGGCTGCTTCACCCAGGCGCACATTAGCCCCCCCCACACACTCTGAGATCTGGTGGGCGATTCAATGACACAGTCACGGACTAAAGCCTGGGTTTTCAACAGGCTTTTTAATGTATTAGGCCTATTACTACAAATACATGCACACATTTTTAGGGAGAAAACCATGGGTTTTAAGAAATGATGTTGGTTTACCACAATGTGAACACATTATTTTTGTGCAGTTTGTTTTACAAAAGGCATATTAAATAAATTATTCTTATTAGGAATAATAGACTCCATGAGAGTGGCATGAGGGCCCGACGTCCTGTAGTGGGACCTGTGCTCACAGCTCAGCACCGTGCAGCTCGATTGGCATTTACCAGAGAACACCAGAATTGGCAGGTTCGCCATTGGCGCCCTGTTCTCTTCACTGTGCACATGTGACAGACGTGAAAGAGTCAGGATACGCCGTGGCGAATGTTATGCTGCCTGCAACATCATCCAGCATGACCGGTTTGGTTTAATTGACTTGGTGATATACTGTGATGATTAAGTGTTCCCTTAATGTTTTTGAGCAATGTATAAATTGTTCATGAAATGCCTCCTCTCTCGTATTCTACCGTGGCTAGTGGAAGCTAACATTCTATCCACAAAACAGAAAGCCTAAATAGAGAGGCAAGGTATGAATGAGCATGTTTTCTGCCTTAAAACCGGCATTGATGATTTTAAACATGAGTCCCCCCGGTTTTACGCAGTATTTCTAGATTTCCGTGACGCATTTAGAACCTTGGCTCAAAATTTCATGATTAAATCACTTGAGGAGATCCATATGCCTCAGGTTTACATTGATATAGTTAAGGACATATATAAAGACTCTTTTATCCAAGTGAACAGCTCACAGGCCCAATTCCTCTCCAAATGGACATTAAAACAGGCTGCCCATGGAGCCCTGTAAACTTTGTGTTGGCAATTGATGGCTACAGTGGATGTGCCAATGTGCGCCCCCTATGTTTATTCCCCGAACCCTGTGCAAGGTTATGCAGGACGACGTACTGATATCTGTCCCTTCAAGAGGAAGTTATAAAGAACATGCTATCCAAAACCGATTCCTTTTTGGAGTGGGCTGGATTAGAAGTGAAACAATCCAAATGTGCTATTTTTTAATCTAAATCCTGTATTTACAATAAAAGAAGAACCGATCAGAGTATACGCGCGCCATGGAACTTACAACTATCTTGGCCATAAATTCTATATCACTGGTAAGTTGAAAGTGCAAGTGGATGTAATTATAGAAGAATACATGTCTAGGCGCGACCTAATAGACTCATCTCCCTTGCCACTGTTTATGAAGTTGGAAGCTATTAGACAAGTGGCGCTGTCCAACGTACAATACCTATTCCCCAAAGTTACCAAAGAACGTGACATCATATTCCACAAACAATGCGAGGGGGGATTAGGGGTACCAGACTTTGAATGGACGTACATATCCACAAGACTTGCTCATTTATCAAATATGCTCAACAGTGACAACAAAACAGTCAAGGAGCTCGCCAGAGCCTCTTTCCTCCTTGACCATTGAAAAATGCAAGGTCCCAAAAATGAAGGGTCTGTCCTCCAGTTTCCTTGTTTAAAAAAAAAAAAAACCTAGTGGCAAATTGGATACCAATGCATTCGGTTTCGGCGTTAATTCTGACTGATCTGAATGAGCTTTGTAACTGGACTGGTGTTTATCTTGATTGGATACGACCCAACTATGAATGTCTCTGAGACTGTGATCACAGACCCGACAATCTCCATGAGCGCAACAGTGAGTCGAGACAGAACTTCAAGCACACTCCCAATCACAGGCGCGCAAGCTCATCTCCTAGCGCTTAAACAGCAGCCGTGGTGACAGCACTGGAAGGGACTTCGGCTACAAGGGAAGCTCGCCTGCCTCCCTTCGGCCGATCATTCTGTGTCCCATTCAAATTCATCTTCACTGTAAAGGCACGCCTCCAAGTGCACGCCTCCTTATTGTTTATGGACAGCAACAGGTCATAGAATCTATGTCTCACGTAATAAATAGTTGTTACTTCCACAAAGGGCTGTTTATAGCCAGACATGACAGAATTGTGGATATAACTAAAGATGCATCTTCCATCCTGAGCTGTGCTGAGACCACAAATGTTTCGGTGCAATAATGACCTACATCTATTTTCAAGTGTATTTGCAAACAAACCCAATATAATTGTGATTGATGAGGACCACAAAGAGGTGTTCATATCGGAAGTAGGCTGCACCTTTGATTCTAGTTTGGAAGAAGCCTTACTAAGTTTTACTAAACAACTAAAGTAACAGCCATTACTCCAAGCCATTACACAATTTGGACACAAAGTGTCAGCTCCTAGTTTTTATTTTTGGCAGTCTTGGCCATGTCCACAGGCTACTGGTCAGAGATCTAAGTATAATGGGGCTGGCTAAATGTAAAGCAAAGCAACTTGCCAATTATTGTTCAGTTTCTTCCATTATTGTCAGATTTGGGTTTAGAAAATAGAGAACCAAACGCGAAAGATAAGGATACAGAAAGCGTATCAAGATATAGATACGCCACAGAAGCGGAATTAAACCGCACTAGAAGAGAAACTGAAAAACGGGAACAAAACTCCCCTAGCACAAGGCTAATACAAAACAACCTCAAACGGAGGCGGAAATTCGCTTAAACAGCGAGAAACTAACAAAAAGAAATGGCCTCACGCACTTATTGATCGGCGAGTATAAGAGGTCGAGAACTGAAAAGAAACGAATAAAATAGCAAGCCTGTAACTACAGCTCTCTTAGTTTTTCTTTTTATAAAACCATATACCGGCTTTCTAGTCCTACTGCAACGTCAATCTAGAAGCACCGGAAAGCGGAAGCTCTATTTATAGCCGACGGAAACCAAACCCAGGTGTAGGAGATAATGACCTGGAGAGATCCAAACACCGGGACGGAGGAAGAAAAAATCCGATAGAGCTTCAGACGACGCCAAACGGAAAACAATGGTAGAAAACAAAAAGAGACAGCCACTACCCATGACAATTATTGGCAGTTGCTGTATATGGAGGAGAAGATAACTCTCCGTGCTAGCCTGTCTATATTGGTTTATTTATTACATCTGTTGTACTGCTACACAAGTCAATGACATCAAATAGCAACTGAAATATATTTGGACCCTTATAATGTATTTTATAAATGTGGACCTAAATAAAGAATTAAAATGTGTGCGTATAGGGCTGGCAGAAATTTATTAGAATTTGTAAAAAATTTCTACCATCAAAATTTCAAAAGAATGTTACCTAAATGTGTAATTATTATGGCCAAGTTTTCATTTCCAAATAAACCTGTAACTATAGCTTAAATGCACTAGGCCCTAACTAAGAAATAATGACGACAATATTTAGAAGTTTTATTTTAAAAAATAAAACCATGGAAGATCATAATACCAATGATACCGTTCACAGCAATAAAATGGCTCGGCAGATCAACTGTTGCTCAAACTAAAGAAAAAATCATGATGCCTCTTGTGCCATCGCTGTCGCTTTGGTATGGTGCTGCTTCTGAAATACGAAGGTTGCTCTTCATTTTAGTCGCACTGCTGGTATAGCATAGGTATGCTGTCTGAAATACGAAGGTTGCTCTTCGTTTTAGTCGCACTGCTGGTATAGCATAGGTATGCTGTCTGAAATACAAAGGTTGCTCTTCGTTTTAGTCGCACTGCGGGTATAGCATAGGTATGCTGTCTGAAATACGAAGGTTGCTCTTCATTTTAGCCGCACTGCTGGTATAGCATAGGTATGCTGTCTGAAATACGAAGGTTGCTCTTCATTTTAGCCGCACTGCTGGTATAGCATAGGTATGCTGCTCGCATAGTAGTAGTGGAAGCGCATTTTCTGCTTGCAGGAAACTTTCTCCTTGGTTATTATTTTGCTGCAATGACATGTAACTTGTAATATTTCCAAATTACACTCCTAAAGTGCGGTAGTTACAATTGTTCTTGGCTCCTCCATTTCAAATTTACAGTCTACAGGCTGAGCAGATAGCGTGACCCACACATTAATCTTATTTAGGCTACCTAACGGTAAACCCTCCAGACAGTATGCATAATAGGACTGGTTGTTATAATCCCTGATATCTCAGCACATTAGTTGAAATGGATTGGAGATGTCTTATTGGGTGGGGTTGAGTTGGGTGATGACCACATGGCGCCACCAATATGACACATCATCAGTTGTGTACCCCGGCCTCATTGGGTGTTTCGGCCTTTTTTCACAAGACACCCTCACCCGAGGCTGGCCCACCACAGGCTGATCAGACCTGGGTGTGTGTCGCATGGAGGCTCCATGTGGTCATTTAGCAGCCCATACTGTCTCCTTTCTCCTCAGCCACAGCCAGTGACTACTTCTTTCGGCGACACTGGCGAGCTCTTTGATGGTCTTACGTTGGGCCTGCCCTCTGATTCCTACCTCCTTCAGTAGCCTTATGGTGGAACTGGCTACAAAGCCCCGGCAGCCCACCTCCACTGGACGTACCTTTACATTCCAGCCTCGGGCCTCTGCTTCAGCTGCTAGGTTGGCATTCCTCCCAAGGGACTGTCAGCTCAATGATGAAGACACGCCGGCAGGATTTGGACCAGAGGACCAGGTCTGGGCGCAGGTTGGTCGCTGCAATTTCGGATGGGAATGTGAGCCTCTGGTTTAGGTCTACCCGCATTTCCCAATCTCGGGCTACGTTCAGTGAGCATAAATCTGGTGGTGATATATTGGTCTGCCGTTTCTCCCCTTCCCTCATAAAGGATGTTAACCGTGAGAAGATAGTCCGGGCTTTTGGAGGCATGGCATTGGTGGTTACCCTCTTGTTCTCAAGTTCAGCGGCCAAGCACTTAAGCACTTGATTGTGGCGCCAGGTGTATCTACCTTGAGTTAGGCTGGTCTTACAACCCACTAGGATGTGTTTGAGGGTTGCCGGGGCAGCACACTGGAGACAGGTTGGATCCTCTCCAAACCAGAGATGTAGGTTGGTTGGAGAGGGCAGGACATCATAGGTGGCTCTGATGATAAAACTCAGCCTATTAGACTCCATGCTCCACAACTCGCTCCAGGTGATTCTCCTCCTCTCCACGCCATCCCACTTCATCCAGCGGCCTTGCTTGGCTTGGGACACAGCTGTGGCACATCTGGCTGCTTCTTCCTGGTGGCGCACCTCCTCCACCACCAGGTGTCGGCGTTCAAATGGAGTAGCCTTTTGCCATGTGGGTGGTGTTGCTCCCAACCCAAGGCCCCCTCTGCCATGTTGGACATGCCCCACTATGTCCCGGTGTCTCAGGGCGGTCTTTGCCTCAGCAACTGCTGCACCTGGCTTCCATTTCCTCCCTGTTGCTAGGGTGGGGGCAGCACCTCTGACGAATGGATCCCGGGATTCTGTGAGGGACATTTCCAGCCTTGCTTTGGCACATTTGTACTCCTCCACCAGGCTTGAGATTGGCAGAGAGAGGACTCCATTCCCATACAGGCCAATACTGCTGAGGCATCTTGGTAGTCCAAGCCACTTCCTCACTTGGACGTTCACCAATCTCTCCAGCCGATTGGCATGGGATAGGGCGACCTCATAGATGGAGATTGGCCACATGAGACGGGGCATCAGACCAAACTGGAAGCACCAAAGCTTCAGCTTCCCTGGGAGAGCAGTGGTGTTGATTTGCTTGAGGCCACTGATGGTATCCTGCCTGAGTTGTTTCACCTGTTCAGAGTCTTTAAGGTCTGCGCTATACCAGCGACCAAGGGATTTGATGGGCTTCTCCAGGACCGTTGGTATAGGCTCGTCATTGATGTGAAACCTCACATTGACAAGCTGGCCTTTGACAATGGAGATACTGCGGGATTTGTTGGATTTAATCTCCATTCGTGCCCATTCGATGTTTCCCTGGAGTTTATCCAGCAGGCGTTTGGTGCATGCGTTTGTTGTTGTTATTGTTGTCATGTCATCCATGTATGCCCTGATTGGAGGAAGACGCAGCCCGTTCTTCAAACGTTCCCCTCCAACCACCCATCGAGATGCTCGAATTATGAGCTCCATTGCCATGGTGAAAGCCAGCGGGGAGATGGTGCAGCCCGCCATTATGCCTATCTCAAGGTGCTGCCAGGCAGTTGTACTGGCCTGTGTTGTAACGCAGAACTGGAGGTCATGGAAGTAGGCTTTGACTAGCCTTGTGATGCCCTCTGGGACTTGGAAAAAATTGAAAGCTGTCCACAGAATCTCATGAGGCACTGACCCGAAGGCATTGGCGAGATCTAAGAAAACCACATGCAGATCTTTCTTTTCCTTCTTGGCCGTTTGTAACTGGTGCCAGATGACATTCGTGTGTTCCACACATCCTGAGAAGCCACTTATCCCTGCCTTCTGCACTGAGGTGTCGACAAAGTTGTTCTTCTGCAAAAAGGCTGAGAGCCTTTGGGCCACAACACTGAAGAAAATCTTTCCTTCCACATTCAGCAGACTGATCTGGCGGAACTGGTTGATGGTTGAGGAGTTCTTCTCTTTGGGAATCAGGATCCCTCCTGCCCGTCGCCATGCCTTTGGTATAATACCTTTTCCCCATGCCACTTTCATTAGCTTCCAGAGGTACTTCAGGACGCCCGGCGTGTTCTTATAAAGTCTATATGGAACGCCATTGGGCCCAGGGGCTGATGCTGCTCGTGCCCGCTTTACTGTGGTCTCAACTTCACTCCATGTAGGGGGCCTTGTGTCCATCTGGTGCTCAGGTGGTTGGATTGGTGGCATGTCATCAGGAACGGTGGCAGGCACATGCCTCTGGTTGTCAGAGTAGGTCTTCTTCAGGTGCTCCTCTAGTTCCCTAACAGGTACTTTAAGGGTCCCGGTTTTCTCCTTGACAAAGAGGTTTTTCACGAACTTGTAGGGATCTCTATAGAAGGCAGTCCTTGTCCGCTCTTTCTTCTTATGTTGCTTTCTCAAGCACTCTGCTCTTCGCAGCGTTGCAAGGCGCTGCTTGATGTCACTCTGCAGTGCCTCAAGTCCTTTCCTTTCCACTTCCATAGCTTTCTTCCACTGTTTTCTCAGGCACCTTCTTTCTTTCACAAGTCGCTCTATCTCTTGTTGTCTCCTGGACTTGAGGTGGGCTGATCGTTCCTTCTGTGCACTCGGGTTCTTGCTTTTCACCCCAAATCTCTCTGCTCTGTAACTGTAGATGACCTCTCCTATCTTCTCCAGTTTTCTTTCCACACCCCCTTTCAGACCTTCTAGAAGATAGACGAGGTCTGTGTCGGTGGCTTCCCACTCCTTTTTCTGGCAGGATTTAGGCCACAATATCAGAGGCTTTCGTCCATTCGTCTTCCTCTCTACTGCTGGCTGTGGCTGGGTAGGCTCTGGGCTCCTGTCCATTGGTGGATCTGTGCTTGATTGAGCTTCGTCTGGGGTTCTGATACCCTGTGGGCTGTGGTGAGTATCCTGCCACTGGGCTTCATTCGACTGATTTGCCCTACCTCTGAGGAAGTAGTGGTCAATGCGAGGTCCCTCGCTAGGCTTCCTCAAGCACTTTTTCCTACCCTAACATGGCTTTTTATTTATATAAAGTGACCGTAGATTGTATGTGTGCGTATATAAGTGCATCGGTGTGTATATGCAAGCATATGCATGGCCTAAAGACACTTTCAGAGCGGCATAAAGCCCACGACTGAGTGAAATTACCCATTGCCTCATTAGCACATAGACCTCAAACACAGCTGACGCAAATTGCATATAATGACATATCCAGAAAGCACAGCAACAACCCGCTTGAACACTGAAAAAACCAAATCTTAACAAGCATTTAAATCTTATATTTAGACTTTAGAATCTTATTTCTGTTACTTTTTTGCTAAATAAGACTAATTATCTGCCAGTGGGGGGAGATAGTTTTACTAATTTCAAGTAACTTAAAACAAGCTAACATTTTTCACTTTTGAGAAAGAAATAAGATTTTAAGTCTCATTACAAGACTAAAACACTTGTTAAGACAGACATTGTTTGCAGTGAATACACTGAGCACCATAATTAATTGGACAGTGACACATCTTTTGTTATTTTGATTCTGTTATTTTGATTATTCTCTAGCACTTTGAGTTTGAAAGGATACAATGACAATGAGGTTGAACTGCAGACTGTCAGCTTTAATTTGAGGGTATTTTCATCCATATCGGATTAACTGTTTAGAAATTATAGAAGCTTTTGTGCATAGCCCCCCCCCCCCCCCCCCATTTTCAGGCATGAAAATATATTGGACAGTTTAGCATAATGTCGAATAAAGTAATTTTTAATATTTGGTCGCGTATCCTTTGCATGCCATGACTTCCTGATGTCTGTGACCCAACAATATCAAAAGACTCTTGATATCTTATTTTCTGGTACTCTTACAAGTGATATTATAACCTCTCTGCATTTGAATAAATCTCTGTGGGAATTGGGGAGTGTGACTAGATTTAGCTGTAAATTATGCTGGAACAGTATGGAATACATGGTTCGCGAAATGGCTGTAAGTCATCAATGGTCTGAGGTATCAAACGAGCCTCAAACCATCACTCTGCTGCCAGATATGCAGTAGATATGGATAACCTCCTTTCAAACTCAAAGTGCTAGAGTACAGAACCAAAATAACAAAAAAAGTGTCACTGTCCAATAAATTATGGTGCTCACTGTACATATCATTTCCCTGGTTCAAAAAATGAAAGTCATAACAAACCTTTTGTGACGAAGAGTCCAGCATCAATTGTTTATATCTGTGCACACTGCTATGAGCATGGTTAAAGTCACAGGGCACACCTGTTCTGTCATTGTATGATAGTGACAGACTTGTAAAAGGACTCTTTGAGACAATGATTACTTGCCTCTGTGGTGGAAAGCACTGTGTCCTCATCCAGGCTCAACACAGCATCTGTAACAATCATCTCGTATGCCTGGAACCGACTGCTCATCACCTGTAATGGACAGCACATGCACTGTATAAGAGCCTGATGCTAGCTATGACACACTGATGCTAGCTATGGGAGAGTGATGCTTGAGTAAAGCTTGAATGTGTAGAGCTATAATGTGCAATCAATGGTTCACTGATATGAATCAATAACAGTGCAGCACCATGGAGAGAAATGTATTTTAATTGGCTTTAAGTCATGCCAGTTGGCACATGGTTGCTCCACCCATAATATAGTTCACTCTCCTATCTAGCACAGAAAACAAGCAATTGGTATATATACACACAGCTATATATAACAATTTCAAGCTGCACAGTATCTTCCAGAATAAAACAGGTTTTTTTTTCCGTTTTAACTTTATATGAACTTATGTTGCTGGCAGTCGCTGTACCATGAAGCAGAAGAATGATTAAAAAAATAAAAGCTTTCTTTTGACTTTGTCAAACGTGACTTTTTTAAACATTTTAAAGTATGGAGAGCTGCTCTTCCTTTCTGCAGTTCACTGCTCACTGCCTCTCAAAAACCTTTAGATATCATCTTTAGTGTCATTAGTCAATTTGGATTTCTATTTTCCTTTAATTTGCATTTCAGAAAAGGAAAGTTCTATTAAAGCTAGCTAAAAAGTTTACCTTACCACTTAAGTAAAAGCAGAGTTTTAAATCAAGCACAAGTTTTTTGGATTAGATTGATATTTTAATTTTGAAAATATTCCAGAGACAGAATCTTGAAAATGCCACAGCAACCCCCATGAGACCAATACACAAATGTTCATTGTTCTCAAACACTGTACCAATTCCTCCATGTCACCCCCCACAAAAAAAAAATTCTTAGGATTAATTTTCACACAACCACACTTGGGGGTTTTTAATTTCATTAAAGAATGAAAAGGACAGAACAATCAACTTAATTCAACAATTAAGAGGTGACAAGATGTGCCAAATGAAACAAGCATTTACACTCATCTTGAAGCTAAAACAGTTAAAGGTGCACCATGCCGGATTTCTACCTAGAAGACACAAAATAGTCATATCTATGCGGCACTGGCAATCTCTGTTGGAAAGAAATTTCAGAAACCTTGCTTCTCTGCCTGTTTTTATTATTTTAAGATGTATTCGGGATGTTGCTGGGTGTGGCGCTCTTTTCTGTGCGGGGAGGGGTGGGTGTGGCAACAGAGCCATCAGGTTTCAGCGTTGAGTGCTTATAGCCAGCTGGCTACTGCAGTTGCAATGGTGAAGAAGCCAAGTAGCCTATAGCGAAGCCAAACATGCTACCTTTTGTATCAAATTCATAACAATGTAATATTATGTTTTATTTCAGAAAAGGAATAATATTTGTATAGCCTTTAACCTCATTGCCATTGTATCCTTTCAAACTTAAAGTGCTAGAGTACAGCCGCCGCGGTAGTACAACGGTAAGAGCGCTGACTTTCAGTCAGCGCAGTTGTACTCCGAGGATCGGGGTTCGTGCCCCGGTCCTGCCATATCCGAGCGTGGCCGGTGCCCTGTGGAAGCGGCAATTGGCAGCCGCTTCCGGGTGGGGGGAGGGGCTCGGAGAGAATCGCTGCGCACGGGACCCAGGGCGTGTCACGGTCAGGAGCTCGAGGAGCTGCGCCCTGTAGAGGACGTGACGCCCGCCTTCCAACTACTAAATATACCGATTGACGGGGTTGTGCAGCAGTGGTTCTCTAGCGGTTGCTACACGGGGGGGAATTGAATTAGAATAGGGGTTCAATTGGCTACCAAATTGGGAGAAAAAGGGAAAAAAATCAGAAACAAATTTTTTTTTTAAAAATAAAAAATAAAAACGTGCTAGAGTACAGAACCAAAGTAACAATGGTGTTCAGTGTGTGTGTGTGTGTGTGTATATATATATATATATATATATATATATACACAGGTGCAGCTCAAAAAATTAGAATATCGTGAAAAAGTTCAATATTTTTTGTCACTCATTTCAGAAAGTGAAACTCATATATAATATAGATTCATTACACATCGAGTGAAATATTTCAAGCCTTTATTTCTTGTAATTTTGATGATTATGGCTTACAGCTAATGAAACCCAATATTCAGTGTCTCAGAAAATTGCCACAGGGTCTGCTGATTTTTGTTTTTACCTTAAATATAATAACCTTTTTCGAAAAGGGCTGGTGTGGGTGAAGGTTTTTGATTTAGCCCAGCACTAAGACACCTGATTAAAATAAATAACTAATAATTAACTAATCAGACCTTGATAAGTAGAATCAGGTGTTTTAGTGCTGGGCTAAAACAAAAACCTGCACCCGCACCGGCCCTTTTCGGATAAGGTTCCCCACCCCTGGCTTAGACCAAAGAAACCAGGTGAGGTGTGTAAACGGTGTAATTGACTGCTTTAATTAATCAATTAAGTGCTGAGTAACAACAAAAACCAGCAGACCCTGCAGCTCTCCAGGACCAGGTTTGGCCATCCCTGTTTCAGAAATAATGTACAAATTGTTGGTCATTTATTGTAATATCTATAGCCTGCTGATAATAAAACATACATCATAGACTTGCAGGACTATGTAATGACAGAGATGAGAAGAAGATAAGGAGGTTCAGACGTAGTAAGCTATAAAACATTATATCATAACATGGGACCACCAATAAAAAAAACATCAAAAAACGAAAATGAGAAAACAGGCTATTTATTAAAACGAATAATATTGTTCACACAATACAACCCTGAATATTGTTGAATATTTTTGGCTTATCTTAAAACTCAATGCAGCGAGTTGATGCGATGTGTCCCTCTACTGTTCACAAATAAGCGCAAGGTTTGTGGTTCTTGTGAAAGCATGCAGTGTAATGAAAAGGCTGCAGTGGTGAGATGCAGAAGATCGCTGACCTTGCGCTCCCCCTCAATGACGATGACGGGCACAGAGGTGGCGGGCCAGCGGTGCTTGGCAGGAAGAGGCTTGTCACAATTCCACAGGACGACGACCTGAGGCATGGTGACGAACCAAGAAAAATAGAGAGAGCCGTAAGTTAGGCTGGATCAAAATCCATTCCGTTTTTCTACAGATACAGTTGTTAAATCTTGCACGAAAAACTGTCTGTACAGAGGGCAGAGGCATATCAATATTGTTTTTGGCACAGCCCTATTTAGATTTTTCAAACACTGCATTAACCAGTTCAACCTGACACCAGCAAATCATAAGAAAATAGCATTCCCTCCATCTAATCCATATGAGGGAGTCCAACAATATTGCGTTTGTCAATATAGTGTCATGGTTTCTCAGCCTGCTGTTCTCTGTTTGACCACTTCCCTGGGGAGCGCTCGTGTTCCGTCTCTTCTCTTTGTTTCTTTGTCCGTTTCATGTTTTTGGGTTTGCTACTCAGTGTATTCACCTGTTCTGTAGTTCCTGTCATTATTTAAACCTCGCGTCACCTGTGGTAGACGCTTCCATATTGCCATTCTTGTGGTCTAGGAAAGCCGGTAAATTACGGGTCATTTCGGACACTAAGTATCGACCGTATATCCTCAACGTGTTGTGGTTCCACGGGACAAGGGTGCATGTGTTCTAGAGTTTGATAGAAACTTAGATTAGGTTAGCCGTTTCTATCCTGTCTCTTTTTTTCACCTCTGTCTTCTGTCTTTGACAGATTGTCTTCTCCGTCGCTATACCTCTTGTTTATGTGTTTCGGCTCCCTCGTTGTGAGCTATAGGGTTTTTCTTTGTTGTTTGTTTTAATATCTCGTGAAGAGTTTTTTCGCCCTCTTCGGGTCGCTTTGAGTTGTAGCGGTTTCCCTCCTGGTGTGGAGAGTTATTATTTTGGTGTATTATCATTATTGCCTGTTTGCGGGGTTTCCCTCCCGCTTTGTGGTGTTCAGTCGAGCACTTTTTGAAACCACTGTCGCGTCTGGTCCTCGTTCCCACGCTACCCCTTACATATAGCCTACCTTTTCCTCTCTGGTAGACACAGGGTACTAAAATAGTCCTTTAACATGCTGAAATGTGGACCTGAAATTAAATGTTCTAGATCAGTGGTTCTTAGCTAGCTACCGGCGTTTTCCCGTTGGTGACGCTGTTTTATGCGCTGTTTTCCCCCACGGTGGGTGTGGTTTTCAGAGTATGACACCTGGTGCTCTGTCTCTAGGGGGAACATTCAGCGACTGAGTATGTGACAACAATGTCTCTTTTTTACCATAATTTTCTCCCAATTTCAAATTCCCAGTTTTACTCACTTGCTGCGCTTACGGTAACATCCTCTGCTATCAATTCAGGAGAGTGAAGATAAGCATGTTCTCTACTCCAAAACAAGTAATGTCAATCTGCTGCTTTTCACAACATAGCCACACATTGAACTTTCAGACATGAATTGAAGGCAGCTCAAGCAACCAGACTGTGGGAAGCTAACTGACCAGCAGAAATAACTGGTGAGGGATGAGACAATCTTAGCTAACCACCCTTCTTGGGCGACTCTACTGCCAATTACATATCGCTCTGTGATGACACAGTCGGCACCGGCACAGTCCAGATCCATTACCAGATTGTAAGGCCCATCCACACACCAGAACAACGCCATGAGGATGAGCCACTCAGCAGCCAGATCATGCTGTCCATTTATTTTTTAATTATTGAAATGTGGTTGCCTCAGATATTCAGAGGGTGGATGTCCTTGCCTTGTCCTTGCTTGGCGCTTTCCTGGATGAACTGGACACTCTTCTGTGCTCCTTCCCTGAGGATGGCACCCCTGTAATCCTACTGGGAGACTTCAACCTCCAACCAGAGAGTTCCCAGCTATTCAGTATCGCCTCACTCCTCCAGTCCTTCGCCCTCACTCAGTCCCCATCACCTGCCACCCACAAAGCTGGTAACCAACTAGACCTTGTACTCACCAGGAGCTGCGCCACATCTGAACTCATGGGGACTCCACTCCATGCATCAGACCACTTCTTTCTTTCATTCTCTTTCCTGCCCACTCTCCCTGAACTCCGCTAACAACCCACCCACTGCAATGTTGATGTTGCCACCCCCACCTTCAACTCCTGCCTCTCTCAGTCTCTCGACTCACGATGTCATCTTGTCTCCAAACCAGCTCGATCATACCCCCCCTGCTTATGGCTGACGGATTTTCTCAGATCCAACAGAACCATGCTGCGAGCCGCTGAGAGACAGTGGAGGAAATCCAGATCCCCAGATGAACTGGCCTCCTATCACACTCTGCTGGCAGCCTTCACATTCGCAACTACATTAGCTAAGACTTCATTTTTTCACTCTAAAATTAATGCATGTGTGTCTAATCCATGGAAACTCTTTTCCACCTTCTCTTCCCTGCTTATCCCTCCTCCACCCCCTTCACCCTCCTCCCTCTCTGCAGATGACTTCCTGACCCACTTCGAGGGGAATGTGGCCACAATCCGGAACTCCTTCACACATCCAGTGACATACCACAACCCCCATAATGAACCCACGGCTACACTGTCATCCTTCAAGACTCTGGAGGACACAGCTGTGCTCCAACTTGTGACGCACTATCGTGCAACCACCTGTCGTTGAACTCCATCTCTTCAGCAGTCCTCCAGTCTATATCCGGTGAGCTCCTTCCATGGCTGTCCTCCATTATCAACACCTCCCTTATCTGCGGCCATGTTCCGGCTGTTTATAAGACTGGCTGTATTACCCCACTTAAAAAACCTAGCTTGGACCTCTCTGATGTCAGGAACTACCGTCGAACAAGCTGTCCTTCACTAACTGTCTGTTTTTCTCCACCAGTACAACCTGCTCATCCCTCATCAGTCCGGCTTCAGAACCAGGCATTCCACCAAAACTGCTCTCCTGGCTGTGACGGAGGCACTCGCCACTGCTAGAGCCTCCTCCCTCTCCTCTGTCCTGATTCTACTTGACCTGTCTGCGGCGCTCGACGCGGTCAACCATGAACTTCTGATCGCCACACTCACTCAGATGGGCATTTCTGGGACTGCCCTCTCTTGGTTTGTATCGTTGATAGGTACAATCACTGACATCTCACTGATAGATCCTAACAAGTCTCTTTGAAGTGTTCCGTCTCTGCGTCTCTCATCCTCTTTCTACAGGAGTCCCTCAGGGATCTGTACTGGGTCCTCTGCTGTTCGTCATTTATACTAAGTCTCTTGATTCAGTCATTAATTCACATGGCTTCTCATACCGTAGTTATGCTGATGATACTCTCTTTCCCTCCCTTTACCCCACAGGTTAAGGAGAGGATATTTGCTTGCCTGGCTGACATCTCTGAGTGGATGGCTACCCATCACTTGAAGCTCAACCTTGACAAGACAGAGCTCCTCTTCATGCCATACAAGACCTCCCCACTACATGACCTCCCCATCACCGTTGACGGTACCATAGTGGCTGCCTCCCGCTCTGCAAGGAACCTGGGGGTGGTCCTGCAACATCAGGAGAATTCGACCGTACCTGACCACCTACTCCACCCAACTTCTTGTCCAGACCATGGTCACCTCACACCTGGACTACTGCAACTCCCTGCTCACAGGCCTACCAGTCTGTGCCATTCTGCCTCTTCAACTGATCCAGAATGCAGCTGCCCAGGTTGTGTTCAACCTCCCAAACTTTTTGCATGTCACCCCCCTGCTGAGGTCACTCCACTGCCTGCTGGCCACGGCCAGGGTCAGGTTCAAAGTTCTGACCCTGGCCTACACTGCAGCCAATAGGACAGGCCCCTCCTACCTGCAGGACTTCTGCACAAATCCAGCACTATGTTCCTGCTCGTTTGCATCCGATTCATCCTCGATATTTGGGGCGGATCAAGTACATTTCCGGGATCTTTGAGCGTCCTCGCTTCTTTGCGTTCTTGGCTTTGAAACAGAACTTGGCCCGTTATATGACGTCACCCTATTCACAAGAACGTGTTTTTGCAAGTGCCCTTTTGTAGGGACACTTGAAAACTATGTGCGTCACAAGACCGCAAGTCTATACTTGTGCGGACTTGGTATTGAGAAACACCCCATGTTTGCTTACATTGCCCCATCCCATGACCTCGACACTTGTTTGTGGCCAATATGAGAAGTTACTGTGGGGGAGGGCTGATGTTGGTCACTCTCGCACCTGTATTCTGATCCTTACCTGGGAACAGTACTGTGATTTGGCAACAGAAACCAGGAGCTTGAGAATGGGCTGAGACTGGGAGACCAGGGGAGTCACTGCATGGATTAATGCAGTGAACTTGGGGTATGGTTTAACACCTGGAAGACAAACACAAGAATGCTGTAAGTACTTATACCCTATTATTCTATCCAAGCACACATAATCCCCTTCTGCCTTGTAACAGTGTACAAAAGTAGTGAGCTTTTTTCTGCCCTACTTCACTCTCAGATGGATTAGATTAACAGTCTTTTTAATACACCCAAGAATAATCTTTGTGACTACTGTGTTGATTCAGCTTTAACTCCATTTACTTTGGCCCTTCAGATGCAATGTCCACCTCGTTTCTACTAGTGTCATTTAAATGTCAACATGGATGGCACTACACCGGGACAAGGTGGGCTATAGCCCCGTCACAAATATGCTTAGCCCCGGTTTAGCCCCACCAGACATTTTAATGAAATTTGTATAATTATAATAAATAAATAAATTAAAGTAAATCAACAATTCTAATCCCTTTCTGATATTCACCCTGGCTACGCGCATGTAGCCTACGCTATGACGTACGTGTGTGGGGTTTATGGCAATGAACTCAGCAGTGTGAGAGGAACTATTCACCTTAAAACAAGTTACCCATTTATTTTTTTGAAGTCTACGCCATACCTGTGTGTCTCGTCACCCTGTCTAAAGTGTGTTAAACCAGTTTCTTTTGAGTTTGAACCCCTCAGTGTGAGTAGCTGCTAGGTTCTGTCCTGAAACTGTGCAATTCCCCATGAGAAGGAGACCTTAAAGACCCCAGAACCTCACTCCAGGGTAGAAACCAAACTGGCCAAACCCTGCCACTGACCGGAAGGCAGAGCTCTCCTGTAGCCTGCGGTGATTTCCACACAGAAGAGTGGATCAGTGGAGCACTGTTATAAGAATACACTGATTAATGGTTATTACCTTAGCTGATGCTGGTATAAGTGTGAATGTATATGTATAGGTAGAAATAAGAGTATGTGTATTTAGATTATGTCCACTGTATTGTAGTTGGTATTATTCTTCTTATATATTTTTTTTATATTTTGAAATTTAAAATTGTATTTTTAATACTTTTAATTTTATTTTGAATTTTTTTTGAAAAATTGTTTTTTTATATTATTTTTAAAATATATATATCTCTTTTTTTCTCTTTTTTCTTCTTCTAGTATACTAAACTTTCCCTACCTTTATCCCTGGCCGCCCTCCTAAATCCTCCACCCCTATCTAACACTATCCACGACACCCCCGCTCACCCTCTTTGTGCATGCTGTTCTGTTCTACAGACCTACGGATAACTCCCCGGTGACACTACACCCTCAGTTAGAAGGCTAAGGACCCATTCGGCACAGAGGGGACCCTAGCCACGGGTCAGAGGAGGCTGTCGGAATATTCTTTCCAGAGTAGAGGTGTCTGTCTTTTGATTTACAAGAGTAGAACCCCAGCTTTGGAAACGGCTTTTATTACCGTAAGTGCACCTTCTCTTATCTCTCTCTCTGCACCACAAATAGGCACATACACCCACTCACACTAGGGAATCATGGCTAGCCCCATGACAACCCCTTTTTCTCAACCACTCCATCTCCGGATGGAGATATACCCCCAGCCCTCATGCCCCACTCCCCTGGCCACGATGGACTAAATTAGTGCTCCAACCACCTCCTGAGAGAATTTATCAGCCGCAACCCGGGATCACACCAGGCAGCCACGCAGTGGAGTCGCACCAACATTGAGGCGCTGTTCCAAATCCAGAGGGAATTACTACAAATGTTGAACCAACCCCACCGGGAAGACCTGAAGCCCAGCGCCCTGGCCGGGATCGCAGTGACGATGGCTTACTCATGCCAAATTGTGCTGGACAGAGAACAAACGACAGAGTACCGTGCCAGGGAAAGCAAAGGGGCACACCAGATCCAGCTCCTCGAACTGGGGCAGCAGCTGAAGGACCTCAGCAAGACGAGAACCTCCAAGAATGCCCCGGAAGCCCAGACGAAGGAGCTGCAAGCCATCGCCGAAGCTAAAAGAGAGACGAAGAACCTCCATCGCTGGCACACCCAAACACTACAGTCCACCAGACGGGAAACAGACATGGCGCGGGAAAGAGCTCACACTCTCCGCACATGAGTACAAGCACAGGAAGAAGAGATGGAAAGATTGAACAGGCGTATGAGACAACTGACAGAGCACAAGTCCCCTCAACGACCCGTGACTGCTGACTCACTGCCTCGGTCTCCGTGGCATGAGGAGGAAAATTGGACTGTCAAGGAAAGGAGCCCAAGGGGACCGCAAACAACCAGGCCCCCGCTCATGATCCCAGTGGTCAAGATGTCCCCGCACAGACCGCCCAAGACAGTGACCTGGACGTCCAGCCCACCCAGGTTGGATCCCTACCGTGCCTGTTTCACCATGCAATGGGAGTGAATGGAGAGATAAAAAATGTAATTCTCCGTTGGCTAATTGCTGACCACTGGAGAAAGTCATGAAGATGAGCGTGAATATTACAACTCATATCGGGGCCAGGTAGCTACACAATATTATGTTCTAACAAAGTTCAGTATGCCTTAAAAACTGAGATTAATTTAAATCAGTAGAATATGATGGCAGATTTAACTTATCTTAACGTATCATTTTGACACCTATGTTTTTGAGAAACAAATAGTAGCACTCAATAAAATAGTTTTTTCTAAAAGGAATAATTGTATTAGAAGGTTTGATAATAAAATGAAGCCCCTTTTCTGTGTTGTTTTATATATTTTATACAACCCTTTTTATTTCATTTTCATCAAGGATGGCAATGATTCTAAACTTGAGAGTAGGTGCATTTAAAATTATTTACAATTGTGATTTCAAGAATCGGACGTAGCCACCAACAGCACATGAGTTTCTTTAAAATATTTGAAAAAAGTGTAAAGTGTATTCTTATTTTTTTAATGACAGTGTGTTGTTGTATATCTTTAGCCCAGTTATCAGCCTACCCTGAGCATTGAATAGTCAGGCCAGATGCTTAGTGGAACTCACCCAGCCCAGCATAGAAGAAGGGGAAGTCTCCCAGGTAGGGGGAGTACTGCGGCAGGGAAAAAAGCCCCCCAGGGTGGCTGTTCCACATCAGGCTGCTGCGGGATGGGTGCTGGACCACTCTGTCCTGAATGATCTATCCCAAAGAGACATCAAATCAGTGCACTTAACAGCTTGTCCACTAATTCAAAGTGGCAAACAAAAGCACTTAACAGCTTAATATATTTACAGCAAGTGAAGGGAGGCTCCAGTCCAGTGCAACATAATTTTCCTTTCAGGCTATAATGCATGAAGTGGTCAATTTATTTAAAAAAATATATATATTATTTTATTTTTTATTTTTACTTCAGAACAGAGGGAATACTGGAAGCCAGGGGCTGATAAAGGTAGAGGTTGGATAGTCACATCACTTTTAATTTATGTAATTATTACATTGCCATGAATTTATGTCACTTTCATTAACCTGTAGATGAAGAAAACATTTGAGAGTAAATGGGACTTAAAAATGAAAGAAATTTAAGGCTGAGACAATTTTTCTAATCAACCATTGTATTTTTCTAATAAACATAAATGATGTAGATTCAATCGATACCTCCAACAGCTAAAACCACTTCCACAGGGTGTGACGGAAAGAACAGAAGAAAAAAAACAGTTCTTCAAAATGTGTGATTAGCTTTAGAATCTCAATGGAGAACAGCACTTGATTGGCAGATGAGTTTCATGCGAATATGGTCCTAGAGCAGGGCTCCTCAATCTTATCCAGAAAGGGCCGGTTTGGGTGCAGGCTTTTGTTCCAACCAAGCAGTCACACACCTGATTCTATTAATCAACCACAAGAGCCTTTGCTAAGGGCCTTGATTAGTAGAATCAGGTGTGTTACTGCTTGGTTGGAACAAAAGCCTGCACCCACACCGGCCCTTTCTGGATAAGATTGAGGACCCCTGGCCTAGAGTATAAAACTTCCTACTTCCTAGCTGCTGGAGCTGCAGCAGGTGGAGATATTTAAGCTTGCTTAGAGATGAAACCCCATATCCTTTCAGATTTTTAACAAGATCTGCAAAGAAGGTGTCTTCACAGTGTACTCTGGCTTGAATTCAGTACCCAGGGGTTGTCTGACGTACTGTCGACGACCACTAGACCCGAAAAGAACAATTTTACTCTCATCAGTCCACAGAATGTTACGCCATTTCTCTTTGGGCCAATCGATGTGTTCCTTGGCAAATTTTACTTTACGGCCCATTTTACTTAGCAATGTTTCATGTGTGAAACATTTGCTTCCCTTCTTCCTTAATATAGGACATTAAAAACCAGTTTTTTCACAGAATTAATGAATTGTAATTAAACTCCACACTGCTATTATTTTGAACACGCCCCTTTCAATGAATGAGTCAACTACTGCATGCAGCGTGCATGTCATGACAGTTGGGTCTGTTGTTTTTCTATTACACTACTACATCTACAAGTAAATTATGTGCCATGTAGAAATATCACTACTACTAATAACAGTGGTTCATCAGGTTACTGATGTTGTCCTGCTATTTTTTTTAACACCACTGTATATACACTGCTCAAAGAAATTAAGGGAACACTTAATCAACACAGTATAATAAATTCAATTAAACTTCTGGGATATCGATCTGTCCAGTTAGGACGCGTAAATGATTGTGAATCAATTTCACCTGCTTTTGTGCAAATGAAAGTGACAACAGATGTACAGGAGAGGCAACAGCAAGACAACCCCTAAAAAGTAACTGGTTACTCTCTCTCCTTATCCTTCCTGACTTATTTTTCTCTAGTTTTGCATTTAGCTAGTGCCCTTGTCACTACTGCTAGCATGAGGCGGTACCTGCAGCCCATTCAGGTTGCACAGGTAGTCCAGTTCCTCCAGGATAGCACATCCATACGTGCCATCGCAAGAATGTTTGCTGTGTCTCCCAGCACAGTCTCAAGAGCGTGGAGGAGATACCGGGAGACGGGCCATTACACGTGGAGAGCTGGACAGGGCCGTAGAAGGGCAACAACCCAGCGGCAGGACCGGTATCTGCTCCTTTGTGGGAGGAGGAACAGGAGGAGCACTGCCAGAGCCCTACAAAATGACCTCCAGCGAGCTACTCGTGTGCATGTTTCTGACCAAACTGTCAGAAACAGACTCCATGAGGGTGGCATGAGGGCCCGACGTCCTGTAGTGGGACCTGTATATATATAGGTGCAGCTCAAAACATTTTAATATCGTGAAAAAGTTCAATATTTTTTGTCACTCATTTCAGAAAGTGAAACTCATATATTATATAGATTCATTACACATAGAGTGAAATATTTCAAGCCTTTATTTCTTGTAATTTTGATGATTATGGCTTACAGCTAATGAAACCCAAAATGCGGTGTCTCAGAAAATTTGAATATTTTGCTTACATATATTTAAAGTATCATATTTAATATTTGGTCGCATATCCTTTGCATGCTGTTACTTCCTGAAGTCTGTGACCAATCAACATCAAAAGACTCTCGATATCTTATTTTCAGGTACTGTTACAAGCGATACTATAACCTCTCTGCATTTTAACTGATCTCTATGGGAATTGGGGGGTGAGACTAGATTCAGCTGTAAATTACACTGGTACAGTATGGAACACATGGCTGGCTAAATGGCTGTAAGTCATCAAGGGTCTGAGCTATCGAACAAGCCCCAAACCATCACTCTGTTGCCAGATATGGAGTAGATGTGGATGGATCACTGCAAGGGTTATTTCTCCTGACTCATTTTCCTATAGAACTCTATGGGGAAAAAAGTCAGGAGAAACAACCTTTAAAGGGATCCATCCACATCTACTCCATATCTGGCCGCAGAGTGATGGTTTGGGGCTCGTTTGATACCTTAGACCCTTGATGACGTACAGCCATTTCGCCAGTCATGTGTTCCGTACTGTACCAGCTTAATTTACAGCTGAATCTAGTCTTACCCCCCAATTCCCATAGAGATCAGTTAAAATGCAGAGAGGTTATAGTATCGCTTGTAACAGTACCTGAAAATAAGATATCGAGAGTCTTTTGATGTTGATTGGTCACAGACTTCAGGAAGTAACAGCATGCAAAGGATATGCGACCAAATATTAAATATGATACTTTAAAAATATGTTAAAGCAAAATATTCAAATTTTCTGAGACACCGAATTTTGGGTTTCATTAGCTGTAAGCCATAATCATCAAAATTACAAGAAATAAACTTTTTCACGATATTCAAATTTTTTGAGCTGCACCTGTATGTGTATATATATATAAACTCCTCAAAAAAAGTTCGGAAACGTTATTTCGGTCGATTATTCCTCCCCTTTAATAATACCAATTGGTATTGTATTTTATATCGTTGGAAAGCCTGATTAGTCACCTTTACAACGAGGTACAACTTGTAAGGATCGTGCATTCGTGGAATGAGCAACACAGCTAACCGTGTGGGTAGCGGCCCAAAAAAATGTGCCAAAATCCCCTGCAATATTCTTCTGTTGGTATTCACTCTCGTTTTGAGTTGCTTGGTGGACTGGATGATTGCACTCTCCCACAGTAATAAGGAAAAAACAACACATATTGGCCATTTTTACACTTTATTCATTTTACACTGTCAGGGACCTCAGTAGCGTGTGGAAGATCCATACGCAGCCACAACAGCTTGGCAGCTCCTCCTCATGCTGGTCACCAGCCTGGTCACACACTGCTGTGGGATGGCATCCCATTCCATCCCACTGGCATACACCTGCCAGCACTTGAAGCTCAAAACGAGAGTGAATACCAACAGAAGAATATTGCAGGGGATTTTGGCACATTTTTTTGGGCCACTACCCACACGGTTAGCTGTGTTGCTCATTCCACGAATGCATGATCCTTACAAGTTGTACCTCGTTGTAAAGGTGACTAATCAGGCTTTCCAACGATATAAAATACAATACCAATTGGTATTATTAAAGGGGAGGAATAATCGACCGAAATAACGTTTCCAAACTTTTTTTGAGGAGTTTATATATATATATATATATATATAATTTTATACGACTTTTTTACTGTCTAAAAACATGCTCGACGAAACGGTTCAATTGTAATTTCGTGGTAAAGGTAGTAATGCTAAGATAAGACTTTTCTGAAATAAAAAAACTTATGAACATTCACTGTTGTTAATATCATATATTTAATGTTATGAACTTTTTCTTCAAAAAGTTTGCTTTATTTTTTTTCTTTTTCTAAATTTCTTTGATATTTGTAAATGTATATTGATACATTTGCTATTATAATTTATTCATTTTTTAAAAATATGTTTGAATTTTCAAGTTTTATACATGGTTATGTTCATAGAAAGATATATATATTAACAGAAATGTCTTTTCTCTCAGTTTAAATAAAAAATATCTACAGATTCTTGAAAACGCACTTTTTCCATTAAGGGACGTCTCAACCGTTTGGTAGAGGCCTACATTAAAAAAAAACTGTGGGCTCTGTTAAAAAAATAACCATTGATTGTTGTTATTATTGCTCCAAGGAAATAGAAAATGCTAAAAAAAAAATTGTCCATTGCTTTCAGATACAATAGAACTGATTCACGAAATTCACAACTGCTGAAACATCCAGTATCAATGCATTTTACCGTGCAGCACTTGATCTAGCAAAAAAATAACTTTTTTAGACAATGTCTCGTCGTGAAGTGACACGCAGAATTGTAGCAATTATGGATCTCCAATAAGTTGTACCAGTTACAATAAATTTAACAGTAGCCTACAATATGTTTAAAATTCAACTAATTAATACATTTTAGAAGTAAAATTATAATTTTACTTATTAGTTTTTTCTGTGCTTTCTATGCAAAAAAATAAATTAAATCAGGCCTGCTAGATTCCAGGCGCATTAGTGCAACCAATGAAAATGTTTAGTCGCACTGGACAGATTATTGGTCGCAAATGCGACCAAAATGGTCGCACTCTGGAGCCCTGTTAGGACAAGATGGCTCCAGCAGGTCGAGGCATGGATCTCTCCAAGTGGCTAAACGACACACACCTGGAGAGGATTGGAGACATCAATAAACTCTACTTCCCCCTTTTGGGGAAAACTGTGGTGGTGTTGGTGAGTGGCATATATGACAAAAAATGATGGACTGATCTGTGGATGACTTATTTTTTCCCGGACGCTGGCTGCCTGTTGAAAAAGCACATGTGCAAATTGCGAGTTTCACAGTAAAACGTAGAAAAGGTATAAAAGTTTCACATAATTACGGTAAAAAGTTTGCTGTCTAACCCTGCTTGAGTTTATGGTGGGAAGTTGGATATCGGAGGCGGTAAACCCAGCGTTTGCGCGTCATTAACGACATCAGTGCATTCAAGCTGCACAACTGGGGACTTGGCGCCATATACACCCTGCGCAGGAAAGTTTTGGCTTTGCTACCAAACATAGCTAAAACAGCTAACTACAACGTCTTAACTTTTAATTGTACATGTTTATCATTCAGTATCAGTATGTTGACTGATACAAAAGCATTTCATGCTGAAAAACAAAAGTTGAAGTGTTTTAAAAGCGAAAATTATCTAAAAGCAATGTTTGTGGACACCTGTGGATACGTTTAAAAATACAGGTCAATTGGCTGAAATGTATAATCTTTCTCGTAGGCGTTAGCGCCCAGTGAATATTGTTTCACCAGTGGGAGGGGTGATACTTTATGATCTCCTATTCATTCAATGAATGACAGTATTTGTTTTCATACTTGCCGATTATCATGGATTGATTATTTAACGTGTTAACAATCAGATCACTCCCGAGGAGGCAACGCAAACAGGAACTGCAAACCTATAAATTCACTCTGCACATAAAACTCGGGAAACAGCAAAATGCGCACTGGTCTTACCCAGAGCCATATAGAGAGAGTTGCGACACTCTTTTATCTCGCCGCCACGCGATCACGTGGTTCATGTAGCTGACAACGCTGTCAACCTGTTTGAATGGTGTTCAGCGGGACATACAGCAGCAGTGAATATATTTACAGCAATTTTTGGTAAATATTAACGCGTAATTAAACATATAACGGCAAGTAGTTTGAGGTAAATGTAGGCCAACTGACATATGGTTATGGTAGCTTGCAAAGTGTTGCTTTCGTTAGCTAACTGCATTTGGAATCTAGCAAGCTATTATCTTAAGATAAACATTAACTAAAGCTGGTTAAATAAAATACCACTATTGACTAAATTGATGAGAGGTCCGCTAATGCATTAAAATGTCAAAAAAGTCAGACATTTCATCAACTTATCAGCGAGCGTGCCTCGGAAACATTGAAAATTAATGGGGTTCAACGCTGGACCTATACCTATACAGTGTTTGGAACTATTGGTCGCTCCACGACACGCGTTACTTCCACATTCTTCGATTACAACAGAAGTCTATGGGAGTGTTGCAACTCTCTTTCTATATGGCTCTGGTCTTACCTACAAACCACTCAGAACTGTATGCCAAACACACACCGGGAAGCGCGATCCCCTGGGGTTTCCTAAAGGGCAATGTAAAGGGCTCCGTTCACCTGATGCATGCATGGTCCACATGCTTTTATTAAAAACGTCTATTACTAATAAAAAGAGACAGCACACAGTAATGTCACACTTCTACATATAGTGACATAATGTGTACTATAGTTAATTATTACATGTATTACCGCATTGGAGTCATGTTTGCACTTTAAAAGGCAGTGACTCATGTGACGACATTCTCAACTGAACGTTCTAATGATACGCTGTACTCACATATTTGTGAGGGTATGCTTTTGGGCCAGTTCTGGAATGATCACATATTTGTGATGGTACGCACAAAAAAGGGTGTAAACCAAAAGACAACGTATGTAGGCTATTTGCGGGTGTCATAAGCTACTGTTGGAATTGATTTGTTCTGTCTGGACACTGGTTCAGTAAACATTCTATTTTGGAGAAGAATGGAAGTAAAGCAAACTGCAAGTAGATCAGAGGATATTGTTACTGAGATATTGGTTTTGAGAAAATAAAAAACTTGTTTGATTTGGGTCCCGGCAAATACACAACCTGGCGAGTGGCGAATAAATAAATTAACAGCAATTCAAAGCATTTAGCCTCCTGTTCGTTAAATGGTAGCTACGTCGACAAGTTCTCTGCACAAATGTATAAACAACATGTGACAGACCTGGCTGTCACTACTGCAACAAACTGCATCTAAATACCTGTTTTCATATCTCTTCAATTTCCCCACTCCTGTTGCTCCACCATTTCCCACTAAACCATTCACTTTCATATACACGCCGTAACAGTATTCCTTTTTTTAATTTTTTAATTTTTTAATTTATTTATTTTTTTAAATTATTTTTATTACAGTATTCCTGTTGTGAGTGCACACCTGGCGGGGAAGCTAATCGCAGCTCCGTTACTAACACTACAGTTTCATTAATACAGTTAAATTGTTTATGCATCATATTACCGTTTTATCCCGCATATGTTCCATAAAACTGGTTATTGTCCTCATAACTTTCAGTTTGTTATTCCTCCATATTACCGTCTTTTCCGTATTCCATCATCAAAACGGTTCTGGTTGGCCTCACGGTGGTACAACGGTAAGAGCGCCGACTTTTAGTCGGTGCAGTTGTACTCTGAGGATCGGGGTTTGCGCCCTGGTCCTGCCAGATCCGAGCATGGCCGGTGCCCTGTGGGAATGGCAATTGGCGGCTGCTCCCGGTGGGGGGAGGGGCTCGGAGAGAATCGCTGTGCACAGAAAGGCCCTGGGTGAGTTGGACTCACAGTAAGGAGCTCAAAGAGTTGCGCCCTCCTTCCTACTACCAGCTGACGGGGTTGTGTAGCGGCGATTCTCTAGCGGTTGCTACACGGGGAATTTAATTAGAATAGGGGCTTAATTGGCTACCAAATTGGGATAAAATGAAAAAAAATCTGAAACAAAATAAAAATAATAATAATAAAAAAACGGTTCTGGTTAAAGTTCCAGGTAAATATTTCCATTCAAATTCACGCCACCAAGCACTCCAGGACAACACACGGCAACGTGGGTAACGCAAAATATTAATTATTAATCGTGTAATCTTGGTGAATTTTTATATTATAATGTTAGAATGGGGAAATAATTTGAGTGTTGAGTATATGTGTTTATCATTTTTGGGGTATAATGCGTCAAACAATACAAGTATCTAGATATGTGGTTGGATTGTGATCTTTCTTTCAGATCATTTATAACACCTTTGACAAAAAAACTTCAACCTGAACTTGGCTTCCTTTTTAGGAATAAGTCTTGCCTGTCTATGGATAGTTGGAAAAAGAATGTGCAGGCTGCAATATCAGCAGTGTTAGGTTATGGTGACATTCATATGTATGCCCCCATGTCTGTTTTAAAATTTCTGGATGCCATTTATCTTATTGCGCTACGGTTTATAACGGGTGATGGGTTCAGTGTTTCCCACAGGATTTTCTGAAACTGCGGTGGGTGGACCCCGAACTGTCTAGGGGGGTTTGGGGGCATGTTCCCCCGGAGGAACATTTTGTCTATTTCAACAGCTAAATGTATCAATTTGGTGCTCTTTGAAGTTAAAATCTAAACACTAGATCCACAATTCTTTGTGATTGGAACATGGAAAATGGCTAGTTGACTTTTTTTTTTTGACTAGACAGCTAAATATCTGTCTAAGGAAGTAGGTAGGCTACATTCTGCTTATTTTACTTTATTTATTCCACTTATTTTCTTGAACATTTTGGACTCTGAATTAGCCGGTTATGGAGCTATAGCTTGCCATTCCCAGCCATAGTTTATGTACTAGCTGGCGAGGCAGCGCATGAATTTAGAACGGTGATCAAACCTGTGACCCGGATGTCCGTTCATATACAAGCTTTTAAACCACGGCTGTCAACCAATCACAATAGAGTATTTATCCAAGCCATGGTATAAGGAAAATAAGTCAGCAGAAACAACCCTTCAAGTGATCCATCCATATCTACTGCATATATGGCTTGATGGTTTGAGGCTTGTTGGATACCGCAGACCTTTGATGCTGCAGACTTACAGCCATTTAGCCAACCATGGGTTCCATATTATTCCCGTGTAATTTACAGCTTAATCTAGTCCCACCCCCAATTCCTATAGAGATAGGAGAGGTTATAGTATCACTTGTAAGAGTACCTGAAAATAAGATATTACATTACATTATAGGCATTTAGCAGACGCTCTTATCCAGAGCGACTTACACAGCATTTCTTTTGCATTTATACATAGTATCCATTAATATACTGAAGCAATGCAGGTGAAGTACCTTGCTCAAGGGTACAACGGCAGTGTCCGACCTGGGAATCGAACCGGCAACCTTTCGGTTACAAACCCAGTTCCTTAACCATTATACCACACTGCCACCCCAGTGGATATGAAGATATGAAGAGTCTTTTGATATCCTTTTATACCCAGTCATAATAGCATCACCTGGTTACCTGTGGAATGTTCCAAACTTTTTTTTTTGCCCCTGTCCCAATTTTTTTGGAGTGTGTTACAGGCATCAAATTCAGAATTAATTAAATTATGTAAAACATTATTTACAAATCACTGCTTTCTGCTTTTATGTGCATACTGTCCCAACTTTTTTGGAATTGGGGTTTGTATATTAATCACAAAAACTATGTTTTAAGTGAAATGTTTGCATTTACCAAAAGCCTCAAAAGACAGGAAATTAAATTGATCAGCCCCAATGCTAACATCAGCCTGCTGTCCATCAAGGTGCATCAGCACAGAGCTTTAACAAACTGCTACAGCTCTGTATATGTCTTCTGTACTGTACTTCAAACACTCACCACTGGGCAGATAATGCTTATGATTCAAACCTTCTCTCTCTCTCTACAAGCTTCTGCCATGGCCTTCTCAGTCCCCTGACCTAAACCACATTGAAAATCTGTGGGCTGAGCTCAGTGACTTCAATTAAAGGTTGGATTTTTTTTAAAATTTTCAGTGTGAGATTAAGCTAATTCACCAAAAGGTAAATTTTTTATAACCATTTTTACTCATCTTTACCAAAGGTGCCAATAATTGTGTAGGGCACTGTATGTAGGGCACTGTATATATATACAGTGCCCTACACAATTATTGCCACAGATTTTCAGCCCACAGATTTTATATATATATATATATATATATATGCAAACACCTTGCAGAGATATAATTTACACATCACATGCAACATGGTTATTTTTGATGCCTCACCTCTAGAGTAGTCAGGACAATCTTTTCCACTGAGGAAAAGTAGGCTTCCCACAAGAACTGCGTCTGCTGTCTTAGAGCCAGGATTTTGTCTTGATGGATTGACCGGACAGTGGATGGAATCTACAAGGACAAGAAATCAGGCATCCAGTGGGGTTTACAGCAATACAGAGATACCGTACACGGTGCAAGAATAATCAAGTGATCAGAGAAACAAATCATAAAAAAGAACTGGATTGGCTGAATTGTGCATTTTATGATTAAAAATGATTCAAGGTATGCACTGTAAGGAGTTGGTCATGATACCATACATGGCTTATCTTTGTTCTTAAAATGAGATCACATGGAGAAAAAAAAAACCTCTTTAATCCGACTATATTACATTAGTGTAACGTAAAGCAAAAAATGTGAATGATATTAGACTAACTTACTTGGATGCCTATACACTCAGTGGCCAGTTTGGTACACCTTCTCCTTAATGCAAATAACCTGCTCCTTCGAACAGCAAATCATGCGACTGCAACTCAATATATAAAGCATGCAGGCATGGTGAAGGTGTTTCATTGTTGTTTGACCAAATATTAGAATGATGCGTGGTCTAAGTGACCTTGACCTTGGTAAGATTGTTGGTGCCAGACGTGGTTCTAGCATCTCAGCTGCTCTCCTGGGAATTTCACACACTACAGTCTCTAGAGTTTACAGAGAAAGGTGTGATAAACAAGGTGAAAACACCTTGTTAATGAGAGAGGTCAGAGGATAATGAACACACAGCATGTCAAAGCTTGAAGCGGATTTGGCTACAAGCAGCAGCTGCAGACCACACCGGGTTCCACTCCTGTCAGCTAAGAACAGAAAGACGAGATCACCAAAACTGGACAATTGACGATTGGAAAACCGTCACCTGGTCTAATGAATCTTGGATCATTTTAATGCCACAGCATACCTAAGCATTGTTGCTGATCCTGTGCATCCCTTTATGGCCACAGTCTACCCCTTTTTCAAAAGTATACTTCCAGCAGGATAATGCACTATGTCACAAAGCACGCATCATCTCAAGCTGGTTCCACGAATATGACAATGACTTCAGATTACTCCAATAGCCTGCACAGTCCCCAGATCTCAAACCAAAAGAGCCCCCATGGTATGAGGTGGAAAGGGAGATTCGCAGCATGAATGTATAGCTGAAAAATCTGCAGGAACTGCCTGATACTGTTGAGTCAGCAAGGACCAAAATCCCTCAGGAATGTTTAAAGCACCTAGTTGAATCCATGCCTTGAAAAATTCAAGCTGTTCTGGAGGCAAAACAGGGTCTTACCCGGTACTAGATAGGTGTACTTAATTAGTCACTGAGTGTATATACTTACGTGTATATCTGATATGTATAGAGAGCTGATCTTACATAAAACTACTTTTTTGTACCTGCAGCAGCAGTCGCTCGTCCCCGATCACAGCACCTGTGTTCCAGTTGATGATCTCAGAGAAGGGAAGCTCCCAGCCATTACTCAGCATTACAGGTACACAAGAAGCCTGGGCACAGGGGAGACACACAGCATTGTTATTTACAGATATGCCTCTCTCTCTCTCACACACACACACACACACACGCACACACACGCCTGTGCCTGAGGTAGTCAGTGGGACTGTGGGAGCTGCAGTGCTGAATAAAGGACAGCAGCATCATGTCTGAAGTATTTCTAATCAGTGTGGGAAAAGTAAAAAAAGATGAGAGAGAGAAGAGGAGAATGAGAGAAGAGGAAAGTAGGCCATCATATAGCTGGAACTTTTCTTTTCCAGTAACTATGCTGCTGACTTTGGTGATCTGTGTGCTGCAGGAATTCTTGGTTCTGTCATGCGGAAAATCCCTTCAGCCGATCAGATAGGTCTGTAAGACCAGCTCACACTGCCTTAACAAGGATCAGTGGAGAGGGAGAGGAAGAGAGAGTGGGAGTGGGGGAGAGGGAGAGACAGAAGGAGAGGGAGCGTGAGAGAGGGGGAGGGAGAGAAAGAGAAAGAATGAGAATTATGGAAGGGAAGAAGATGGAGAAGACAGGATAAATAGATAAATAATGAGAGGGAGAGAGAGAATGGAAGATGAGGGGAAGACACACAGCTGAAGAGGAGAGTTCATGAAGAAAGAGAGAAGAAGGAAATAGGGGGAGAGCCAGGGACAGGGCAAGTTGGAAGGAGAGAGACTGTATATGGCGCAGGCACGTATAGTTGGGTCAAAAATGGCATTTCCGTGACCATGGAGAGCGTAAGTTGTTTTGGCACTTGTGATCTTTGAGGTATTTATGACAAAATAAACTCCTATGTACTTCACAAAAGTGTGGGCTAACTCCGGGAGAGTGTGAAATCCAAGATGGCCACCGGCCGTCATGTTGAAAATGCAAGTTTTGATTTCTATGTTTTGATGCAAGTTTTGCTACTGGTTCCATATTGGAAATGGCATATTGTAGTGTGGCATACCATGTAATGATATACAGCTGTGTTCAAATAAATAGCAGTGCGTTAAAAAAAGTGAATAAAGTGCAAATATTATTTACTAGCTTTTAGTTCAATATTTCAAATGTAGTGGAAACGTTAAACATTCAATTCCAAATCAAAGCATTAACAAATTTGATCAAGTCTGCGTTATTCTTTTACAGGAAGCAAAGAAAAGGAATATTAATCTGTTCAAAAAAATAGCAGTGTCGACATTTTTCTCTTCAAACTCAAACACTTACTGTATAAACTGAAGAAATTTTTCAAGATTTAATATTTAGTTGCATAACCATTGTTTTTGATAACTGCTGCACATCTGTGTTGCATCGAGTCAACCAACTTCTGGCACCTAGAAACAGGTATTTCAGCCCAGGATGAACAAACTACATTCCACAGTTCCTGTGAATTTTTGGGTTTTGCTTCAGAAACTGCATTTTTAATGTCACCCCACAAGTTTTCAATGGGGTTGAGGTCAGGGGATTGAGATGGCCGCTCCATTACCTCAATCCTTTTTGTCTGGAACCAAGATGTTGCTCGCTTACTCGTGTGTTTGGGGTCGTTGTCTTGTTGAAACACCCATTTCAGGGGCATTTCCTCTTCGGCATACGGCAACATAATCTCATTTTGATGTATTCAAACTGATCCATGATCCCTGGTATACGATAAATAGGCCCAACACCGTAGTGTCCCCATACCATGATTTTTGCGCCACCATGCTTCACTGTCTTCACAGTGTACTGTGGCTTGAATTCAGTATCCGGGGGTCGTCTGACGTACTGTCGACGACCACTAGACCCGAAAAGAACAATTTTACTCTCATCTGTCCGCAGAATGTTATTTTCTCTTTGGGCCAATCAATGTGTTCTTTGGCTAATTTTAACCGATTCTGCACATGCCGTTTTTTCAACAATGGTCCTTTACGGGGACGTCTTGTTGATAGCTTCGATCAAACGTCTTCTGACTGTAACAGCACTTACAGATCATTTTAGATCATCTTTGATCTTTCTGGAGGTGATGATTGGCTGAATCTTTGCCATTCTGACTATTCCTCGATCCGTTTTAACAGTAAACTCAGGATAAACTCAGGCTTAGAAAGGCATAGGCACTGGTAAACTGATCTGACAACTAGGCAGAGGAAATGTGGGTCTTAAATACACAAAGGAAGGGGAGGTGTAACAAACAATGTGTGGTTAAAACATGAGGGAAACAATAATTCAATAACGAGGAAAGAACAAATACATGGAAGGGACTTGCATGACAGACAACAGGCTCGAGTAGGAGCGGAGTGTGCACAGTAATAACAAACACACAGATGAGACTCGGACAACCCATGAACAGAGTGGGATGTAATGATGAACCGGGAACATAATAGATAATATGGAAAATAATAAATAACATGAATAATAATGAAAAATATAAAACAGACAGACAGATACTCAGAACAACAGGTAGTGTAGGCATTCCCTGGGTTTTCCCAATAATGTAGGCATTCCCTGGGTTTGGTCAGTAGTGTAGGCATTCCCTGGGTTTTCCCAATAATGTAGGCATTCCCTGGGTTTGGTCAGTAGTGTAGGCATTCCCTGGGTTTGGTCAGTAGTGTAGGCATTCCCTGGGTTTTCCCAATAATGTAGGCATTCCCTGGGTTTGGTCAGTAGTGTAGGCATTCCCTGGGTTTTCCCAATAATGTAGGAATTCCCTGGGTTTGGTCAGTACTGCAGGGGATCCCTCTGTTTTGTGTGCTCATTGATAATTTCAATGTGCTACAACAAGCAGAACCGTGCTCAATCCACAAATCTCTAAATTTCAGTGGGACGCGAAGAAACACAGGTGACACCTAACATTCCAGCAATGTTGCAGCAGTACTGGGGATGTGGCAGCCCGCAGCTTACCTGCAGTGCCTCCAGGAACCGGAAAGAGCCAAGCCGACGCCCACGGGGGACGAGGCAGAAGGTGGAGTTGTGCAGCATTTCTCTGTAGTCGTACCTGCGAAAACCAGGGAAAGAAGAGTCCGTGAGGTGGCTGGTAAGAACCAGTGTAGCACAGGTTGGGAAAACCAGTCTTTTGGGAAAGCCAGTGTAGCACAGGTTGTGAAAACCACTTCAGTGCTTGTGCGCACATGCCTGCAGAAACCATATACATACCGCTAAATGAACAAACGATGAATGAAGGTATAATAAACTGATTCAAGTACATGTTCCGTGAAGTTCCAATGATAGAATATTCAAAAAAAGTAAACTGTAAGCTAGCTAGATATATCGCTCGTTCGCTCGCTCTCTCTCTCCTATCTCCTCTCCCCATCCACGGCACGCAGATCAACCGCTGACATTCGTTTTTATAGCTGGGGCATAGCCCGCCCTCGCTCCAAAACTTCCGGGCGTAGCTGTACAGATTTCTATTTCGTCACCGAGTACCGATTACGTTAGGGAAGACCTTTCTGGCCAATCACAGATTGAATGTGCAGTACCTAACGTTTTACCACTAGAGACACTTTTGAGCCAGATTCTTAAAGTTTAGGCTTTTTTGCGTCGACTGCAGTAATTTGTCAAAATTTGGACCAGGATCAATGAGAAAAACCCAAATGTATCAGTTATCATCTAAAATAAGTGGTTTTAGTGCTTTGTTACACTTTAAGGAATGGAAATATCCTGCCACACAGGGGTTGGTTAGAGAGCCTACAGCTGGGGCTGCAAGCATGCACACATTAACAGGAACTCACATACGTGTAAACACGGAGTGAAAAGATGCACAAAGCTTTTGTGACCTTGGTCTGAGCACCAACTGCTTTCCCAGACATATCTTGAAATCTGCACCTTACAATGGAACATTTTAGCATGCACTCTTTTAGCTCTAAAGCGGTACTTGATGCACTTTTCCTTTAGATCTCAGCCAAGCTGATTTCACATTGTATAGCTCACATCTTTAATTAAACTATCTCTTCCTGTATAATTCCAAAGGTATGGAAAATGGCTCATGTTCTTCCTCTGCATAAGGGTGGTGATAAAAATAACTTAAATAATTATCGACCCATTAGTAAATTATCTTGTCTGGCAAAGATTCTAGAGTCATTAGTCAATGATCAACTTAAGACACTTTTGTCTAGATTTTCAGTGCTGAGCTCTTTTCAATCTGGCTTTAGGGCTGGGCATAGCACTGTTACTGCTACCTCTCTTGTATTAAATAATATTGTGTCTGCATTGGATAACAGAAAACATTGTGCTGCATTTTTTGTTGATCTATCCAAAGCCTTTGATACAGTGGATCATTCTTTGCTGATAAATACATTATCCAGCATTGACTTAGACATCAAGACATGTCTACCTCTCTGACAGATTTCAGTGTGTAAAAATTGGCAATGATTAATCAGATTTCTTACACATCACTAAAGGTGTACCACAATGATTCGTCTTGGGGCCAGTTTACTGTTTATATCAATTATATTCTGTCTGCTCTGACTTCCTGTAAAACACATTTACATGCATATGCTGATGACACTGCTTTATATTGAGTCTATACAGTCTGCTGTTAACAAGTTACAAACTTTCTTCATTACTCTTCAAGAACAATTTGTTAATCTTAAAATGTATGCTGTTCTCCAGAGCGAAGAAGATTGATTATAGCAGTTTCCAAATTTATACTTTAGATGGTACTATTATTGAGAGACCCCCCCATTATAAATATCTAGGTATTTGGATAGATGCCAAACTCAACTTCAAAATTCATATAAACATTCTTGCTGAGAATTTGAGCAAAAATTGGGATTTATTTATAGAAATAAAATATAATTTCCTGTTTTCTACAGAAAGAGAGTAATTGAGGCAGTCTTTCTCTCAGTTTTAGACTATGGAGACGTCATTCATAGACATGCAGCCTTAACTACCCTTAAACCTCTAGATGCCATATACCACTCTGCTCTATGATTCATCACAGGTGATAAGTTTGGCACACATCACTGTCTTCTTTATGAAAAGGTTGGCTGGCCCTCTCTGTCTGTGAGACGTGATCAGCACTGTTATGTTTTTATCTATAAAGCCCTGATGGGCAGGCTACCACTTTATTTATTACATTATAGGCATTTAGCAGACGCTCTTATCCAGAGCGACGTACATAGTGCATTTATCCTCACTCTTGAATTGGAACACTGCAAACTATCACAAAATGCTTGCACTCCAGGTCCCAAAGACAAAGTCAGACCTAGGACAGACTGCTTTTTGCTTTTATGCTGCACATATTAAAAAAAAATTTGAGATTTTAAATTGGACTCCTTACTGCCTTTGAGACTAATGTTGAATCTTATTGTTTTTGATTGTAATTGTTTTTTAACAAATGTTTTAAATTTAACAAATGTTCAATTAATGTTTTATTTATTTTATTTTTATTTTTTACTGTTTTAACTTTAGTTTTAAGTAATGTTTAAATTTATTGGTTTGGGGCAAGGAACAGGGATATTTTGGCTAGGAGGTGTGAGTGGATACACAGATGCCTGATCGCATGGCTGAGAGGAAGGACTGCCACAAACCCACCTCTGTGTTTGATGTTCCATGATTATCAGGGCACCATAACTTTTTAATAAAGTTTTGGCCCTTATTTTTAAATGTTACTTTTTCACTGGCAGGCCTCCTGTGCACTAACACAGTGCACCAACACAGTGCACCACTTTGGCTCTATACTATGCAGTCCCATCTCTGCCAGCTGATTTGGTGGGTGCTTGCACCTGCTGTGAAAAATTGTCTGAGGTAGAGGTTTGCATTCCCGCGGGATTCCTGCGGTATCCGCGGGACCCGGAGCTTTAACGTGCGGCGCGGGACAAATCGTCAGTGTTGTGGGCGGGAGTGGGCAGTCAGCCTGGCAGTGCACGCGGACGCGGGATAAAAATACGAGGAGAGAAATCCCGCAAAAGATTGAGGGGTCGATTAAGATCTCAAATAAGGGGTGTCATTTTGCGGGCACAGCTAAGGTATTTGCAGGCGTTAACATTTCACACTTTGCGGGTGATCGACTAAGATTCATTATTGGGATGGCAGGTATGCCATCCGCCAAGATACGGCTTGGTGGGGCATGCCCCATACCTACAGGTGCAGCTCAAAAAATTAGAATATCGTGAAAAGGTTCAATATTTTGTGTCACTCATTTCAGAAAGTGAAACTCATATATTATATAGATTCATTACACATAGAGTGAAATATTTCAAGCCTTTATTTCTTGTAATTTTGATGATTATGGCTTACAGCTAATGAAACCCAAAATTCAGTGTCTCAGAAAATTTGAATATTTTGCTTTAACATATTTTTAAAGTATCATATTTAATATTTGGTCGCATATTCTTTGCATGCTGTTACTTCCTGAAGTCTGTGACCAAACAACATCAAAAGACTCTCGATATCTTATTTTCAGGTACTGTTACAAGCGATACTATAACCTCTATGCATTTGAACGGATCTCTATGGGAATTGGGGGGTGAGACTAGATTGAGCTGTAAATTACACTGGTACAGTATGGAACACATGGCTGGCTAAATGGCTGTAAGTAATCAAGGGTCTGAGCTATCGAACGAGCCCCAAACCATCACTCTGTTGCCAGATATGGAGTAGATGTGGATGGATCACTGCAAGGGTTATTTCTCCTGACTCATTTCCTATATAACTCTATGGGGAAAAAAGTCAGGAGAAACAACCACATCTACTCCATATTTGGCTGCAGAGTGATGGTTTGGGGCTCGTTTGATACCTTAGACCCTTGATGACGTACAGCCATTTCGCCAGTCATGTGTTCCATACTGTACCAGCGTAATTTACAGCTGAATCTAGTCTCACCCCCCAATTTATTGATCTTATGTAATATTAAAATTTTCTGAGACACTGAATTTGGGTTTTCATTAGCTGTAAGCCATAATCATCAAAATTACAAGAAATAAAGGCTTGAAATATTTCACTCTATGTGTAATGAATCTATATAATATATGAGTTTCACTTTCTGACAGAAAATGACAAAAAATATAGAACTTTTTCACGATATAAATTTTTTTTGAGCTGCACCTGTAGTTTTGATTTAATGTAATGGCTCAAAAAGCAGAAAGCATGAATTTTTTTATCATCGTGTCATAAAATTATACTCGGTAGACAATATAAATGCACAACGTCACGATTGGCTAAGCCAGCAAGACCTTCTAGTTAGATAATACCCAATGGACTGAGGGTGTATAATGCATTTACGGAGATATGCAAGGAGACCTTTAGGAAACTCTCAGCAATTAATCCAATATTCTTCCCATCGTAACAAAATAATTTCCCTCTCCCTCCATGGCTTGATGAATCTGCATCCCACAGCTTTGTCACCTGAATTTGACTTTGCCTTGGTCATTTTGTCTCTATTTCAACTCCCCAGTGAAAGAACTTTGTTCATGAATTATATTTCCCTTTTCATTCTGACTGTTAAACTGGTGCAAATGTGATTCCAGCTGTGCTGTATGATAGCAACATGTTGACAGAAGGCTGCCTCAGCTTGATTGGGTCCTTTAGGAATGCTAGATAGGGGCGGCGTTATTAGCATGCCATTTAATGGAGACCAAAAAACAAAACAATGGAGATTTAAAAAATAGAATTTTGCCTGCAAAGTGCAGAATACTTCAATTAAACCACTAAAAATTGAGAATTTATCAAAGGTTGCCATGGAGATGGTGTTTAAAGTCACCTGATTATTTTGAACAGACATTATTCTCTCGTTCATAGTCTCAGTAAATTCAGCTGGTCTAGCGTGGGGTTTATGGGAAGGGTTCTGTTTGTTGAGTTTGGATTGAAGGTCTGGAAATCTAATGCAATTGTTTCTGTGACCTTGGAAAGAAGCCCCACTATTGTTTGCAATTGTTATTTTCATTGGGGCAGATCCCTCTGTCTGATTTACAGTTATAGTGCTGCCTTTGTGAGTTGGTATCTTAGGAGTTCAGGGTCAAAACTGAATTGGCAATACAAAGCAATTGGTATTAGCATGCAAAACAATGTATCATTATACAGTATATGTTTGCTGTTTTACTGTGTAGTGTTATCAGCTATATATTATTGATTGGGTTTTGCTCTCCACAAACAACCCAGTGGTACTTTTCCATTGGTTGATTATGATTGGTTAATACAAGCCATGACTTTAAGATCACTTTGCTCAGATTATAATTGTTATTCATAATTATAAAATCAGTAATAATAATAATAATATTTAATTATTATTTGAACAAAGATAATAGCATTCAAGTAGGAGTGTAACATTCTCAAATTTGAGTAATTATTTCTTGGTTTGGAGAGGTGAATCATAGTGGTATAAGATATTTGTAGAATACTTGTATCATAATAATCAGGGGAGCATTCAATTAATTTTATCACAGGTTTTGATAAGCGCACTCATACACACACACAAACACACACAGCTAGTTAAACGGAGGGGAATGGAATACACTCCACAGTATCTGTTGTACTTTGCCCTTGGGCTCCTTGCTCAACAATGGTTTTCTTCTGCATTTCAAGGTCAGTGGAATGATGATGTTGCTCTCACAGAATATTAAAGGAAAAGGGAAAAATGGGAGAGGGGAGAAATGTAAGGATGCTGTGGCTCCTAGCCTTGATTTATATAATAATTAGCCAACCCCTTTCTGTCCAAGCTATCAGTCCCAGTGGGGCTGAAAGCAGGATCCCATTACATGGAGGAATCAAACACCTTTTTGGCAAGTGCTGTATGTAGTGTCAGACTGTGAAAGAAGCCTTTTTAAACATGGGTGGTTGATCTTTGCAGAAGTTTCCATTAATTTATTGCGTAATTACAGTGCCACCTGCTTGTAAGGATAGCATTAACCCCAGAAGATTTTATTCTTCTCAGTAGTATTCATATGAGAAGTGGGCATTCAAATGAGTGGAAGGAGTGAATCTGTAAAATAAAAGTATTCATAAATTACTGGCATGTGTTACATAATATCAGTGAACAAAACTGTTCTGTATGAGGGGCTGTTTCATAGTTTCAGAATTCATAATTGCCTTGCATATACACGTACAATGACTCTCACATTCACTAGTGAAGCTCTCACGTGAACTGAAAAAAGCTTGTACATAATATCTAAATGCTTGCACACACACCCTAAATCTTCTCACATAACACAAAGAGCTCACATATTCACAAGTGAAGCTCTCACTGACACATGAAATCTCAATATGGCATCTTGGAAATATATTATCATGCCTGAAGATAGATGTTTGTTAAAATATGGTGGGATGAAACCATTTTAAAGCGGCATTCCCCTTCGCTGAGGAACAGGTATGTGGTCTTTGACTAATGGGCAGTGGCGGCCGGCCTATAGAGGGCGCTGGGGCGCCGCCCCCCCTCCCCCACATACAAATTAAAAAGTTTTTAAAAAAATATTATTTTTTATTATTATTTAATTTTTTAGTAGCTTAAAATTATTATTTTTTATTATTATTTTTTATTATTATTTCATTTTTTAGTAGCTTAAACATGTTATATGTTGGCCTTGCGTTGTCTAAAGTTTAATACATTACATATGCATGTTCAGGGGACTGCAGGGCGCCGGTAATGTTATGGTGGATCAGAGCACTCATTCATTTTCAGGCGAGCCCCCTGATTCTGCTGCCTGATTCGCGGCCAAAAAAGTAGGTCCCCGGACGCAGGCCTGTGCGCCCCGGACTATCCTACCCTTTTCTGATTAGTCCTCATGGTTTATGATATTATTGGATTGGATTTAAGGCATGTTTATCACGCCCAGCCGGCATCTAGCAAGATATCACTGCGAGTGCGCAAGTACTACGGCTAGGTTCAGTCGGCTGCTACGCATTCATTCAAGTAGACCTAGACCAAGCGAGAGAGATAATTCGAAATGGCTTCTTCAAGTGGAACAGAAAGCAAAGAAAATTCGGTTATTTCTTTGCAAAAAGAACCTTTCTCAAGGCGTTCATTGGAAGAAAAGAAAAGAGTAAAGGAACTTGGACCAGAGCGACCAGATTTGCACATTCAACAGCAAACAAGTGATCGCGGTCGGGCTTATACCCGGGGCTTCTCTCGCTCGTGTTATGACAAACGGAGTTGGCTAGCTGGATGTGCTGTGAGTAATGCGTTATATTGCTTTCCCTGTTTGCTATTTCAAAGTGCTGGCACCGAACCATTGTGGACAACGACGGGGGTACGAGACCTAAAACATCTTGCTGAAAAGTGCAAACGGCATGAAAGTAGCCGCAGCCATCTTGACAACAGTATGAAGCTAAACTTTTTTGGCAGGCTTAGCATTGCTGAACAACTCGATGAAGGCTACAGAATTGGCATTAGAAAGCATAACGAAGAGGTGACAAAAAATCGACACATCCTGTCCAGAATAATAGACTGTGTGAAATTTTGTGGAGCCTTTGAGTTGGCCTTGCGTGGCCATGATGAGACTACATTAGTGTGTTGTTGTGTTGTAATGGGCCAATTCACCTTTAGTGTTGTATGTCTTTGTCTCAAAATGTATGATGACTCATTTGAATGACCAGTCAAGTAGGCTCTTCTCAGTCTGAGGTTTTTAGCGGTTTAGCAATACAAAGGAATTGTGCAGCAAGGAGTTGTGTGTGGGGGGCAGCAATTAGCACCTCTCTAGGCAACATGACAGTGCTGTTGTGTTTGATTTGGACCCGGTGCTGCCAGGAGGTCTGTGTGATCTGTTTGAAGTCTAAATCTGAATGTATGAGTCCTGCCTAACTTGAATGAACAGAGGCTCCTCCACTGTTCAGTGATGTCTTACTTGAAAAACTGTCCTCCACTGTTGCCAATTAAACTGTCTTATGCAACTGAGACACAAGGTGGCTTGTTTTTTCTGTTTAAAGTCAAAGTCAGATGTATTTTTTTTTTTTTAGAAATGCTAGCGCCCCAACCTATATTTAGATCACCAGCCGCCACTGCTAATGGACCCTTTTATTATTATGCATTTTTTTATATAGCTTACACAATAATATTTTACATTGTAATTTTGACATTTCTGTGCCAGTGATTTCTGTAAAAAACTTCAAATGCAACAATTTTCATAGTAAGGTTTGTGATGACATTTTTTTTTATATGAAATATTTTGAACAGGAAACATTCAACATGTCAACATTCAGGAAAACCTGACAGGGACAAGCCACAGCTTTTCTATCATCACCAGCCACCAACTGTGCCATGTCCTGAAAACAAAAGGTGGGCGATTCTTTGATGAACATGAACCCCGTTTATTATCAGGTTGGCAAACCTCTAAAACCCTCAGAATGATTTGAAAAAAGAGTCGGAAACAGCTGAAAAGTCCTGGTTGTGCCATCTCTCCTCTCCGTGGCAAGGCCTGAGGGAGAATCTCTCCTCTCCGTGGCAAGGCCTGAGGGAGATGGCAGATGTTGGGCAGCTGTGCTCCTGGAGCCCCACACAAACCCAAAACACAGCTCGGCCCGTGTGTCACAAACCACCTGAGCCGTGATGGTAGGACCCACCGACACCCTTAAGCTGCTTACACATCACTAGCTCCAAAATCTCCCAGCGCTCGCTTTGCCATTCTTTTCCTATTAAGAGAGCGTTGAGCCTCCGTTCCGACCTCAGCGTAGTGTAGTGTTCAAATCAGGCGTTGTAACGCTCCGCTCAAAGTTCAAATTAGTTGAACTTTGACCCTGTTGCCGCTGACCTTGTGTGTAATCAATAATTTTACAGTGTGATGTAGCCTATGGTGGCACGAAATATAAACATTGAAAGTCAAAATTGAGGAGAAACTGGAAAAGTTGATCCTGTGTGTCTCAGCCTTCTCAGAATTGTATGACACCACTTCAAAGTCTTACCACCTCAAAGTCTTACCACCTCAAAGTCTTACCACCTCAAAGTTGACGCCCCAACGCCAGTCATGTGTAAGCACCTTAAAAATTTTCAGAGTTGAAACAGAAAAAAACAGAGGATACGTGGGTATGTTTTCAGCCAAACACACCACTGTTTCACCTCTGTATGGGAGCAGGAGACCTACTGGAACAGATGTGAAGTACAGCATTAATCACAACATCCTCCCTGTGTGATTCCCTGTACGACTCTGCTAATATCTTTTATGGAGGAGAGATGGCACAACTTTTCTACAGAACTTTTCAGCTGTTTCGCTGACTTTTTAATCATTCTGAGGCTTTCAGAGGTTTACCGACCTGCTAATATCTGTTATGACGTCTCAAGAGCATTTTGGCGACTTGAAGCAGGGTTACTACCTGAGATGCCACAGTATGGATGTAGCCTCACAATGATTCCACATTAAAAACACACAAATACAAACAACTACCCCTGTATAAGCACAGATAATAAAACATAACGTTCTTTAGCGCCTGTCAGCAAGAAAAGGGCTCTATTTCATGTGCTCATTAATCTCCAAACTCAGACAGATTGGCATCAGAAAAAATTAGCGAGCGAAGAGAAAATCTTTATAAGTGAATAAAAAATGTGTCTATGAATGCTTTCCTGACTTCTTGAGATGAACCAATTAAAGTTGAAAGAATAAAAGGGGGGAATGGGGACTGTTAAATCAGTTAAAGACCAAGTGGTCTACTAGCAAGATACGCAAAGTAAAATGGAATAACTCATGCAAGTGAGTGACTGCACAGCAGTACATAGAGAGAAGATGTGTGAGGCAACTGCATCTCCTTTCAAGTACGATGCATGCACAAGCAAAATGTCAATGCTTCTACAGCAGTGTGAGCACCCTGTTATTCGCTCATAGGCATGAAAGAAAAGAGTGAGATATTAAACTACAGGTAAAATGTGCATAGAAAATTATGAAAAAAACTCTGGTATCACTAGGCGGATGACAGCAATTTCACCAGGAGGGAAGAAAGGAAAGAAGAAAGGGAAGAAGAGACGAGGAATGGAGGAGAGGGTAAAGAGCTGGGGAGGAGCTTGACCTAAAGCATGACTGTGTGTGGGAGAGGTGGAGGCGGATGGATTCCAAGAGGTTCCCTGTGGTGTCGGAGCAGAGAACATATCTCAAGGTCTGGTTCTGCTCCGGCACACAAGGGGCAGGCACCACACAAGGGGCAGGCACCACACGGGCCACCGCCTCAATCATCCACGGGACCCCCGGTGCCTCCATCTACAGGGCAGTGGGAGGGCGTGCAAGACGCCGTTTGATGCTGAGTCAAAAGCTATGTTGACCCTGGCATCAGGGGTCACACAAAAGCCTGTCAGGACAAATTCCTACTGGTCCTAAGGCTTTTCTGCTGTGGGAACCTTTACCAAAAGCAAACATTAACATTTAGCCTACCCCCTTAATAAACATGAATGTGTCCATTCACATAATCTAGCATAACTGTGTTCACTGGCTTGTATTGTGTTCCATTGAATGTTTCTTTCGCTGTGCCCATGTTGGTACACAGCGTTGTGCTTGTGTAAAGATATGACTTCAAAAAATACATGTAACCTGAATTCAGCTTTGTACCTCACTGCTGAATTACATTTTCTTTCATTACAATATCTCTTAAAAAACTATATAAATACAATTCAGTGACAGCTATATAAATAAATCTAGTATATCTAGGCCAACTCTATCGGCAGCTCAGTTTGCTGCTTTTTCATGAGAATAGAACACAGCGATAACATGCGTTAGCAGGATCTTGCTGATTGTGGAATGCAATTTGGAGGCGCCAGAGATCTCATTAGTTCATAAATCTTCATATTTGACAGAAACCCCACAGATAACTGGCACTGAGGAGACGCCCTGCCACTGAACTGGTGGAGACTTCACAGCAGGTCGAAAAGGCAGCCTCCCCCCCCCAAACCCCACCACTATATTTCTGAAGCGAATAAACAAATACATAAAACATACTTTTTTGGCTATATTTGCTATATGTCATGGAAAAGGATTTCAAACATATTTTGTGTTCTTTGAAAAGTGGAATAAACTTATTGGAACGCTTGTTTTGCTTTCTGGTACTTTCTGCATACAGTGCCCTCCACAATTATTGGCACCCTTGGTAAAGATGAGTAAAAAGCTTTATTTTACTCTACTAAGCTTTAGAATTAGCTTAATCTCACACTGAAAAAATGAGAAAGATACAACCTTTAATTGAAGTACATTTATTCTGAGAAAAGAAAAGAAATTGGCACCCCTAGAAATTCTTATGAACAAAATGTAACTTTTTCCATTTATATTTAACTTTTTTAAGTTGATCAGAATGTTTAGGAACTTTCAAGCAGTAATCCATGACATCCTGTTTCACTGGGGTATAAATATGAGGTGACACAGAGGCCATACTCCCTTATTCATACATCAACATGGGAAAGATAAGAGAACACACAAATCAAATGAGGTAAAAATTGTGTTGAGCTTTATAAGTCAGGGAATGGCTATAAAAAAAATAGCTACTCACCTGAAAATGCCCATATCTACCGTTAGGGCAATACATAAAAAAGTTCAAAGCAACTGGAACTGTTACAAACTTGCCTGGAAGAGGACCCAAGTTTATTTTGCCCCCACGCTCAGTGAGGAGGATAGTAAGAGAGGCAGAAAAATCCCCAAGGATCACTGTTGGAGAATTACAGAGGAAAGTAGCATCTTGGGGCCATCAAGTCTCCAAAACTACCATTAGACATCACCTCCATGCCAACAAATTATTTGGAAAGCCTTTCCTGTCATTTCACCACAAAGGTAAGTGCCTGGAGTTTGCTAAAACACTACTGGAACTTTGACTGGAACCGTGTTCTATGGTCAGATTAAATGAAAATTGAGTTTTTCGGCAATTAACACTCAAGGTGAGTTTGGCATAAAAAAAGGATGGCTATACCAAAAATAATCTGATCCCCACTATTAAGTAAGGTGGAGGTTCCGTTATGTTGTGGGGCTGTTTCTCCTCCAAAGGCCCTGGGAACCTTGTTAGGGTACATGGCATCATGAACTCCATGAAATACCAGGAAATTTCTGCATCAGGCTGCCTCTGCCAGGAAACTAAAACTGGGTCGTTGTTGGATCTTCCAGCAGGACAATGATTCAAAACATACGTCCAAATCAACACATAAATGGTTAACTGAACACAAAATCAAGCTTCTGCCATGGCCATCTCAGTCCCCTGATCTAAACCCCATTAAAAACCTGTGGGCTGAGCTGAGGAGAGTGCACAAGAGAGGACCTAGGACTCTGGATGATCTGGAGAGATTCTGTAAAGAGGAATGGTCTCAGATTCCTTCTCTGTATTCTCCAACCTTATTAGATGTTACGGGAGAAGACTCAGTGCTGTTTTGGCAAAGGGAGGTTGTACAAAGTCTTAAATGCAGGGGTGGCAATAAGTGTGGCACACGTGGTTTTGTTAAAAATAATTATTTCTTGATGAGGGATTTTTTTTTTCTCAGAATAAATTTACTTCAATTAAAGGTTGGACCAAACGGTGAATTTTTTTTACCCTCTTTGCTCATCTTTACCAGGAGTGCCAATAATTGTGCATGGAGGAAACTGTACGTGTTGCCAAAAAACATGGCTAGTGGAATTCTGTCTTAAAAGCCTCACAGAGAGCCTCGCTGAGAGCAAACGTCATTACACTCAGGCATGAGGATGGGCTGGAGTGGCAGCCATCAGCACATGCAGGGTCAGATAAAGCTCCGGCTCTGTGTCTCTGCTGTCAGTAGACAAAAGAGCCCGGACCACTCTGCTCCCAAACCTGGTCACGGCACAGTTCCTCAGCTGTACAGCATGGAACTAAGCTCCAGAGCAACAGCACATTTACACATTCTGCTCGCCTACAGCTGGTACAACCACAGAGAGGATGCAAGTCATTTGTTGTCTGACGGACCGTGTTTCCTGCTTGCTTCGCATCCACTTTTATAATTTTCCATTTCTCTCACCCCTGGTGAATACAAACATAATTATGCTGCACTGGATGAATTATGCAGGTGAAGCCAAACTCTTTTAGGACGATGTGGCCTTAAATTCATATCACGGTATGAATGTCATTTTGGACTGTAATGATATATATCATGGTATAATTGTTGTCTAGGATGGTAACAATTAGACCAATTTTGCCATGGGGTGTTTTTGCAACTGTGCTGTTCCTTTAATATTCTGTATATGAGGACAAAATGTACAAACTTATGTATTTTAAGAACATTTTATTGTGCAAAACTGCAATGTATTAAAGATGAATTATAACAAACAAAAAATCTTTAAAAGGTAACTACACCCTAGATCACTTTTTTTAGCTGTAAATGTGTTTGTATGCCTACCTTATAAAGAAACTTTCCATTCCGTTATTTCAACAATTCTGAAATAATAACATAATCGGGAGAAACTGGTAGTAAAGCGTCTTTGTGCTGCCCCTAACGGTTGAAATGTCCTTTCTGCTCCACACACTGCCCCCGCCCCAGTCGTGACGTCAGAGTACCTCTTTGGAAGTATCTCTACGTCATATAGATAATTGTTGTCTCCCACAACGGAAACAGCCGGCACCTGATTGGTTAGACGCAATATGTTACTTTAGTTTCTACTAATACTTCAAAGTATTTTTCAAAAAGTTTTTGTGTGCCGAAACAGGCTGAAACAGTGGGTGTAATTACCCTTTAAGTAAAAAAGAAACAAAAATAACAATTTCAAGCATTCAAATAGCTGCTACTGCATTGAACAAAAATAAGTAGGCTTGTTACGGTAGCCTAGCTAGCTTGGAGACGTTAGAGGTAGATGTAAGACTATTAAGAGATATTGATATATATATATATATATATATACAGTATGCAGTTATATGTGTTAGCTGTTAGTGTTTGTTTAATAAGGTATGTTGTGTTTGTAGTGTTGTTTTTCACTGTAGTGGCCTGTTTGTAAAATATCGGGCCTTGTGTGGGTAAAATGTTGATTTCCGGTAGTTTACTACCAGATGATTTTTAAGGTTTTTGTTTCTTTTGTAGGCCAAAATTATTTTGTATTCTTGGAGCAGGTCTGTGTTTTGCAGAATCCTGGCCAGGTTCCGTTTAATTTTTCTGTTCGCTATTTGGCTGAATGTCGAGTAGGTGGTGATAAGTGGAATGATCTTTCTAGTGTCCTGTTGTTTTGTAGCCAAGAAGGTTTTCCGAATCTGTCTGAGGAACGATCTGAAATACCCCCTTGGTTTTAATGCATTGAAAAGGGTCTTGGTAGCCTCCTCAAAGTCTGTAATTTGTGTGCAGATTCTGTTGAACCTTAGTAATTGGGATTTAATCAAACCTCTGAATGTATGTTTTGGGTGGAGACTGTCCTTGTGTAAGAGTGCATGTGTGTCTGTGTCTTTAAAAAAGACTTTAGTGTCTAATGTGTGTGTTTGGGGAAATGAGGGCCCCTTGTATGTGGTAGTGTCCAAAAAATCTATATGTTCATAGTGTGTGGTGTGCTTAATTGTGATAGATGTGTGGTGTGTGTTGAGGATCCCTATGAAGTGTTTGAAATCTTCGGAGCTATGTGTCCATGTTCCTCAAATGTCATCTAAATACCTAAAATAATTAGTGGGGTGTTTGGGACATTTTTCAAAATGTCTCCTCCCAATGCACCATGTAAATGTTAGCATAAGCCGGTGCAAATTTTTTGCCTATAGCTGTGACGCTGGTCTGTAAGAAGAATTTGTTATTGTCGATTGTTGTACTTTTCCATCCATGATTTTACTGCTGTTAATCCCGCTGCTGTGTTTATGTTGGTGTATAGACTATCTATGTCTATGGTGAACAGGATGGTTTCTTCATGTATTTTGGTGGTTTTTATTTTGTTTATGAAATCATATGTCTTTGATGTGGCTTTTTTTCCCCTAGGTCTTGGGTTGTCCTCTCCCCTCAGGTAAAAACTTTGTTTTTAAGTGATGTATTTCTACTAGTGTCTGTATGATGGCATGTATTTCCTAGGCCATGTCTGGGTATATGGGTCCATCTAATTTTCTGTAATGTGAAATGTTGTGAAGTTGTCTATAGGCTTCCTGTGTGTATTGTGTTCTATCCATAATAACTATGGCACTTATCTGCTAGTTTAATAATTATCTGTTTGTTGTTAGCCAGCTGTAGTAGCGCTTAGCTCTCACCTCTGCTGAGGTTGTTTTGGTCTTTGTGGGTTTGCGGGTTCAGTGTCTTAATCAGTGTGTTGTCCTCTTTAATCATTTGTGCGATCGCTTTAGGGATTTCTTCCAGTCTGGGTTCCCAGTTGGATTTTGGTGTGAAAGGTGTCTGTTCCCTGCTTTCCGCTCCCTCAAAGAAAGCTCCCAGTTTCAGACTCCTGTGGAACTCCTGGACTTGTCCTTTGAGGGTTTCGTTTTGTTTTCTGCAGATATTTACTGTGGGTACAAATGACAGACCCCTGTTCAGCAGATTGAATTGGTCTTCTGTGGGTGTAAAGTTGTTACTTAATAGTATAATATTTTGGTTCCCCTCCCTATTTGTGCTTGGGCTTGTGGGGATTGTAGTTTAAATGGTGCAGCCAGTGGTTTAGCATGTTTGTTGCTGTCGTATTTGCCCAGTGGATGTCATCTTGTGCTGTGCAGAAGTCCTTCTCTGGAAGCTTAGGGACATGTGGCATGTTCCTGCCGATGTGTTCATTTATATGTTCCAAGTTGGACCTCTGGCGGGGTTCTAGGTTCACAGAGTGATTGATGAGTGGAATCCAGATCTCTGCTGATGGAAAGGTGGTTTTGGTCATCCTCAGCATATTTTGCAACTGCTTGATAGCCGTTTTCTTTGGGCGCTGGTCCTTGTTGTTGATTCCAAAGGATAGGATGACTCTCTGTACCTTGGGATCCACCACTGTCTTCTCCAGGAGGCCTGCCGCATGTTGGAACGTTGTTCCAGGGTAGCTGTCAATCTGAAAATCTAACCCCAGTCGCGATTTTCCTTCACTCCTTTTATGGCGCCTACGCCTTCTTCGTCCGCTCACTCCTCTGGCAGTAAGGAGGAACGTATGCAGGTGAACAGAGCCTCTTTTCAGCCCTCTAAACGGTCTGTACCTCGCTCTGAGTAGTGCTGTTATTGCAGACGCAAGGATCACACCGCCAGTCAGTGTCCTAAGTTACAGGGAAAAGGGGGGTCTCGCTAGAGAAACCCTAGCGAGACATAGTAGTACTGCCCCGCAGACATTATTACCGGTCAGTATCTCCTGAAAACAGCGCTCTGTCGAGGTTGAGGCCTTTATCGATTCTGGGGCGGTTGAGTGCTTTGTGGACACTCAGTTGGCTAGGAAACACCACCTACCTTACTCATCCCCGATTGGTGACAGTACTCAACGGTCGCCCATTGGGCATGGGTACTATTAAAGAGACCACAGTCCCGTTACTATGCAAGTCTCTCATGAGGGACATACTGAGGTTATTCAGTTTTTGTTAGTTGATTCTCCTGCCTATCCTTTAGTGTTGGGTCACTCTTAGCTGGCTCAACATAACCCTCACGTTGATTGGGGGAAGGATATATCTGCTATTCTCCAGTGGGGTCCTCAATGTATGTCCCAGGGTAATTTTTCGCCTCTCTTTGTCTCAGGAGGAGACAGAGACGTGCTCGAGTCTAGTACAGACTCTGACTCAGATGAGGGTGTTTCCCAGTCTGATCAGGAGGATCCTATCTTGGGTTCTGAGGATGGAGTTGAGAGTTTGGCACGGGACCCTCTGGCCGAAGGCTACATTACCGAGGAGGAACTCTCCCTAGAGGATCTTTCAGATTCTGAGATCTGGTGGTCTTCCAATTCAGACTTATTTACGGAGGAGGGAGACGCTAAAATAGCAGGGACGTTCGACTTTCCCCTCCCTACCAATGTACCAGCCAAATATACGGACCTGGCTGAAGTTTTCAGCAAGCAGAGAGCCACTACTCTGCCACTGCATCGCCCGTATGACTGCGCGATCAAGCTATATACGGGTACTGTCCCTCCCAGGGGCATTTATATTTGTTGTCTGCCCCGGAGAGTTCAGCCATGAGAGAATATATCAAGGAAGCATTAGCGTATGGGTTCATAAGGCTCTCTATGTTGCCTGCTGGGGCGGGTTTCTTTTTTGTAAAAAAGAAGGATGGTGGACTAAGGCCCTGTATATATTATTGTGGGATCAATGAGATAAAGGTTAAAAACCGGTACCCGCTACCTCTGATGAATTCTGCATTCGAACGTCTTCAGGGGGCAGCAGTGTTTTCCAAACTCGACCTCCGCAACGCCAAAAATCTGGTGCATATGCGTGAGGGCGATGAATGGAAAACTGCTTTCAACACTCATAGTGGGCACTACGAGTACCGGGTGATGCTGTTCGGGCTCACTAGCGCCCCCTCTGTGTTTCAGGCGTTGGTGAATGATGTGCTTCGGGAGATTTGCTTTTGTTTATTTAGACAATATTTAGATTTTCTCTCCTGACCTGCCTACCCACATCGGCAATGTTAGGCAATGTTTTGGAAGCCTTTTTAAAAGCAAAGTTGTTCATCAAGGTGGAAAAATGCTAATTTTACACCGGCACCGTGTCTTTTTTAGGGTTCCTTGTGTCAGAGGGGAAGGTCCGTATGAATCCCGATAAAGTTTTGGCAGTGTTGAACTGGCTCACTCCACGCTCAGTCAAGCAGGTACAACGTTGTCTGGGTTTCACTCATTTTTATCGGCGGTTAATTCGTAACTTCAGCGCACTCGCTGCACCTATTACGGCTCTAACCAAAAAATGGCCGCAGTTCATTTTCAGCTTACTGCAATTCATAGTTATGGGTGTGTGTTTAGTTCCATTTATTATTATCCGACACGTAGCCTAATTCATGTCATCAGGCGCTGCAAACTGCGTTTGGCGTCTTGTTGTCATAGTGACAACCGAGCCGTTTGTATCAAATGTGTCAAGCGATGGAGTATAGTTTTAGCAACTAAATTTGAATTGACTATTTGCCTCTGACCCATCTCTCAATCAATCATCTCTCTCTCTCTTTCAATACAATTATGACATGACAGAGGAAAATATTAATAGCAGAGTACAGTAAAACATAGTAATATATTTTCTCTTTTACAGCTTGATGATAACAGTGGATTTAGGGATCTTCTACGAGTGAATGTTGAGGAATTCAACCACCTGCTGGGATTGGTAGCCCCCTATTTAACAAGGAGAGACTCACCTGAGAAAGGCAATCAGTGCCAGGGAGAGACTGTCAGTAACACTAATTCTTATCTTAGCAGGTAAGAATGGTTATTGCTTAGACATTTGTCATTGTAATAATAAACCAAAAATTGCAGGGGCTCTCAGCATGTACGAATTTTCGTATTCTACAGGAGACATTTGCCTCACTTAGTTTGCAGTTTCAGATTGGGAGAAGCTGAAGATCACTACATGAAGGTAAGTGTCATTTCTGTTGAGTAGTCCAATGTACCAGGCTATCTATTTACTAAATAAAGATTGCATTCTAAGTGGCGGAGCAAGGGTTTCGCACATATACAGATACCCCGCATCTGCACAAAAAAACAAGTAAAAGTTGCAGAAGACAAAAACCATTCAGCCTATAGAATATTAGCCCAAACATGCTACTCACCAAACAGATGACTGGAGATGCAGCCTGCCTGACAGTCCCCTTGTATCAACCAAAGTCCAGTGAACAACGAAAAGTCCAGCTTAACAACGAGTGTTGAACTACATACAAATATGCGCAATCTCTTTTTAAATCTTCATCCTCCTCTCCTTCACTTTGGCAAATCTGCCCACCACTGTGTTCTTGTCAACGTGAATCTCCCTCTCAATGCACAGCAGTTCAATTTAAGTCTTGATAAAATCGATATGATGGATTTCTTTTTCTCTCTTCTCGTTCCATTAAATGTTCCTTTTGTTTCAGCCACCTGATTTGTATTTTCTCCCCATGTTACTTCTTTAGCTATTTAGTTATGCTAAGCTTAACTGTCAGCATAAACTGTTTTACTGTAAGCGTGGGCTATTGGCATGCAGTTACGGTGGCACAGTAATGGTAAATGGACTGCACTTATATAGCGCCTTTATCCAAAGCGATTTACAATGGCCTCTCACTCACCCGTTCACACACACATTCACACACCAATGGCGGCAGCTGCCATGCAAGGTGCTAGCCTGCTCATTGGGAGCAATTTGGGGTTCAGTGTCTTGCCCAAGGACACTTCGACATGTGGACAGGAGGAGCCGGGGATCGAACCGCCAACCCTGCGATCAGCGGACGACCCGCACGGATAGGACACTAGGCATCAATGTGCAAAAATGCGCAAAAAGTCACTTGATTGACTTTCTTTTATTTTTTTATTTTTAATGATTAATGTTTTAACATTAAATGCAACGTTTTTGGTACTGTATATATATAATATACAAATATATAAGAAAACCCCCATTATTTTGTCTCACCAGCAGGGTCAGTGTCTTGGCAAGAAAATGTGCTGTGAATGTAGTTAGATCTATACTGTAATCAATCAACACATATCTATCAATCTGTTACAATCTCTGTCAATGTACATCTGTCAATCAATAAACTTTCACTAATGGAAATCACACTACCTACAGTGTTGCTGTTTATGCAATGCATCTTTTATGACAAAATAAATACAAGAAAATCAGAAACGGTCAGAGATTTTATTAAAAAAACATCAATTAAATAAAACAGGATACATATTAGAGTTCAATTTGTAGACTGAATGTAATAACTGTAAAAACTATGACATATGGCCAGCTGCAAGAACATTAGGCCATCATTTGCAAATACCTGAACTTGAGCCTGAAAACTTTATAGTAACTGATTGTGTTAATTGAGAAACAGTTAATTAAAGACAGTTAGGTTAATACTTTAAACTGGGTTGCACTGGAGCGCCCCAATCAGCCATGGCAATAAATCCAGTTTAAAGCTTCAACCTAATTGTCTTTAGTGTTGATTTGTCTTTAATGAACTGTTCCTCACTGATAAAGATATCAGGCTCACTAGGAGCTCAGCACTTCTAGTGCTCACTCTTTTTGACTGTCCCCCTCTCTCCGGGTATCATAAGGGTTATTGAGCGTTTCTGTAAAGCTCATGGGAGGGGGAGGAGGCTGGCTGAAAGGAGACACTTGATGGGAAGGAAGGGGCGGAGGCTGAGGATAAGGTGGTGAATGAAATAAAGGGTTTGGTGCTACACACTCTCCAAAGGGGATATACATGGGCTGTGTGGAACCTGCAGGATACAGCATGTGCAGTGATTGCTTTAACATGGCTCGGTCTTGGGCATCATATAGAATTTTTGTTATTGCCCATCTAACCTGAATTTTCTCCACAGGATCTGCAAGAGTCGCATTTCAGTGGCTACAAGTTTCCCAAAAATGTCATCAGAGTCTTCACTGCTGCTGAAGGCATTTTTGGCAACCTGCTTGAGAATATACATTTTTTCTCGTTCCAGTTTTTCCTCCTCCCCCTCTCTGTCTCGGTTTCTGCTGGCTCCTAGGCCAGCTTGTGAGGAGCTTTACCCTTTCTTGTTGTAGTGTATCTCGTGCAAACTGAGGTGTTGCTGCATAGGAGGTTTGAGGTGAGGGGCTACTTGTAGAGGGTCCTGGTGATGCAGGATCCTCTAGGTCAGGGGTCGGCAACTCCAGGCCTCGCGGGCCGGTGTGTATGCAGGTTTAACTCCAGGCCTCGCGGGCCGGTGTGTATGCATGTTTAACTCCAGGCCTCGCGGGCCGGTGTGTATGCATGTTTAACTCCAGGCCTCGCGGGCCGGTGTGTATGCATGTTTAACTCCAGGCCTCGCGGGCCGGTGTGTATGCATGTTTTTACTTACCACGGCTCAATCAGCTAATTAGTCATACACACAGATTCATACAGCACAGATTCACTCGTAAATTACAGAACGATAAAATGATACAATACACGCATACCGACACAAGAACATTGATCAGCTGCTGTTCATGTCGTGGATATGTAGATTAAAATATCAGATCATATAAACGATTGGGCTGATGAAATCACTGGTAACTGGTGGCAGTAAAAACACCGGCCGCAGCTCCGACCCCTGCTCTAGGTCATCACACTCCTCTTCCACATCATCAGTGCTGTCAAAAGTGAGATTTGATGACATCTGTTCGAGCTGAAAGCAGAAATAATAGAAAACACTTTTTGAAGTCAAAGATTTACTAAGCTCACCTCTTACGATATGTACAAAACCAAATATAGAATATCCACACCACATTAGATTGAAATAATTGAGATAATACAATCATGTATCTGTACTTGAAAAAATCGACCCTATATCATGTGTTTAATTCATTCAACATGCAACTTACATCGAGTGTACTGAAGGGCACATGAGGCTTCAGAAACTCCAAGTGGCCCAGAATCCACTTCTGCCTAAATGTTAGGTCCTTTGCTCCACTCCCGCTTGGTTTGGGGTGCAGTAGTTTCCCATACTGGGTATGCAGGGACGCTGCACGGGTTTGTACCTCTCCAGCTGTGAAGCATTAAATACTATCTAATTATAATACAGGCAAATAATTATTCTCAAGCAGCCATCTCCTGTACTTCTCCTTCTACCACCACTCTTTTGACCTATGTTCTCTATTAATACTCTTATTTATTCATCTGTATTATCACATTGTCCAATAGTTATCAGCATACAATAGCATTGATTTTCTCTGCTTCTCTTATCTGTTTTGTGTTATTCATCTTTCGGGTATGTTTAAAGTATTGCTTAATTTATAGCTTTGGTAACAGGTAATTTATCTGTTAATGTTACCCCAACAAAGCAATTTTGAATTGAATTTGAATGCCAGACTCATACAGTGAAACACAATTACTTGTTCAGGGGCGTGTCTACGGGTGGGCTGGGGTGGGCGTTGCCCTCTCAGAGATAAGCCCTGCCCACCCAGAGGAATCATCTGCCCATCCAATGAAAACTCAGAAAAAATCACTGTTATAGCTATTTTTTTGAGCGTTCATAGTTTTCTGTTGGTCATCAAAAAATGCACTGCTTTCCTATTGGCCATTTTGAAACCAAATCCAGAAAAAATTTAATCCGACAATATGAAGTTGGCACCCGTAGCGCTGTCAGTAGGCTATTAGAGCTACAGACGATTCGGCCAATCATAAAAATGCTACATCGAAATAATATATTTCTCCAATATATGATTGGTTGGTTTGGCCATATAAAACATGGAGACGCAGCGAGAGAGAAAGAGGTCAGTTTCTTTGATCAATCTATTCTGTCTCTTCTTGATAACTGTAACTGTTATGCATTGCTTAGGATATAATGTTCGCTAGCCTAGCTTACTCAGTGAGTTGAGGATGGTGGCGAGAGTATCCGTCTGGGAGATTTGATTTTAAAGAGATTGATTACATGTTGCATCTAGCCTAGTTGTTATAGCTGTGATTCTGCGAAACATCTGCAGCATTGCATTAGATGGCTGCACGTGTGTGTGCGCGCCCGTGTGTGTGTGTGTTAGCTAGCCTACTGCTGCGTGTTGGCTAGTCAGCGGAGTGGCTAAAATATAAATTAAAATGATGAGCCAGTTACAGTAACGTAGTTTCACATGAAAATAGAAAATGGCACAGAGACTGAAATGATGAAGGAATATAGCTCATCTTCAATATACTCGTTTCCAAGATTAGATAATGATTGGGTATTATTGGGCATAAATAAAGGTGTCCTCCTATAAGATGAGGGGGTGGAGATGGGTTTAAAATGTTAACACGTCCATTTTGAACGTCTTAAGGCCACTTCATCAGTTTCTGAGGGGAAACCCTACATACAATAATTGCAAAAGAGAAAACAATTCCCCACTCAACCTACCTTGTATGAATTGAGGATAAGAAATAATATTGATTGAATTGGGCTTAAAAAATAATACTGATTTACGGTGACATTATTAACATCTGTATTTTTTGTAGGCTCCTGGTTACTTATTGAGAGAAACTGTAGCTTGTATACAATATCATACTTGACATATTCATCTAATGTGGTGTGTTCGCCTAAGTGCCCACTAGATGGCAGTATTAGAGCACAAATGGCAACCTGTTGAATTTTGAGTAGATTGGGGATTTGGTGTTCTGCAAGCCATTGATTTCGATGTAAACTGGTTAAGATCCTTTCTGATTAATTTTTAGCGCAGCCAAGGGGTATTTTTTAATGTAATGGTGGTGTGAATTATATTTTACATTGTGACAATTATGTAAAAAAACATTTTTAATCTCTTTGGTGAATTTAGGGAACCGATTCCTTTCAGTGAACGAGCCATTTAGTTTGGCTCTTTTTACCCCCTTGTTAGCCAACGTTATTTGACCAGACAGAAAGCGCCGGTCGGCTGTTAATAGGCCTTCTGTAACCTTAGACTACCTTTATATGGATATAACGACCAACCTGTTTCCATTTATAGGAATAAATGATCAATTACTAGTTCTTAATTATCAATCAAGCAGGAAATTAACTGAATAACAAATATCAATAAAGTTTTCTGTGGTAGCATTTTTCTTTGTCTCATAAAATGTGTAGCATTTAAATATGTGTAGTTACGGCTGGTGCGCTGGAAAAAGCGGGGTAATGTAACGTATTACTTGTTTCTGTTTGTTTAGCTTGTGTAGCCTAACAATCAAACAATTCATTTGCTGAATAATCGCCTATAAAATCGCCTAAATAGCCTATAATGATTAAGAAATCATGATGACAGATAACTACAACTTGAGATTGTTTAACGAGTGTGGCAATAATCTGCATGTGTTAAAGAACGTAGGCTAATTAACTTTAAGATGGCACTCAAATTAGTCAAAACCATTTAAACATTAGAAAGCATAACTTTAAAGAGGACAACCTCTTAAGTGTCTCGAACCGTTGTGTGCAATGCATAAATCAGTTTTTAAAGGTTTATGATGCAGAAAAGAATGCTATTTCAAAATAAATTGGTAGTCTAATCATTTACTTATTGGTCTTGGTTATTGAGCTAATTAATTGTTTGGTTGACAATCAGGCAAAGTAAACGAAGACAGAGTGACAGTAATCATCCGTTTAAATCTTAAAGGTAAGATTGCAGAAGTTATGCACAAGCACCATTCAAAAAAAGCCATTCGGTCATATAGGCATTCATTTGAATTTTTTTATATGAAGTGATCTAGTCATATTTAATTAAACTGTGGGTAATTATTATGATATAATTAATATAACAATAAACATAGACCTACACATTTCACTAAATAAAATGATAGAAATATCACGGACACCATAGCAGCACTGTCGCTTGCATCCGACACCTATAGAACATAAGTACAACATCAAATTGCATTTTTTTTTTAAACCGGAAGTGTAAGTGAACGAAGAGCCACATGAGAGCCAAACGAACGGCTCTTTTCAGTGAATGGAGCCAAAAGATCCAGCTCCTCAAAAAGACTCGGAATGCCCATCACTAGTATGCGCTGCGCAACGTTATTTTGTCTGGTACGGCCAGCCCAGTTGGCCGTGTCACATGACGTACACAGTACGCAGTAGTCTGCACAAAGCTTTACAAGCGATACTATAACCTTTCTGCATTTGAATGGATCTCTATGGGAATTGGGGGGTGGATTAAGCTGTAAATTACACAGGAACAGTATGGAACCCATGGTTGGCTAAATGGCTGTAAGTGATCAAGGGTCTGAGGTATCAAATGAGCCTCAAACCATCACTCTGCTGCCAGATAAGCAGTAGATATGGATGGATCACTTTAAGGGCTGTTTCTCCTTACAGATTTTCCCATTGAACTCTATGGAAAAATAAGTCAAGAGAAACAGCCCTTACCAAAGTGTTTTTTTGGACCATGTCCCAACTTTTTTGGAACATGTTGCAGGCATCAAATTCGGAATTTGCGTATATTTACAAATATCAATGAAGTTGATTAGGTAAAACATTAAATATATTTTCTTTGTACTGTTTTCAATTAAATATATGTAAAAGAATTTACAAATCGCTGCTTTCAGCTTTTATGTGCATTTTACATACTGTCCGAACTTTTGGAATTTGGGTTTGTACAATTAATTAACTTTTGCCCCTAAATTGCTAATAAAAATGCTTGTTGCCAGGAACATGCCAGGGTCAGTTTAATCTCATTCTTCTTTGAGAGGAGTGGAGGGCAATCAGTTCTGTGTGTGTTTAAAAAAAAGCGTCACTTGATCTCACATTTTCTACAAACAACCATGCTTGCCTCGCTTATCTGCAGAGGGGCACAAAAAGTGGTATGACAGAAAAGCCAAACAGGGCCACAATAACAGAAATGCTCCTGAATGCAAAAGCAGAACTATAAAAAGGAACAGGTAATGAAAGGTAAATGTCCTTCGTATTCGAGTCCTAGCTGGACTAGCTAAATCCTCCAATGTTCAAAGAAAAAAAGAAATTTCTCTCATGACATTATCATGATCATTGCTTCTCCACATTAACCCCCCCTCCAAACATACACCTTTCACCTCACCAGTTCATCTAGTGATCCGTGAAGTGTCAGGACTTCTGTGAACTGAAGAGTTCAAAAGCAAATGGGAGAAACGTAAACTCCTCCAGCGATTGGGTCTGCCGCTAAGAAGAGAGGTTGTTTGAGAAAGAGGAGAAGGGGTTCATGGGAAATTTTCCAAGTTGAGGTTTGAGCAAGGGTTGCGGTGTCAACAAGGATGCAAGCAACTAAACCAATAAGGATCTAGATAAACTTTCTTACAAAAAGGCCTCTTAGAATCTCCCTGAGGCAACAGAGATTGATTCTCCTGTGGAGAGTCACGTCACTCCTCAAAAAGGAGCCAGATGCCTAAAACAGATCAGTCATAGACGATCCCTACAACCCTCCATAGAACCCTCCACCCCCAACCCCCCCCCAAATACACATTCAATATTCTATTGAACACACCCTTCATTTTTAATGACTAATTATTTCTATGGCACCCTTCCCACACATGCACAGATGAATATCTATGCAATTACAAAAGTGTTCACTTCTCCCTTTCTCTGAAACCGATAATAGGATAGTTCATTGTACCCAAAAACTAATGTCGACAGCGCGGATAAACAAATGGCTTGAGTTAATGTATACAGCTTTAGCATGTGGGTACAAATTCTCATTTTCCCATTAGAATTCTGGCCTGTGGGTTGTGAAAATGACACAGATGCTATAATCCTTCTGCTAATGTACAAAAATGACATGGGGAGTTAATGATGGTACAGCACTCCCCACCATTCAACAGAAAGAAAAAAATTTTACTAACCAAAATTCAGTGCTAACATGGGAGCAACAAACACAATGCCACAAGAGTGTTCCAGCAATGACGATGGCAGGTCAGCCTCTGATGAAGTGGGAAATAGCCCACTTCATCTCAGCCTGAAGATAGACCGATGGCCAGGGCTGTACAGTGCGACATATATGTGGCACGTGCTACAGAAAAATCGGTCTGTGCGATAAATTAATTTACTGCAGTAGCACCCGTGCGATAGCCTGTGTGTGAGGAAAAAACTATTTTTATTTTGCGTGTGAAGTGAGGGTTTGTGTGAAGTGAATCGATGCGCCTCGATATTCTATTTGGTAGTTGTAGTCTATCGTGCAATTAAAAACCATGTCCTCGTCTGCGTAGAGTCCATACATCCAACACCAAATCCCACAATTCCTATCGAACAATCCCCTTTTCCTCAGCGAGTCGAGTGAGCTAGTTATCTATCTGGGACACCGGGATGACGACAAAATGAAGAGGTATTTTCATGTATTAAATCAAAGTAAAGAAGGAGAAGTGCAAAACAAAACCCCCCAAACGAGCCCGCGAGGAATCACTGCCAAATGAAAAGTGCGAACATGAGCTGGCTAGCATAACCAGTATGTTTGTATTTTTCATTTTTACAACTAACTTAGTCATTACCATTTCTCTTGAACGTTTGTATCACAATATACCTGATGGCCACCTCCATTTAATTCATTAGCATATTGATGCTGGACAATTCGAGGGAAACCAGGAAATCTCTGTCTTATATGACCATCACATTAACGTGTGTGTGTGAGAATAAATGGAGCTAATGTTACAGATTAGCCTCTGTTAACTAACTTACGGCATTTATTCATTTAGGACAGCTTGATCAGAGTGACCGTGATCTCCTACGTGCTCTATATCGCCATCTGGTGTTCTGAAACTACATAGTATACCTTTAATGATAAAATGCATATAGTCTACATTCTACATTTTCCACAAAGAGCTACTAAACACTTTAAGCTCTGAACTCTGTGGATTTAAAAAGTCTGCTGAGTAGAAATGCCACTATGCGGAGACATCAAGCATAGTTTTTTTATGTACAAAGCAAAATTTACTTGGCTTTGGGGAAATGTATTGTAATAGCGCCCCTCTAGTTGTGGGCTCTGGTACATACACGTGTAACACACAGACAGACAGACACACACACACACACAGGGATCAAATTAAAGTCCCCCTCCACAACTTCGTTGTGGTGGTGGACAAAAAGTGGCTAGCAGACATGCTAGATCTGTGACACGTGCACGCACGCAAACACACACCGTTTGTTGTTTTTGTTCTCTTATTAGTGATTTACACACTTTCTCAATTTAAAATAAATAATATAATAAAAATGTTGTATGATGATATGAATTTAAACTGAGATTTGCACTGCTAATTTGAAGCGTAACATATTGATGTCTTGTATACAGTTGTTATGTCTCTGCAATTTACCATTATGGGCAAATAAAGAAAAAATGTTTGTCTGAAAACATTTCTTGTTAAGGTTTGGATTTTGTGTGCCCTGTATGCAACATTCATGTCCTTTGCCAGTCACATACCGGTTTAAGTGATGAACTGCCTTACTTGTGGTTGTTTTTAGAGATTTTAGAGACGTTTTAGACTCGTGCTACAAGTTTTTGGCCTGTGCTACAAAACTCAACCTCTGTAGCACCAGTGCTATGTGCAAAAAAAGTTAACGTACAACCCTGATGGCAGGAAATTATTGTGCAAGCTGCCCCATCAGTAAAATTTGTTGTACACTATTCACAATGCCTCAAAAAATGGCTGAGCTAAAGGGATGACACCCCTCTCCCTTTTTTACTTTAGGAAGGATAAAAAAACAAAACTGCTGCCTGCATGAGAATCTCTGCTTTGAGCACCCCTCTCCCCCCATCTCCCCCCATCTCCCCCCTCTCCCCCCCATCTCCCCCCTCTCCCCCATCTCCCCCATCTCCCCCATCTCCCCCCTCCGTATGTTTGTCCCACAATCAAAAGCCAAGGCGAACGGCTTTAATCTCCAATGCAAGACATATGTTGACCAGAGTTCAGGACTGGCTTACAGATTCGTGCCTGCTCCTGAACGCAAAAAAGACCGTATGTATGGCTTTTTCCAAAAGACCAGTTGTGATGGAGTCATCAAATGTGTTTCTGGGTGGGGAGGAACTTGAACTTGTGTCAGAGTTCAAGTACCTCGGGGTCATGTTAGACTCAACCCTAACCTTTAAAAAACATGTAAAAAAAGTCTCAAATACAATCAAATTCAACCTCCAAAACTTCAAACAAATTAGGCCTTTCCTGACAGTTGGTGCTGCTAAATCCTATCTACAATGCATGATCCTATCACACATTGAGTACTGTTCCACAAACTGGTCCTGCACAGGTACAACGTTCCTCAAACCCATTGAACAGCTGTATAAGAGTGCGCTTAAGGTGTTTGATAGGAAACCATACTCCTACCACCACTGTAATATCCTGAGGAAGTACAGTTTTTTTAATTTTTCAAACTTTAAGATCTTTAAACAGGTTAGTATTATATACAAGACCCTACATGGTCTGTGCCCGCCTCCCCTGAGGGAATTCATAAAAAGGAAGCCTGATAGAGGAATCAGCACTAGGGCAACCACTAGAGGGGACTGCGAAGTGCCACACCGGAAAACTGCCTTTGGTAACAAAATATTATCAGTCCAGGGCTGTTTAATTTGGAATGACCTACCACTGTCAATACGTGAGTGTCCGTCATTCCATCCTTTAAATTCAATCTAAAAAAATGGCTACTTGACAGCCAAATTTGTGACCATGTATAATCAAATAGCACAGTGCATTCTAACAGCGTATCCTGTATACTTGCATCATACATTACCATGTATAATCAAATAACACAGTGCACTTTAACAGCGTATCCTGTATACTTGAATCATGTAGAGCAATATTTTTAAACCTAAGTTTTAATGTGGATTAAATGTTTTTAAGAGCAATATTTTTAAACCTAAGTTTTAATGTGGTTTAAATGTTGAAAATGTTTTTAAGAGCAATATGTTTAAACCTAAGTTTTAATGTGGATTCAATGTTGTATTTCATTTACCAGCTTCTAATGCAGTTTTAGTATTGTGAGTTATTCCAGGTTTTTAAAAAATCAACAGTTCTGTAAAGCAATACTGCACTTTATGCACAAGTCACTTTAGATACAAATCTGTATTGCCTTCAAAAACGCTGCTAAATTTTAGAGAGGTTCACACCTGTATATGTGTATTGTTGTTATGTATGTTTCATGCTTGTTTCCTTGTTTGATGTTTTGTGTGGGGACTGCGGATGGAAATTAGCATATTTGCTAAATCCGGTGTATTTACACTGCTTTATGTAGTGTTCATTAATATGCATTGTCCCGTCTAAATAAACAAATAAATGAAAAAATGAAAAATGTCAGAACACTTAAATCAGATCCCATTCAGGCTAGCTCCACAATGAGCGCACCTCCCTCCTTTCCTTCACTCCCCACATTAAACAAGGCAGATATGTCTCCAATTGAATTCCAGTGGATAAGTGACTCAGAACTGCCGTTACCACTATCCAATCCAATTATTAATTCATGCTCTTTCGCACTCTCTCTCTCTCTTGCTCTAACGGGCGGCAAATAAAAGGGTCTTGCTTCTTTCCATTTCTCACTGTGCAACTTCAATTGCTGCAGTGCAAATTGTCTTGATTATTATTATTATCATTATTATTTTTTAAACTGAGCGCTGGAACAAGCTGAACTAGCCTCAAACGGGCAAACCGCACCGAAAAGATTCAGTATCTCAGATCTGTTCTAGACTTTGGCAGCGCTGCCTTCCAGCGCTGAATGTCTATGACTGTGAGGGGACACATCGCTGACAGAGAGTCGCGCTGTAATCCCTGAGTGAATGCGGGTCACGCTGTGCCGGATAACCCCGCCCGCTAGCTACGGGGACAGGCAGCGGGGTCACGTCGGCCCCCTACAGAAAGGGCTAAGCGGAACAAGCATTCCTGGGCGATGGAGTGGAGTCTGGGAAATGGCTGTACCAACAGCGGAGAGAGTGGATTTCCCTACTGGCACCAGGGCATTATTCATGCTAATCCATCAGAAAGACGCCCACACCAAACGCACAGTGCACTGCAGTCACCAGTGACAACACAGTGAGATCTGCGTCTGGATTTGGGGGAGAGGGTGTAGTGAAGGGAGACAAATCACACACAAAAAAGGAGATAGTCTACACATATCCCAACAGATAGGCCACTGAGAACCAGGCAGGTGGCTTTACAGCCACACTTAGGGTTGCAAAGGGAAGGGATTTTCCAATTAACTTTCGGTAATTTTCCAGGGAATTGGGAATTTTCTCATGCTTAATCTTCCCATTATGTTAGCATTTTACTGCCATTTGTGTTGAGGTGTTACGGGTCAATATAAAAAAGTTCAAAATATCTTTTTTTAAGATGCATTTCTGAATTCTCTAGGATGTCTTAAAAGGTGTTTGCTGAAAAAAATAACCAATTTGAAATTATACAAAAATAAAAAGTTATTTTGCGGCATATAGACTGACAGAATAGGAAGGTTAAACAAAGCTAATAAAACACAACAAGTTGGGGGGAAAAAACAACAAATGTGCTGAACAGACCCAGGTCCTTTCTGGAGAGCAGGACCATCACTGGTACCATCCCTGCTAATGTACAGTACCTTGGAAATTTCTTGGATAAGATTTGATAAGTTTTCCAGTGAGGAAGGACTGTGGAGTGCTGATGCCATCTGGGAGGCAGCCAAACACATCAAGGCAGCAACCTGGTGGAAGAGTGTGAAGCCATGTCCCCTGTTGCTTCAATTATTCCCCAGATCCTTCCAACATCAGCGGCATCAGAGTGGAACTGGTCCCTGTTTAGTGGAACACACAGCGGAGTGTGCAACAGACTGACAAAGTAAACAGTTGAGAAACTGGTGGCTATTCCATCAAACTTGAAACTCCTTGAGCCCACCTCACAAATTGAATCTGAGGAGGATTGTCCAGATTCTCCGTCTCTTTCTCAAGATGAAGTTAGCTGTGTCTGAGAGAAATAATTAGCCTAGGTCAAGCTAGCCAAGTTACAATATTTTGTTTAACCTCATTTAAGTCAAAAGATGAAGTTAGTCCTAATACATAGGCCTATTTAATTTGCTGTCTTAGATGGAAGGAGATGTCTAAAATATATTTTTTAACTGTGTCCTTATTTAATATACTTTTTGTTAAACAAACTGCATTTGAACAAAAATCGTACAAAGTAAATGTGTTCTAATTGTTAATTTGAGTGTGTTTTGTTGTGTCAGGCTTTTGTCTTTTGTTTTTTTCATGCGCTGTGTGTCTGTTGTGGGATGGGGAAGCGGGCTGGAGATTTTTCAGGGCACTCCTGCTGCTCGTTTTTATAATATTGACGAATTGTCTAGCCACTATAATTTTGTGTGTGGTCGTCCCCATAGAGACGCATTCGCATTATGCTCGGGAATGTCCGTTGGATCTGCAGCCAAAAAGTTTACCATTGCTCTTCACCGGAGTTGAAGATGTCGGGACTGATCCAGGACTGCTCCAGGACTGCAGGCAATCTTCAAAAGGCCAAGGAAGGAGAAGATAATGCGGGGGAGGAGTGAGGCGGTGACTGAGAAGGCTGAGCTCCGTTTCGACAGTGGACAGAGACCACTACACTGCGCTTATGAAGGAAAGTCATGGAGGCACCGAGGCGGAGTTTGTGTGTTGGACTGGTTGATGACATTGGACATCTCGGGACAGTGGGGGCTATTTAGCGTTTGGACAACTTTTCTCTGAAACTCTAAAGACTCTGGAGCTATCCTGCTGGACATGACAACTGCAAATTAATGCGTAAAATTAGTACAGAAAATAATAGAGAAAACAAATACCCAGGAGGCAATTAGATTGTCTGATGAGATTTACAACAACCTCCCTGTATTATGCAATAACATTAATTACTGATTCAGCAGAACAGTATCCCAGCTAATTACTTCAAGTATATTAGCATAGAAGATTGTTAGCCTTCTTTATTTAAATAAGCAAGAGACAATGAATTATTCACAGGGTTACTAATCTGACAAGAGAAACATAAACAGCAATAACCACTCAAACATGCTTCAAAAGTAACCGTGGTGCGGCATTCTGTGGTCAAATGCAAGCTCCTGCCACTTTATAGCCCAAACTTTCAAAGAAAGGGTCTGTTAAAAAAAAAAAACAGACATGAGGCCTTCTACTAATAAAACTGCAGAACTAGAACAAACACAAAAAAGGTTAATGTTTAAGGCAGGATGTTGGCCTTTGTGTTCTCTCTCCCTGCTCCCCCTCCTCCCTCCTCCCTTTGAGTAGCCTCTGGTCAAACTTCAGATCACCAGCCTGCCCCGAGGCCCAAATGATCTCTTGCAGTAGTCTGGGCCATCACAGCAAGGCCTTTGTGGAAATTCTATAATACACTTAACTCTACCTCGCTAGACACCATTTTGTTGTCATTGGAACATGCTGTGCTTTTTCACAGACTTAAAGATCTGCCAAAACTCTTGCACTCACTGTGGCACTTCAATGACTTCTGTTCTTAGCAAACTGAGAACAGCAAATGTCAATCTACTCCTCATTTCCACATGACATTACTTACAATAATGTTTTAATTATATGAGAAAAAGAAAGCAAAATAGTTGACCAGATGGATAGATACAACTTTCATTTTAGACCGACTTGCATTCTCTGCAAAATTATATTCTAAATATGAACAGAAAGGAAACAGAAACAGAAACACCACCTGCAAAACCATTTACTTTTTGGGGGTTGTCTTGCTGTTGCCTCTCCTGTCCATCTGCTGTCACTTTCATTTGCACCAAAGCAGGTGAAATTGATTTCCAATCGTTTACGCTTCCTAACTGGACAGATCGATATCCCAGAAGTTTAATTGCCTTGGTGTTATACTGTGTTGATTAAGTGTTCCCTTAATTTCTTTGAGCAGTGTAGTTGGTTTTTAAACATTATACTGTTAACTATAACACCCTTCCAAAGCCTTTCATTACCAGCAAAAGATGTCCCATGATATATCTAATGAGTTAATTCCCTTACTCTGATCAGGGCTCCAGACTGCCACCAATTTGGTGGCATTTGCAACCGTAAATCTGTCCAGTGCCACTAAAAAAAGAATTGGTGGCACTGCTGCCCTTTGACTTTCGTTGGTGTTTTTTTATTTTTTATTTTATTTTTATTATTATTATTATTTAAATCCTAAAGTCAGATTTTGGTCAAACAGTTGGCCGATTTTGTTTGATTATTTATTATCCTCCTTTGAACTGCCCACTGGCGGCATTTCGTTCTCTGTCTCTCGCGCGGTATAGTATACTATGACGGCCTTCTCCCGCGCAAATTAGCAACCTAGAGGGTTCAGGTTGTAGGTCATCATTGCCGGTCACAAAACATTAAGAATAATGAAGAATATTGACATGTTTTTTATTCAGAAAAATGCCACACCACCTGAGGTTAGACCAGACCCAGCAGAAACTGATTCCGAGAGGTAACCGAGCACCCACCCCCCGCTAAAAAGCCCAAGACATAGCCTATACTCCGAGATTACGCCCCGAGTGGCTTAAAAAGTTCACTTGGCTAAGGTACGACACAACACAAAAACACATGTACTGTATTTATTGCAAACAGTGCGTGCCGACTATTGCCAGCAATACCAAACTTGCGTCTGCAGCAATCCATTTTAAACACGACAGCCTCACTATCCACGCCAAAAGCCACAAGCACATACAGTGCCGGGACAGAAGCACATACAGTGCCGGGACAGGTGCACATACAGTGCCGGGACAGGTGCACATACAGTGCCGGGACAGAAGCACATACAGTGCCGGGACAGGTGCACATACAGTGCCGGGACAGAAGCGCATACAGTGCCGGGACAGAAGCGCATACAGTGCCGGGACAGAAGCGCATACAGTGCCGGGACAGAAGCACATACAGTGCCGGGACAGAAGCACATACAGTGCCGGGACAGGTGCACATACAGTGCCGGGACAGGTGCGCATACAGTGCCGGGACAGGTGCGCATACAGTGCCGGGACAGGTGCGCATACAGTGCCGGGACAGGTGCGCATACAGTGCCGGGACAGGTGCGCATACAGTGCCGGGACAGGTGCGCATACAGTGCCGGGACAGGTGCGCATACAGTGCCGGGACAGGTGCGCATACAGTGCCGGGACAGGTGCGCATACAGTGCCGGGACAGGTGCATCATCTGCAAATTTTTTGCGCGACCAAATTATGTGCTACTGCCACTAAATGAAAAACTTAGTGTCAGCACTGCCACGAGTGTAAAATGTTAATCTGGAGCCCTGTCTGATGCCAATAGAATTTAAAATGAGTCCACTTTACCCAGACTTCTCACACTATAAAAGACAATGCCTTGCAACAGTGTGAGAATCGGAGCTGTAAAATATGTCCCTCTATAAATGGCTATGCATCAGTTTATGCCTAAATGCATGCACTGTTAATGTGGATTTCCTACAACTTCCTGTTCTCTTTCCCCAGTATTGTCAGCTTTGGTCTTCTCTGCCAAATTAGCTGAATCGTCACTAATTTCACACTGACGGAATTGGATATAGACAGCCCTGTGTTGGGCGCCAAATTATTAAATAAATAAATAAACAAATGCAAGGTTAGCACAGCCCAGCCTCGTCAGTATGGCAAACTGCTACAAGGAAAAACAGAGGAGCGCACACCCAACTCCCCATGGCATTTAAGCTGCCTCCACTAATTCAGCAAAAGCAATAACAAACGCCATAGCTTTTAAGAAAGAAAGATATGTGCCTTCTTTTATTCAGGAAATGATGGCCAATTAGCCACCGTTTACAAGTTTAGAACTTCATAATAAATGAAAAGCAATTTTATGTTTTGCAATTCTTTTTTTCCGCTGTACCGAAAACATACCGAACCGTGACTTCAAAACCGAGGTAAATACTGAACCGTGACTTTTGTGTACTGTACACCCCTATTATATGGTGTTAAAGGCAATGGTTTTTTTTTGCCAAACCTTCAAATCTTCAAACTAAAGCCCCTTAGCATGAGTGTCCTAACTGGATGTAGACAAAAAAAATGTGTCTGGTAAGAGTGTCCCATCCACAAATTCCACTGTGTAATCTACATCAGTACACATTATAACTTGTAATAGGTTATACTCACCACTGTGAATTCAAAAGTTTACAACTTACCTAAAATCACAAATTACCTAAAAATAGTTCTCAGATTTACAATTCATAAAAAGTTCATACTAACTTGTAGTGTTAATGTAGTCAGGTTGTCCTGATATGTATGTTTTTAGCCATTGTTAAACAAGGTCTGTAACAGTTTTGAATTCTAGTCCACCGTCTTGGAAACGTTCAAATATTACTTGATCAAATATGACAGACGTGTACACTTTATGTGAAGACTAGTGTATTCATTTAATAAATGTAAGGTTAATTTATTTTTAGAGGTGTCTGGCCGCAAGGTAAGACAAAAGGTAATCTTGATTGTCTGTCCATTGTTACAGTGATGCAAGTTAACATAATTCCCAAGCATACAGAACGAGTCTCGACACATCCTTTTTAGCCGTAGCATTGTATGTAATGTGGGATGGATTCCTTTACTGTAATTTGGAGGGGCGCAACGACAGCAGTGATTTACAGAAACAAAGATAAGTGATTGAGTTGCTGGAGTTTTCCCATTCACGCATGATGAGCAACAGAGACAGACAAAAAGAGAACACAGAAGATATCGTAAAACGATCTTCCCACTAGATTGGTCCCCGATATTCTGTCAGCGCCGACAGTGCATTCCAAAGCTAATACACAGAGGCGGCATTCTGCCCACAGCGAAGAGGCGCGTTCCTTCATAGACAACAGTGTGACGCTGGTTGCAAATCCAAGATACTTACCAAGTAAATATTTTGCTCCAAACTTATTTATATATGGCTACCAGCGAGTCAGCTGAGTTCTGGGAACTAAAGTAGTCAAGCCAATTGGTTAAACGAAAAACGAGTGTACCCTACAAGGTGTTGGTGTTATGCAACATAGTAGCCTAAGACAGGATTCGTACAAATGTGTCCTGCGTTTTCACCTGGAATACGTGCGTAGTAGGCTACAATCAATTTGGTTGATGGAACTTACTTGTCATATTCGGTGTTGTCCCGGTCACAGCGTGTGTCCTTATGTTTCTGCCAGTCTTTGCCATGCTTACAGGTGGTTAGGAGCACCACGTCCTCCGCATTGTGGACGTGGTATAAGGCATTCCTCGTGTCTGAACCAATCCCGGTAAGGTATCGTTTCCCCTTAAACACCAGCATGTATTTCCTGAAAGGAGGAATGGAATTGTATTTTAAGTATCCACGCTCCCCTCCAGTCCTGGGGTGGTCCTTAGAGAATAACGGGATGGACACATCAAAGTTGGGTCTGAAGTTTTCGGTGCTGATGCTCGCCTTTGCCAACATTGCCTGGCTAATATCGAAGCCCAAATCTTCCGTATAGTCCGGCCATGTGCCTGAGTACAGGTTGAAAATAAGGTGGTTCCTGCCATTGTTCCAGAGATGTAGGTTCTGAATTTTAGATTTTAAATTGTGCACGTACTGCGGCGACAGTTGGTCCCGGTCCAAAGTATCCAGACTTAGGACGAACAAACAAGCCTGACCAAAGTCTGAGGTGTAAAACCTAGACCCCTCGATTGCCATTAAAATATTTTGGTAACTTTCAGAAATCTTTTCCCCCTTCTGTTGGGGGTAAACGTAAACTTTAAATCCGTTCCTTTTACACATAGAGAAGTCAAAGCAGGACTCCATGCGACATCTCTTTCCTTTGTAAACGCTTGAATTGACGTCTCGCTTTTGCCTTGGCGATATGTGAATGTTGTAATCCTCCGTTTCCACTTGATCCCAGGGAATGAAATGTTGTAAAGGTTCCGAAAAGTGTGGCCAGGGCTGATCCGGGTGATATCCATTGCGGCTACGGTCGTCACGCCGGTTCGGGTTCCTGCTGGACGCAGGGATCTGTACCCCTCCAAAATAGAACAGGAGAACAAGACATGCGCTGGCAGAGAGCAAAATTAAATAACGTTTTTTGGCCTGCATGTGTCCTACTGTCTGGGTCGAGATGTTTACAAATAAATCCGAAGCGCTCAGAAGTTTCGCTCTCACCACCTCCAGCAGCACCGCTCCGCCATCTTCCAGTCTGCACGGATTTCAAACTCGCGTCTTCCCCTTTCTTCTGATACCGTTCCCCAATCCAATGATTGATCCAGAGCATGTGGGCGACTTTATTATTTATTTTCCATCTGTCCTTCTTCTATCGACCATTTTACAATAGGCTATAGGCTAATGCGGTGCGATGTAGCGAGTAGGTTATATATATATCCTTGCTCAAAACCAGTGGCAAAGACCTGATGCAGCCTACCCCACTGTCTCCTTCTCCATCTTCACTGTATTCAAATATAAATAGCTGTGCCCCGTTCTGTTTGCGTGATTACAGCTAGCTCTGACAGCTAACTATTTCCACTCAAGAGTAGCAGAAGGGTTCGAGTTGCTTTGCCTTGTAGCAGAGAAAAGACCCACAGTTTAGATTTAGCTACCTAAAGTCGTAAACACGCAGACTGTGGTTTAAAGCTGTAGATGAGGTAACATCCAGATGTCTGAGAGTAAATTTTGCCGGTTTTTTAGCTTTCTCGCAAGATGAGTCACGCCATAATTGCAGCAAACAAAAAGAAAAAAGGGGAAATAATTGGCCATTTATTTCAGCAGCTATAGCCGTACGAATCCCTGCATTTCTCTATTTTTATTTTATCAATACACCCTCATACATGATGATATATATCCATCCCATAGGGTTACTGGCCCTGAAGTGAGCAAATTAAACACCGGCGCAACCACCGGAAAACCTGTAAAACCCAATGAAGAAAGCGCAAAATAAAAAGACACCGTTTAAAGACGAGATTATTCGATCCCAGTTCCCAATTTCCAAATGCACGATTGTTTCGATTGTTACACTGTAACATTCCAATCCCGACACGACGGCAGCTGATGTGACGTCCCATCAACCCGCATCGGGCTTCCCAATTGGTTCTTTGTTGTGCCCGAAAGAGGCGGTGCTTTCTTTTCACCCTTTCGGGACCAGAGCCCACTGATACAGTCAACCATCTTGTAAAAGCCATGCACAAGTGCCTAATGTGGCAATGTTGAGAATTACCTCAACATTCAAGGTAATTTGAAAATAATAAATTAATTCAATCCCTAGTTAATATTTCTTTATTACAGAACAAATACTATAGGTTTCTGTATTTGATTAAATGTGATGCAACAATGTTACTTATCGAGTACTCAAGTGAGTACGTCAGACGTGGGCGGAGTCTGGTTTCAGAAGTAAATTATGGAGGTAGATTTCTATCAAGAATAAACAAGCACAAAAGTATAATCCACAATTGTATTTACCATCCACACACACACACCTCTTAATTTGTGTTCGTAGATATAATCCACAATTGTATTTACCATCCACACACACACACCTCTCAATTTGTGTTTCGTAAAAATAATCCACAAGTATGTGTTTTCCATCCACACACAAAACACCTCTCAACTTGTGTTTCGTAAATCATCATTTGGATGAATGCAAAAATAATATTCACGAATGCAAATAACATTTACAGATATGTTTCAAATGTTCACATGTACAAATCAAAAGCTTGGCTTGCGAACTGGCGAATCTACATTTGCCGATCGAAGGACACGCTTGATCTGCTTGGATTTACGGACAGAATTTTGAGACAAATATTCCGCTGTTTTTCACCGTGACGATTCACACACGCTTAATTTGCGATTCGTAAACTTCTTCTTCTTCGGTGCTACATAACACAGCGGTTTGTGTGTTCGGCTCATCAGCGCCACTTTTAGAACAAGTGGCCAAAATTGCACATTATCTTAAAGAAGTGGATTCATGGTACATTTAATTAAAACAACCGAGTTTTGAGTTTATTTAGGTTGTAAAGTTAACTCCACGCTAATCTTGCGATGGCAAGTTTTTTAAAAAGTCATTGCACAAAACTCCTATCAGATTGCATGTAGCTAGCTATCTAGATTACATTACACAGGGGTAGGTCCGTACATTGATAGGAACTAGGAAGTACAACATTATGAGCTAAAATAAGGAGAGCACTCCATGCAATTTTAATTATTTTCATTTAGGTGTCTTATCTACTAGCTAGCTAGCTGAACAAATAAAAGATTTCATAGGAGACATCGGTATCAGTGAGAATAGCTGTCAAATTAATTTAATTGGCTACAATACTTCACATGGTTGAGTTTGTTTTACATAATCTTTTCCATTAGGGGCGAAAGAGTTATGTAGCTACTAGCTACTGTGTACAGACCTACCCCTGTGTAATGTAATCTAGCTAGCTAGCTACATGAAATCTGATAGGAGTTTTGTGCAATGACTGTTTAAAAAACTTGCCATCGCAAGATTAGCGTGGGGTTAACTTTACAGCCTAAATAAAGAGATCCAGTAGCAGGCAGTGAGTACAAAAAACTGAAGTTTAATGAGGGACAGGGCAACGGTACAAAAACAGTCCAAAGAGTTGTCACAGAACAGGCAGGGGTCAGAACCGGAAAGGCACAGCAGAGGTGCAAAAACAGAGTCCAAAAATCAGGGTCGTGAGAACACATGCAGGAGTCGAAACCAGGGAGGAATAACAGGAAACAAGAAAACAAAAGACAGCAAAATAAATAAATAAATAAAACAACAGGGAAAGTTTGCAAAAGCTAGAATAACAAATGGCGAACAAATAGTGAGGAACAAAGGACTGAAAGCACAAAGTATAAATACACTGAGAGAGACAAGAAAGAATGAGGATCAGGTGTGAGGAACCGGGAAGGGCAAATGACAGACAGGTGCACGTAATAAAACAATGAGGAGAGCAGATAATAAAATAACAAGGGAACACGTAATACGCGGATCAGATTCACACATAACAGACTTGAACATGAACTGGGTAGTTAGGCAAGTGCATACAATTAGAGAATGGAAAGTGGAAACGAGAGTCAGCTGTAGTAATAGAGGAACCAAAGAAAGATAATTAGTGATAGAACAGGCAGAAAAACAGACAGCTACAGTGAGGAAAGAAGATGACGTTAGTAAGTTAGTAGATTAGTAGAAAACCCTGATTCTATGGCGTTAGTAGATTAGTATTATATACAAGTTAGTCATTAGATTAGTAGACCCTAATTCTAAGATGTTAGTGGTTGTTAGTTAATTAGTATTATTTACAATGAAGTAATTAATAATGAAGGAAGCGCATGACAGAGGAAATACAGAGAAAACAGAAATCCCCACAGACTCTTGAAAAGTGTGATGAAAACAGGGAGTGACAGTAATACAAAACACAGAACAGTGAAACCACAAATAATCAGAAAAAATAAACAACAGACAGACAGAATCTCAGAACATAACACTTGGCCCCTCTGCCTAGGCTCATAGTCTCTACTATTTCAGGTACTAACCTCTGTATTCACAGGCTTTACTGTTTTCTATATCTGTGTGCTGGCACTCACATCCCAGCGGATCCACCCTGCAGACAGGGCCGGATTAAGACCCTGAGAGGCCCTAAGCACTAAAACATTTTTGTGCCCCCATACATTTGTAATTCAAAATATAAACAATAATAAACCATAAAATAAAATATTTTTTTTTTTGATGACACAGGAGAGAACGCTTTATAAACAGAACTTATTCATTTTTCATTAAATTTTGAAAATGGCTATAAATTTTATTAATTGAATAATTTAAATGGTAAATTCGGCTATGAAAAATTTCTGAGGTGCCCCTCCTTCCCTTGATGCCCTAAGCACGTGTTTATTTTGCTTATAGGGTTAATCCACCACTGCCTGCAGATGCATGAGGACCCCAAAACCCCCCTTCCACCTCACAATGATACACATAGCTGTAGCCCCTTGAATGTAACCCTCTACCAAAGATACTCCCACAGTACATACAGAATCTAGTAGAACAGAGGCCTTCTCTTCCCGTTCTGTTCATGGTTCATGGCTAAATGTCACCCATAAAATAGTGGACCAGGTGAGGCAAGAGTACTATTTGTGTTGCTATTGCTTTTTCAGCATAAGGAGACATTGGGAGAAATTCACTTTTAATAGAGACTAAGGCTAACAGTGCGCATGATTTATAGTAATTTCATATTATTCCGATATGCAGTATATGAAGTGAGAAAGATCGGCTGTGACGAGGCAAGAAGGCTTTTCTTTCTGTTTGCGATGAGAGGCCTCGACGCAGGCGAAGGGAGTCTGGTACTTATTAATCAGGAGCAAGAGACCCTTGCAGTTCTCAGCAAAGACTTGAGACAACTAATTGGGCAGAGGTCAGGCAACCTGCTGGCAGACATCCTTAGAGCAGAGAGCTGGACTGTATGTTGCAGTCTCACAGCACCACTTTGTCTTCAGTGGAGTCATCCAGCTAGAAATTTTGGTGGGGTTGGAAGCAGGAACGCCAGCAGAGGTCCTGATTTAAGCGCATTGGGATTCCCTGCACAGTCGTGGCATTCCTTTGCTGAGCCCATTTAAAACTGGCCCTTTCCACAGAGAAGCCAGGCCATTAACAACTGCCTGTGGAGGCGGCACGCATTCGTGCTCCGCCTCTCAAGGAGAGTCCCACTGTGCTCACTTTCACTCCCTTTTTCATACCACTCTGTCACTGTTTCAAACACCATAATTGAGTCTTCTGACAATAAGTCCCCCTTGATGTTTGTCGGGGACTTGCCGCTGCGCAAGGGACGGGGCGCCGCGGCAACCATGGCTCACAGCTGCGGCTCGGACACGTTTTGCTTTGATGTGTTGGATCACAACACGAAATGGACCGGAACCGCCGAGGTGGAAAGGGCAGGAAAAGGCGGGATTATTCGCTTTCACTGATGGAATGCTGCTGGTTATTCTTCAAAGGGAAGCCTAACCTCAGCGCACGATCTGTGATAAATTGGCAATGAGGCTGACAGAACAAGATAAAATCAGAACTTTGACCCTGATGGAAATCACATAGGTACTGCAATGTTATCTTTTCCCCAACAAGCAAAGGACCATATGGCAGATTAAATGAAATAGGCAAACAAACTCCACACAGAATGAAGGCTGCATGGTGATAAATGGATCAATATCTAATGTCGATCACAGCTTTTTGGAAACTGAATTGTATGTGATGAGCTGGTGGCTCCAGCAGAAACCATTTACTAACAGCACCTAATGATATCACTTCCTGCTACACACCACGCACTGTTAATATTCCTTCAGAGGTTTATTCTTTACTAAATATATTTAATCACTGGTGTTGCCACAGTTGTGGGCCACAGCCACCTAAATAGTATGCTTTTATCTTGAACCACCACATACAATTGTGAATCTAGCTGGACTGTATGTTGCAGTCTGATCCAGAACGCAGCTGCCCGGCTTGCGTTCAACATCCCAAAATTTTCACGTCACCCCCCTGTTGAGGTCACTCTACTGGCTGCCAGTTGCAGCCAGGATCAGGTTCAAAGTTCTGACCCTGGCCTACACTGCAGCCAATAGGACAGGCCCCGCCTACCTGCAGGACTTGATCCAGAACTATGTTCCTGCTCAACCACTTCGCTCGTCTACAGCAGGGCGACTCGCACTTCCCCCCCTCTGTGTCAATGGCGCTCGCTCATCCCGACTGCGGAGCTTTTCCACCCTAGTTCCCCAGTGGTGGAACGAACTTCCCATTCCCCTAGGTTCTATGCCATCCCTGCCTGCCTTCCGTCGTGGCCTGAAGACGCACCTTTTCAGACTCCACCTGGACTGATATACTTATCTAGGACCTCTCATGGTACTTGTTTCTTGTTTAGCTGTGTGTTGAAGTTTATAATAGGATTTAGAATAGAATTGTAGTAGAGCTGATTTACCCAGTTTACTGTGAGGGATCTCTATGTCAGAGACACGGAGGAAATATTGGAGGTCCAGATGCGATAGCTGTGACATCTTAAAGTGTTCCAAAGAACACCACTGAGACGGACAATGATCCGTAGTGGAGAAAATCGAATAAAAGAACACAAACCTCGCGATAAAAACGAGGAACTCGATCTCCGAGCAAAACAAAGAAATAAGCAGTAACGCTTATCTAACTCCCGTTTGTGGAGCGAAACAAAAGAAAGAACAGAGAACTCAAAAGACCCCAAAGACTTTGGGTGAGGCACTCGTAGGTTTGAGTAGAAAACAAAAGAAACGAAAACCTCTGCTCTGAAATAAGAGCGTAAAAGAGAACTTGCTTTCTTTCTAAGGTTGTACTGCTAACAAGTCCCGCGTTGATAAGCAAAGCGGTCGATAGCAGCACAACTTCCTATACCCTTTTTACCGGCTCGAATGTTAAGTGAAATAACATGGAAGCAACGAGAGAGACAGGAAGCGGGGTATAAATAGTGAGCGGAAATAAATGACAGGTGAACTCACTAATGACGAGGCGAAAGCAAAACCCGTAGTGGAACACAGGAACACAGGAAAATCCGATAGATTACCGGTAAACGACAAAAAAGAATAAAGAGACGCAGAGATAAGGGAAGAAAGGCAAGATCCATGACATTTACATTCAATGTTCATTACTAAGGATAGCTGCTACTTTATGGGAAGGATGTTCTTTATCTGTTCTGTAGTTACTTCGATGACGTTTCTATATGCACATACTGTATGTCGCTTTGGATAAAAGCGTCTGCTAAATGACTGTAATGTAATGTACATAACATGCTCTTTAAAATAATTTCCATGTTAAAAATATTTATGTTGCCACTCGCCAGCTATTTAAATAATGTAGCCTACACTTGCCGTCTTAGTTCCAACAGTCTACGAAACTTTCACTGATCTTGCTGTTTGAAGTCATTTAAATCATACTATATTTCTAAGAATGTTTCATGCAGTGGGGAGGTAAATGTGATTGATGCAATTGGTTATCATGTTGCTAATCAAAAATACGCCAGAGGTTATATGCCATCACTAGTCTAAAGTTAGCTCATTATTGCAAGTACGATAGCTGCAACTTTTTTTCCAGGGAGGTATTCCACAAACCGGATTATCAAATTATCCTGATAACTGGAACTGAGTACGAAAGGCTGTATCATCACATTAGTGAGATTTCAGTCACTAGAATCTGATTTAGGAGTGTGATTTAGTCATGCATATTGTTAGCTGCTGATATTGATGATTATTGTATGTGTTTAGAATGTGCATAACCACAGATAGAATGTCGAGGATGGAGAATGGCCACTGCTTCAGTCAAGCCTTTTCTGGTCTGATGACATGTTCTACATACAATAAAAACATCAAATTTCAATTTGATGCAGTTCATGCAAACATAATTACCTGGTGTCTTTCCCTTAAGCTGTATTCAATTTGATCAACTTTATATATTTATGAATGTGTCCATTTTACTCCAAGGAAGTTGATTCAACTTACATTTCTAACAATTTCAAGTAAGCAGTACTCAATTTTAAGTCGTTCTGTCAAATACACCCATATAAGTTCATCCAACTCATAAAAAATGAATGGAAAATGTTACCTTGATTTTTATTAGTTAGATTGAGGTATTACTTTACAGTGTGGTTAAAACACATGCTTCAACCCAGAGACAAGAGGTGAACACAGTACTGTGCCAATCAGAGCCAGGCAATGAGAGGGAGAAAGAGAGAGAGAAGAGACACACAAAATGTGGAGAGAGAGCAAGACACACAAAAAGGCTGAGATGGCAGGAAGAAAGAAAGGAAAGGCCTCTCCTCACGTAGCCTGAGAGCATAACAGAAATGGATGCACAATTTCCCTGTTGATTTGATGACCGCCAAGAAAGTAAACAAGGGATAAAACATGCCGGCTTCCCACGAAACATGTTCCTTCCCCTGGCCTGAGCAAGGTGTGCTGTGGATGTGTACTGATGTGCAGTACATCTCATTGAAACGCTCAGTGAGTGTCAGATATGTTTAATTCACGGAGAAGACTGGGGATGCCTAATTAACACACATGGGAGGTACAGAAATAAGGGGAGATATTATCCTCGGCACATGAAGAGTTTCCAGCACTGGATTTTTGAGAAAAACTATTTACATATCTCTCCATTTATTCTGTCCAAGTTCCTAGGCACAGACACGGATGGCAAATTGTAAACAGCAAGCTTTGTCACTGACAGGTGCATGCATGCCTTGCTGTCTTTGCCAGGCTCTGTTCAAAGTGGCTTTGCATCTGATTTGTCAGCCCAGAGGAAGGAAAGGCAAAACGGAGCAGCAGGGTGGAACGGCCCTAGGGTTGTCACCCATGAAGTTTTCCAGTTTATTTAAATCCCAGTCCCATGGTGCTTATTTTTCAGTCTGGGTCGCCCTTAGCAGCAAAAATATGACTTTTTTGTTCAAAATGATCCCCCCAACTTTGCATTAAAAACTGTGTAGTTTTGGGGACCCTATGAACTACTAGGTAGTACTCATTATATACCAAAAATACCAATTACAAAACCAATTAATCAAAAAATCTGAAACAAATTGAAAATAAATACTGTTTGTGTGGTGATTCCAATGACTCAAATCAACTGTTATATTAATACATATTGAACTTATGCAAAAACAGACAGCGGGAGAAGGCGAGACCAAACCTTTTTTTAACTTGAAAGTTTTTCATTGTTCAATGAAAAATATAAAAGAGAGAAAAGAATGAAAGTGAAAGAGAGGCCACTGTGAGCATGTTCTATCTGTAACCTGTTCTATCTGTAACCTGAAGGAGGCATAATCGCCTCTTAAAGAGTTAACGTTTCGACTACGCCCCTCCCATTTATAAGGGTGGGAGCCCCTGAGCATAAGAATGATAGTCGCTAGGTATCCCCGTGTGCAGGGTATTCAATTTAATAAATGACAGAAACAGGATTGACACTAGTTCACTCTTCTCTTTTTAAAAAAATTTACTTCGTTTTGGAAGTTATTTTAGTGTCAATTAAAATAGGAGTCATATGAACATGAGGGCAATATAGTAGTAACACACTAAAATAGGGTTATAGAAGTTAACACTGCTTCCATTGCTGGGAGGCCCATCAAGGTTCAGGCGTACATGGTAACAGGACGTTTTACAATACTGGGTAAATATGCAGAAATACCTCGGGCTGAACAATCTACTAGCCGGGGGAAAGCAAAGAAACAAAATTACGTGTCAAAATAATAAATCTAATAAAAAAACAAAAAACAAAACACAGCAAATCAAAAAGGGGGGAGAAAGAGGGCCAAACCAAACACGAAGGGATGTTCTAGGCACCTAGGATCAGCCTAATGCCAAGGGTAATAGTGGGGTAATAATAATGCTAGCAAGGAGGTGATGGTAGCCCAGGGCGAGTGGTACAGGTGTAGAGGACACTATAAAGAGAAGAAAATAAGGGACTCGGAGCAGAAACAAATAAGGGAGGGGGAGCAGAAACAAAAACAAACAAATAAAAGAAGAAATAATTAAATAAATAAATAAATAAATAAGTAAACCAAAAAACGAATTAACTAAATTTATCCAAAAAGAAGAAAAACCAACTCAGGGAAAACAATAGAAACAGTAGAAAAGTAATTAAACCCACGGCCAGTAGGTGACTCCCTAAGGAGGACACAAATGGAGGGGCTACCCGGCTCTGCTCTTCTACAAAGTAACAATAGAGCTATAGAGTACTCAAGTGACTACGTCACGCTGGTTATGGAAATAAATTCCCCATTCATTTAGAGCATAAACATTAACTAAAGCTTACTTTTAAACCATTTCTACTGATTATGTCTTACCGTCAATTTCCCGGATTGTTCAATATAACGCCCGTTTGCAAACTGTCGTTTTTCTGGACCAGCTTTGAGTATATTTTACGTTTTAGTATATTTTCTGTGAACATACCAGCGCTGGCACTGTTTAAAAACCATAATTCCCACCGAACGTGCAGCCCTGTCTCCAGACGTTTTCATATAATGTTAGCCAGCAGTAGCACACAGCTCCGTTTTTAAACACTTTTTTCTAACGTTAGCTAGCTAGCATGAAAGAATAAAAGCTAGAATTGCTTTATGTGGTTAACCGTAGCACAGTTTCTGACCTTGTCAGGAGGGCTTCACAACGTAGCAAGCCAACGTTAGCTCATCTTCAGCTGTAGTACTCCAATCTACCCAAGAATGTCCAGACAGACGAGATGATATCTTATTGGCCGAGAACCACCCATGCGTTGCAGTACTGAATGTGTAGTTGAAGTGGACTACAAGTCGAACTACAATCATTATTGCATTACTTAAAATTTTTTAAATTGGAACATGCGATATATGGTCTATACCCAGATAGCAAGGAAGTATTGAATCAACATTGATATTGTGTTATAAGCATCAGTATCGGTCATCAACCAATTTTCAATGGTGGAATCAACATTCACTTTCTGATGGTAATGATCACCGATGTATTAGGTTGAAATAGAAACATTGTAGCAATGTAACAATAACAGCCAAAGTCATCATACTGATGAATAACATAGATTTTTGATCAGATTAATCAGATTCAGGTGCGCTTTCATTTTCAAATAAAAAACCATTTGAATTATTCATTGCCTGTTTCTGTGGTCGCTGCTGTAGCCTACATGCGAGCACGCATGTATATGTGTATGTTAAGTGGTAAGTGAATTATTTTTTTCTTGGTTAAATTGGTTAAGTTTAAAGTTCAAGTTGCTACGGGTGACGTAGGAAAATAAACAAAAGGAGACTTAACAGCAAAGCGTATTTGTGGTTGATGCTAATGCTTGACGTTCATTAATTTCCAGCTATAGGAATCCCAATATCCGACGAGGGAAAATGTAATAAAGCGCCCTTTCAACTAGGAGTTCCATGTCTGAAATCATGGTTCGGGAAATAAGCCCCGACCTCCCGACTAGGAAGAACTTGACATCACATCATCATGGAAGCTCAAACCCACACCGCAACCCACATTGTGAAGAGTAAACATTATTTTTAGTTTATCTTTTAAAACACTTCAAATTTTCGTCAGCATGAAACTATAACTACTATTGCATGTATTGTGTCTATTAATCAGAGGTTTAAAATCAATAAAGAGGTTTGCATTTTTAAAATTGATGTCAATGTATTTTAGTAGTATTTTGATTCTTTTTTTGTAGATTTTGACTACTTTGAGCAAGAATTAGTTACTTTGAGCAATGTAAAATGTAGTTATAAAATTATATTATCATTAGCTATGATAGACTACATTGATAATAAATAGATTTAACATCAGTTACGTTGATTTCCATTGCGTTTATATCCCTGAATAAGAGATTAAGGTGAGTAAAAGAATCTCAGATCATGTATCAGTATATTCGGCAGAAATGATGGCAATTCTTCTTGCATTGCAATGGATAGAGGAAGTGCAGCCAGTACTACAGGTCATTTGCACAGACTCAAGTGCATCACTGATTAGTCTAAAATCCTTTTCATCCAGTTGTAGACAGGACATTTTATACGAAATATTGCAAGCATTGTTTAGAATAAACAAACTTGCTATTGAGGTTCTGTTTTTGTGGATCCCAGCTCATGTGGGGGTTGAGGGAAATGAGAGGGTTGACATGTTTGCTAAGGGAACTTTAAAATGGGAGAAAATAGACTTAGAAATACCTATTAGTAAAGCAGAGGCAAAATCATACATCTGGCATCAAATAAAGAAACAGTGGCAGGAGAGATGGGATAGAGATACGAAAGGTAGACATTTATATCAAATTCAAAAGATGGTTGCAGTTAGCAGACCATTATGACAAAACAGGAAAGAAGAGTGCATCATAAGTAGATTAAGACTAGGACATACAAAATTTAATTAATCATTACAGCTCATTAAAAAACACCCAACTGGACAATGTGACACCTGTCATGAGAGAAAATGTGAAACATGTACTTTGCAATTGCATACAGTATACACAGGAGAGGAACATATTATCTGAAGAATTAAAAAAAGAAGGAATCAGTAATATGGACCTTAAATCCGTTTTCAATAATCCATATGGGAGCATAATAACTAAACATTTATTCTCATTCCTACAAATGACTGGACTGATTAACAGAATATAAAATATTGTAATACCTTCAGTAGGTGGCAGTAATACTCCACAAATGGAAGTGATCTGCCATTAAAACCAAAGAAGTAGAAGAAGGAGAGATATGGGGAAAGGAATTGAGCGAGAGAGGGTGCTGGTCCTCTGCGCTCTTCATTTCTTGGGCGAAGCCAGTCGGTGTGGACAGAGCCAAGGCGGCCCGAGAGTGTTGTGGAGCTACTGTCGTGGGGGGATTCTCCTCCCCAATACTGTAAGGAACCCATTTGTGGTGTGGGTGGTCACGTGTGTGTGCAAAGTGCTTCTTAGTGTGTATACACAAGTTTTTTATGGCGTGTGGGCGTGTGGGTGTGGGCACGCTTACCTGTGGGGGTCCTGTGCTGCCTGGCAGGGTCCGGGAGACCGTCGGGAGGGGGGAAAGAAGCAGACACTGAAACTGTCCCTGTGTATTTTATGAATTGAAATAAAAATATAGTATTTTTCCTTTTACTCACGTGTTGGTGTGCTGTTTGGAGAGCGGTGGATCACCTGTAAAAACAGGAGAAGGAGAGAAGGGTTAGTGTGGGGGAGCCTCCTTACACAAACAAATTGACCCATAAATGTTTCAGGTTGGTTAAAGTTACTCTCTCAAATGATGTTATTGTGACCAATAAAAAATAAATAAATTGTGACAGACCGGCAGGGAAGGACCCAAATGCACGACGAGACAGGAATTAGAAAATAAGGTGTCTTTATTTTCTGTGGTTACAAGGACGATGTCCACTGTGGAACCCACAGTGAACTGGTGAGCAGGAACAGGGGAAGTCGCAAGGAGCGATATTGAGCCAGGTTCGATGGGAAGGATCAGGCGGTGGCAGAGTCAGGATCCACACCGGGAAACCAGGGTGTGCGATCTGTAGCCAGGTTCGCCGCGCAGGATCAGGCGGTGGCAGAGTCAGGATCCAGCAGGAACAGGCGAAGTAGCCAGGAGTGGTCTTTAGTCTGGTTCGCAACGCAGGGTCAGGCGGGGGCAGAGTCAGGATCCACACAGGGAAATCAGGGCGTGTGGCATCCAGACCTGGGTCGTAGAGCTCGAGTCTAGTAAAACTAGACAATCGGGAAACAAGTACAAACGCGACAAGGACCGTATACTCTGACAAACCTTAATACTTTGACAACAAATCACAGGAACAGCACGGTAAATATAACTAGTGTCATTAGAGCTGATAATCAGCAGCTTGCGGGAAATGCGTGCGAAATCAGCGAATTGATTGAACAATTAGGAAATGCATGAGGAATGCGGTGAAGGCAATTAAGTGTGAATTGTGTAATTAAGATGTGGTGCAAGTAATAATGTGCAATGTAGACACAATCAGGCAATGAACGCAGACATGACACAATCAGGTTCAGGGAAAACAGAGGAAAACACCAAGGAAGGGACGGGGAGCGGAGCGGATCGTAACATAAATGTGCCAGTAGACTATTCTTGATTGAGAATAAACAGAGCCTAAGTACACAAACGTGGTATTAAAACAGCATAACCTTAAATCTATGGACAAACTTCTCAGTAGCCAGAACACTAAGGATTTTCTCTGACATATTAAAGCTGGTGTCTGCTCCTAAATGCCTTCATATGTCGAAATTTAGCCATGAAAGCTCTGAACACATGGGAGCAAAGCCCAGAAGGACAATGTTGTCTGTCAGTGATGCTTTGTTTGCCTCTTTGTTTTTGAACCTTTCTCTATTAGTGCAGAACTGAACGGCTCAAACAGCACACCTGAGTGGATGAATAAGAATTGCCTCCGAACTCTTTTACTGCCTACATTAGCAGACAGTGTCAGTGAGGTGGTGTTATTTGGCAGTGTCATTTAGGGGAAATTACTGGAAGCCATAAATCAAAGGCTTTTAATTGTGGTTGGGTGTCTTTTCTGTGATTACTGTAATAAAATGCTCTTTCGGGGCATCCAGTACTAAAGCACAGTAAACCAGATACTGTCAGCAAGATCTAAAATAGTCTTTATGGCTTGCTCTTCACTAGTGTCCCATCATTGTAATGCTTGGTAAGTAGGTAGGCTATACGTGAACCTATGGGTTTTCAACCTGACAGCTTTCGTGTATTTAGTGTCATCATTAATCCAAAATAACGCTATTTATGTTATTATGGGAATATGAATTCGGATGAAGCTTGAACTTCGCTAGCTGAAATGCATTGTCTGTGATCTGACTGCTGTGAGAAACATGGAATTTATCTTTGACAATGCTTCATTGTATCATCAAACAAAATTTGTTAAACAAGCAGGCTAATTTGGCATTTTCTAAGGTGAGATGGAAGTCACAGCCTATTCTGTTAGCTTATTCTAAGTGGTTGCAGGCAGGGCCGGATCACCCATATGGGCTATTGGGCATCACACTCTTGGGGGGAACCAAGCAGCTGACGTTTTTTTTCTTCTTCCCCAACACAAAGCACTGGCTAGCTGAACCAATCAGAGCGCTCCTGTGCATAGCAATTGTTGCTAACCACGGGACTCCGTAAAGCTTCCGTTTAGAAATCATTACTTTCTCATTTCCATGAGGATTGTAGCCAAACTAAAACACATTTTAGCTTTGTAGGCTATATCAAAATTAAATAAAAATGGTTAAACGGTGCGCACGGAGAGTAAAGATTTGCAAAGCAATTGTCCATGTCACATAGGTTAGGTAAAGAATAAATATAAAAATGATGTTCAATTAAATTGTTTTGTAACTATGTTATGGTAGTGCTGTTCACTTCCACTGACAACAGGTTAAGCTTGTCTTGTTTACGCAGAGAGCGATAGCTAACATTATGCGCTGATATTTTCCTTATTATAAGTGGCAGTGTTATATCATATAGCCATTGTAGCTAGTTAACGTTAATAACGTTTTTTTCCAGTTACATTTAACTTCAAGTAGGCTAGCCTATGGATTGTGTCCAGATTCATAACTGGCGCAGTTCATAACGAGCAGCCTGTCGAGCGTAACTGGCGCAGTGGATCGAGGATAACTGGCGCAGCCTGTCGAGTTAGTGGCGAGGGGTGTGTTGAGCGTAACTGACGCAGTGGATCAATGGCTGTCCTTAGCTGTTGCCCTCAAATTCACAAATTTTGAATGAAGAAAACCCAGCAAAGCTGTTGGGTAGGCTACAACAGAGTTAGCCGGCTAACTATGAAATATTTTCAATAAGGTGAAATTCACTTGGATGATATCCATTTTCCCCCAAAACATCTATGAAAGAGCCGGTGTTTCCACTCCCCTTTAAACCCCTTATGTCAGCTGTAGTTAAGGGGCGCCGTATGGGGGGGGAAGGTTAGGACAATTGTAAGGGCCCCTGACTGGCAGGAATAACTTCCTGTAAAAGAATAACGTAGACTTGATAAAATTCGTTAATGCTTTGATTTGGAATTGAATGTGTAATGTTTCCACTACATTTGAAATATGAAACTAAAAGCTATTAAAAAATATAAACACAACTGTTAATGCTCATATTGAGGACATGAAGACTGGAGTTGTAAAGAGTTTATTTGGTGCATTTGTTTTGTGGAGCATAAGTGCATTTAGTCCTAGAAAGAATGTGTCATGGGTAGTGGCTGTCTCTTTTTGTTTTCTACCATTGTTTTCCGTTTGGCGTCGTCTGAAGCTCTATCGGATTTTTTCTTCCTCCGTCCCGGTGTTTGGATCTCTCCAGGTCATTATCTCCTACACCTGGGTTTGGTTTCCGTCGGCTATAAATAGAGCTTGACTTCCGCTTTCCGGTGCTTCTAGATTGACGTTGCAGTTGGACTAGAAAGCCGGTATATGGTTTTATAAAAAGAAAAACTAAGAGAGCTGTAGTTACAGGCTTGCTATTTTGTTCGTTTCTTTTCAGTTCTCGACCTCTTATACACGCCGATCAATAAGTGTGTTAGCCTTGTGCTAGGGACGTTTTGTTCCCGTTTTTCCGTTTCCCTTCTACTAGTGCGGTTTAATTCCGCTTCTGTGGCGTATTTATTTAGATACGCTTTCTGTATCCTTATCTGTCGCGTTTGGTTCTCTATTTTCTAAACCTAAACCTGACAGAATGAGGTTCAACCACTGTTGCGTCATTCATAAATAGACGTTCTAATCCTGTAGTGCAACCGTTCATTTTAAATTTGATGTAGGCTAGCGATTTTCATTGAAGATTGTGCGCCGATATGTGGTGAATGGTATGATGAAAAATACAATCCCGGGGCAAAAGTATACATACTGTAGAGTACAGGTAAAAGTGATGCTTTATTGAGGTACAAGAGTGAATGATTAGGCTATACATATTTCGGTGTATGTACCACTGTGATATCAGTGTTTTTATCTTAAACCATCAGAAGGGGCAAATGTCATGTATATGCTTTAGTGGACAAAACAAATTTCATTCATTTTATTACATGTTTTGAACCCATAGATATCTACCCCCCTATACTGATGAAAGAATTATATCAAAATTATGCAAAAGTGAGTTTTATGAGCCAAAACTGTTGATTTGTAGTTAAATATATCATTATTTTTTTAATTTAGAGCAGTGCACAATTTAACCATTTGGATAGATTTGGAAACACTAATGGACAACAGGGTACACTGCCTATATTTTGCATCATAGATCTTTAGTAGTTGTGGGCATGGCGTTTATGGTCCAGGAAATGTATAGATTTACCTGTTTCATTTATGTAGCACTCAGTATTTTGTTGCAAACTAAAGAAGAAAAAAAATAGTCTTGCATTTGTGGCACTTTATTTTGAAAATAAACAAGTTTCTGTGGTGCTCACACCTGGAGTTATAAAGCCTTAAACAGAGCACCCCCTAAATAGTTGATAATTTACCAAATTTGCCATCTGCACAAAAGGGTTAAGAATTGAGCAGAATTCGATCCAGAATGTTTACATTAACATTTTCTTTCAAATGCAGCCAAATAAAATGGCAAAAACTAACATCATAAAAAGTGAGCTAGTTTAGGCCAACATTAGTTAAATCACTAACGTTAGCAATTATCTAGCTATTAACACTACAACACTGATAAAAATTTTAACTATTTACAATACAAATCACCACTGACAACGCCACAACCGTAAACATTTTTATTAATTTCTGTCTCGCTCTCTTTCTCTCTCTGTATAATAGCCTAAGATTATATCTTGTTGGACAGCTGAATTTGTGTTCTGGATGGTTAGACATTATGTCGATCATCAGGACGAGAACGTGCATACAGTGGCGCCGCCAAGGGGGGGCCACGGCCACCCTGATACAATCGCTGGCCCCCCCAATCGCATATGCATAAGATGAGAAAAGTGGATCCGAGCAATAAGACGTGAGGCGTCGGCGGGAAGAAAGGGAAAAATGCGGGACCCTGAAACTCCACATGCTTATTGTTGTGTTATATTAACCTGGTACCATGTTGTGTTCTTAATATAACACGATTGAATAAAGGACAACGTTACGTAAGTCACTGTGACTGGTTTATTTGCGAGCTCACCCAAAACCTTGCTGCTCTTCATCTGAGCCCTTTTCCACACGGTCAGACACGTCATGCGCAGATGACGTGATGACGTATGGCACACTTATGTGTGCAGCAGGCATTGTTTCACAGGTAGCCTAAGTCAAATAAGTTATCCAATTGTCAATTTATGGCTTTCTAATATTGCTGTAAGAAACGTGAAAACATTTTGACCATATGCAAATGGTTTGTAGTGGAATGTGGATACATCGGAGTGCTATAACATTACAGTATTATATTTGCAAGTGCAAAATATTATTTTTCATCATTGTATGCGTGTAGATTCCAAACAAACGGTGAGACAAAGAAAAAGCAGTCAGCTTTTAATGGGTAGGCTACACTTCTCATGCAGGTTGTAACTGTTCAAGTAGGCTAAACTAGCGTAATAGAGATAACGTTGTTCTAAAATTTCTTCTGACAGTGAAAATGGACGACTTGTTTACATTCTCGGACAGATGTTAAAGTAAATCTATCACCACGGCGGCACTTTCGCCACAAGTCAGCAATTATATCGGGAAATGCCCTCTGAAAAAATAAATAAATAAAAGAAAAAGGCTATGCTGTTACTGCATACCAGTTTTTGCCAAAGCTGCATCATAGCCACCATAGCGTGGAGCTTTCAAAACCATAACAACTAGCCTATGATAACTGCATGTGGACGAAACGGGCTGAGAAGAATGTAACCTAATAAAGAAGGGATATGAGTAGGTTGTGAGTAGGCTATAACAAAATGTATATTGTTGTCCATGATTATGCTTTTTTGTTTTGTTTTTCATTTTTGGACATATATAATATAATATTTTTGGCTACAAACACAGCAACAGCCAAATACAGCTGTACTGAAAAGAATTGGAGGCGTGTGGTGTGGTACTAGGCTTGTTCCCAGTAAATGTTTTGTTCCTTACAATCAATATAGCTATTCCTTCAAATTAAAGCTGTATATTTGTCTTTTTAAGGAAAAGGACAACTACTAGCCTATTTGAAGGACAATGAATCGCCTATGTATATAAAGATACATAACACATTAAAACAGGATTGTTGTGGAACTCAAAATGTTAACGGTACCCATATTAGTCTGTGCATATCAGATATTTAGTAACATTAACTGTAAAATAAGAAACCAAAGTATATCAGTATGCGATATACAACTGTCATATTGACATAGTTTTCAACTAGCCTATATACTACAACAACATAATAGAATTCCTGAAATTCAGTTATGGCTTTTGGTTTTGGTGTGCCACCCCAAGATTTTCAGTGGCCCCATCTGGCCACCCTGGTGAAATATTTCAGGGGGCGCCACTGCGTGCATAAGAACATGCATGATTAAGATACTTTAGTGAGGCACTGCTTCACGGGTGGGCTCATGCTTCATAATCCATAACTATCTAATCATGTCTTATGTCATCCATTTATTTGCAATGGTCGACTGAAGCAGATGATAGCTTTGCCTCATGATACAAGGCATAATTTTGAATCCAGGCACTTTTTATTTTTGCTTCACAAGGGAAAGACGTTTTGGTGAAGATTCAATATTAAAGAAAGCTTATGTTGTGTGATTGTGTGATATGCATGTTCCTCACTGCTTCACCTGTTGTCTTACAGAAACCTCCTCTGAAACATACCCATTGATAATAAAACTGGAATTGAATTATCATTTCCTTTTTGTCATGTTTGACACGACTACAATAAGCTTTCCCCATTGAAGGGAAATTACCCAGGCCAAATTATTATAAGTTTTATTGTGAAGATTTATTTATATTTATATGTTTTTTGATTTTAACTTAAATGATGACAGGGTTGTGTCCTAGAGGGCGAGAAAAATGTATTTGTGAAATTAACTTAAATATTCACATTGTCAGATAAAATGCATACATTAGCTTGAAAATGAAAACTCAAACTGAGGTTTTGAATTTGAATTATGTCATGGTTTTTGCACACATTAAATGAAAATTCCAAAATATGAAATATGACAAGATTATATATGAAATATGACCAGATTATGCTTCCATCGAGGAGGTACACCTGTAGCTATGGCAATAAATAATCATTTTAAGTGCAGGATGAGTTATATGGCACGAGTCAAGAACCAGAGAGTTTCAGAAAAGCTGTTTTTGTGGTAAGGAGCAAATCTACTGCTATTGGATTACTGAATCCATCGAAACCTCAACGGATGTTTTACTCGTGTGAGTGACGCTTTAGTGTTCTGGGCTGAGTGGGGTAAAAATAGACCATAAGTTTTCTCGGTTTACTTGACTGTTTCCTTGCTTTAAAAATGCCACAAAAAAATCTTATAAGAAACATTGTGATTAATTGTATTGTACTCTTGTAAGAAATCTCACATGGAAAAAATTTTAATAACACAGAAAACCAGCTTTAAGTTGATTACATTGTCTCACTGCCCTCTGCTGGAATAGGGATGCAATCACAGAGACTACCTTCCAAATCAAGGCCTGGATAGGGTCAAACTCAGCAAGGTTTGGCCTTCAATTTGAATGAGATTTTTAATTCCTGTCAGGTGTTTCTCTTAAATAAATAATTAAGAAATGACCATGTAACAAAAGTGGATATTGTTTTAAGCTGTTATTCAAAGTTAGGGAAAAACAATGGCAAGATAGAATTCAGGCCATAACTCGGCTGAAACCAGGCTCATAAGTCTATATGAGGTACATACTGTATAGTACCCTTGAGCAAGATACTTTAAATACTCCAGTAAAACTCCAGCTGTATAAATGGGTAGCAGAGGGTGTAAGACTAGAATAGAATAGAATAACTTATTTTCCCGCAAGGGAACTTCAGTTGTAGCCCCAGCAACAACAAAAAAAGACAGACAATGGGGCAGACCCACAACACACAAACAAAGACATCCAACAGAATCATTACATCAATTAAGTGAATTACAGTATCTAGTCTTGCAATATAAGCCAAAAAGGAATGAAAACACTCCCAATATTAACAGCTATATGCTACATGTAAACATTAGCAAAGTTAACATTAGCAAAACCAAACAAAGTGATATACAGTATCTAGTCTTTTAGCAACAATGATATCAGTAGAATTACCACATGCAAGTGCTATTGGAGGACAGGAAAACCCGCAGCTCTGACCGTAGTCGCAAAGCCTAAGCAATAGCACAGGTATACAAACAAAAATTTACATCTCAATTCTGCATCGGCGAGAAGAAAGAAGAGGACGTCCGCATTGACGTGCCCTCTATTTATAGAGGAAGTGACGTCATCACGCGGAGGTCATGGCCATGACGAGTGGGTGGTATAAGAGACTCGAATGCATCCGGCAGCGAGAAAGTACATTCGCAAGCTGTCCAGCCTAATGGTCGAAGAAACAAAATAGAACCCCTATCTATTTTTCCCTCCCCCAACCCAACTATTGACAGTTTTTAACTGAAATTTAAACTAAAACTAAAATCGGTTGAAAAACTCAAACTAAACTAAAACTATAAACACACTCTGAAAACTAACAAGAACTAAACTAAATTAGAAAGTGAAATTAAAAACCAAATAAAAATAAAAACTAAATTAAAAACTTAAAACTATAATAACCTTGCTGCACACCACTACTAACGCTCCCGAAAAGTATACACTTTTATTTTCTTGTTCATTCAGAAGCATTTCAATGTCATCCTCACAGAAAAAAATATTATGCCCGCCATGGCCTATAATACTTTAAAAGAGGTGGCCTTGTCAAACATGGTAGTAAATTGGCGTGTGAGTATGGTAATTCATAATGATGTGCACACGCTTCCTAATATACGATCCAGTCTGATTTACCAACCTGCAAATACATATACAGTACGTACGCGTAAATCAGTGGTTTACACAAGGTTGATGAATCACGTGAGATTTTTGTACACAAGTTGGTATCAAATATATGCTCATTTTTACAACCATATTGATAAATGAGGCCCATTTAGTGTGAAAACTAGAGCTAGAGCCTCTAAATTCCTCTATCATGTCTCGCTATGGTGAGAAAAATGTACTTCATTGGAATATGGCACCAGATTAATCCAGGAGGGTTTGTTTTTGATTGCTCAAACTGTACATGTGTTTGATCGAATCCTGCCTGAATTTGGTACAGGTAGAGCAACACAGACAAACGAGGCCCTAAAGACACCAAGTGATGGAATGTTGTGGGAAGAGCTTGAACATTTGGCAGGATGTGAATGTTACTTGGAGCAAAATGTCCAAGAACGTCTTTGGAATTGAGATATTGTGTGAAGGAAATATTTGCAAATTGAAAATATAGACGATGGCTATCATATCATATAAACAATATCTCTGAGCTTTGGCAGCAGGACAAAGCACACGCTGGGAAAGAAGCTCTCTGTTTTTCATTACTCAATGTATTTGAAGACAAAACTAAAAAAATTAATGCAACTCATATTATTTTATTTTTTTCTAGAATGCCAAATTTCCTTAAAAAATGTATGTGCTTTCTTGATAAGGACTGAAAACCAGCTAACAATTAAACAGGCGAATGATAAACCAATCCGCAAAACCGATATCAAACAAAAAATGTTTTCCTGTGATATAAAGCCTAATTTTCTGTGAAAAGCAACACAATATTCCCATTGCAATCAATACTATTATACGTATATGCAATGCACATGCAGCACGAAAGATATGAAAAAACGTATATATTGAAAAGCTTTGTTATAGATCAAATAGTACAATATATATAGCTTCTTCTCAACAGTTACATCCTCTTACCAGTTCTTACATTATTATTATTATCATAACTATCATTTATATAATCCTTTTTTTTGCAGATCTCAAAGCATTTAATTGCAAGGCTCAGTTTTGCAGGGCTCACTTTGTTGCTGTGTTGCGCACAGGACATTAGTGTGTGCATGGGTCTGCCTCTATTCAGCATCCCTTATGAGGCCTGACTCCGTTTACTTTGGAAGCCATTTCTGCTTGATTTGGCACTGTCCAGCAGCAAAGGCCGACTTTATTCAATTAGTTCTGACTCAGAGGAAATAGCCTTGCTAGGCTTTGTTCTTGAGCCACCCGCCCACCCCAGCCCCTTTTTTCTCAATGCACAGAACCCCTGAGGTGGCTGGGTATACAGGGCACGCTCAGACATGCACACACATGCAGCACAGCCACTGGGCACATCGCAAATGGGCCGGCCTCCGGCGCCCTTCACAGATGCTCTGCTCAGGGCCACAGCACACTGTGGATCTAGGCATGCACTCTTTGAGTCACTGCCATCTTGACTTTGTTACCATTGTGTTTTCTCCCAAATAGCTTGAAATGTCAGGAAAAATGTGGCTATATATATAATCTATAATCATATCGTCTTTATATGTGACCCGCTCTACGAAAATGAGTCTGATGTGGAAAAACATTTTATTTATTTATTTTCCCCCACATCAGACTCATTTTTGTAGAGCGGGTCACATATTAACTTCTAAAAAAATATTTTAAAATACCAAACAACATGGCTGTCACAACACTATCTTAATCAGCATTGCTTTGTATTATAGAAATACTGTCAATTATATAACATCATAATCTTCAGAACCAATTCTGCCCTACAAAGTCAAAAGGTCCAGAGTGTAGAACTGAGAAAACTGAGAAGTTTTATTGTTGCCCAGACAAATTAGTTGTAGGCAGATTATTGGAAATGTGGCAGTTATTTTACTTACATATTCATCCTGAACTGAAACCTCACCTTTGACCCTTATTTGGAAGCTAAGGTATTTTGCCTTTGTATGGTCTACAAAATAATAAGGGGACATGCCAAGGCAAAAGGCCGTAACTTCCATTTAATCATGATAACATCTAGATAAAATCTAGCAATATATCTTGAAACTGTCCGCTTAATATAATATGAATGAGAATAAATCACTCAATTTGTAGGATTACTTTGTCTTTCGATTGCGCATTACTAACTTGCATAAGTACATTTCCACCAACATTTTTCCTCCAGAGCAATGGGCCATTCTGATATAGGCTTGGTTAGACTCATTAATAACAACAACAATATGTTTTCACTTTTCATCTGCATATGTGTATCTGAAATGCTTCAGTGATTGACATATACAATATAGAGGCAAAACACCATAACTTCAGCGCGGTAAGCACTAACTTCCCTTTGCTGCACAGAAAAACAAAGGCAGAGTACAGTAACTCCGCTTGAGCGCTCCAAAGTGCAGCGAAACAAAGCCAAAACGGTTCATCCGATATGCACTTCAACCTCATTGTTGTTGTATCCTTTCAAACTCAAAGTGCTAGAGTACAGAACCAAAATAACAAAAAATGTGTCACTGTCCAATGAATTATGGTGCTCACTGTATATGTGTAACACCCAAAGCCTTGCAGGATCACCACTTCTAAGTAGACATCACTAAAAAGGCAGCAAAATAATGATGAACAAGCATATACAACTAACCAAGTACCTTTCACATTTGCAGACAGCAAGACAATATGGTAAAGTGGGTTGATGTCCATTCAGTGGGTGAACATAAAATATCATAACTCAAAAGGGGAAGAAATTTGCAGCAAGAAACACACAATATACACAGAAATATTAGGCCACAACGTTTATTCAGTAGTGTGTTTCAAATTATAGATACAATACTGTCAGATTTTTTGTAAGACTAAAAAAGTTACCATACAGTCACCTGTGCTTATAAAGTACCAGCTCTTTCACCATGCTGTTGCACATAAATCTTCAAACCCAGACAGGAATAAGCACATTTCTGAATGGTAGGCACTTCAAAGGCTTAAAACATTTGTGAATATATATTTATATATTTTTTTGTTGTATCATAAGCTATTAAGCAGTTGGACTCAATGGTCAGGTTTCTAATAAAAACAAAAGACTAAAAAAAATGTTTTAGTGGCCATAGAAATATCCAGCAATGGGGAGAATACTGTAAGTCTTTGGGTTTGCTAATGAGTTTCAGTACAGCTCTTCCTTCAGTACCATGTGAAGAGAAAGGTGGGGGGTGGGGGGGGGGGAGTTGTAGGGAAGTTCAGCAGCCAGTAGAGAGCTCAAGTGACATGAACTGGTTTACGTTACTCAACATCACATCCAGGTAGCTTCCAGTCTTGCCCCGTTTTTAAAAAATGAATGTTTGCCGGTTTTTGTATTTGTCATCAAATAGTTTGATATTTTGGAGAAGGTACATTTCTTAGCCAAGCAGTAGCCAAATTTAAAATCCCTCCCTTTGACCATGAAAGTTATGGACAGAGACCACTGACAGAGTCCTGCTGACCTAAAAATTTTTTTTAAAAAGGAAGAAAAAAATGCAACTGGTCCTCTTCGGCCAGTTTACTGTGAATTAATTACATTGTTGAAGGTCAGGTTGCACCCAGTGAAACATCTGTCCAGCTTCTATGATAAGACAACTGAGAAGTGCTTTCCATCTGCTCATCTGCAGACATGGAAAACTAACAACGCTGATGACAAACGAGTCCTATTGCCAACTCTTTGAGGAGGAAGTTAAAAAGGAGGTGCAGAGCAGCCAAATGAGATTCAGAAATGGGGGTGGGGCCTGACGGGTCCACACCCTACCCCCTCAGGTATTGAGCAAGAGCATGGATCATAGAAGCAAGAAAATGTACCGCTTTAAAAAGCAAATCTCATTGAGTTAAATCCACAAGTCGTACCCAGGTGTAGAGATCAGACTTCTACTTTGATCATTTTCATCTTTAAGATGAGTTACCTTTGTATGCTGCATTTTGCACTTATCTACAACTACATTAAGATAAGACAAAACAAAATAATTCAATGGTAAAATGTTTTTCTAATTTTACATGAAAGCAAGACAAAAACATTGTATTCGGAAGGGAAATAATAGCTTTTACATTCGCTGTTATCTGAGTTAATATGAAGACAGTACAGCTTCATGAAAACTAACATTTGAAAACAGATAAATTAATGAAATACACCTTTAATATCAACATCAGACATGCTATGACAAAATGAAAAAGAAGAGGATACAGAACAATTATATTCAATTATTTCCAATTTAGATTTTTCTTTACAAATACATACTGCTACAGTTAAAAAGTAGTCAGTGACTAACAACTGCTTTTTAAAAATATGCCATCAATCTCCTTGTCTTTATAAACCATTTCTTTCTTTTACCTTAAAATAATACACAAGTGTTTAAATACAATGGGATCTTTCATAAAATAAACCCTGTTGGGCATTTTATTAAAAAGAAAATGTAATTACATTACTCTATGCAAAAGCATTCCTTGATGTAATATTTCAACCAATAATTTCATTTTTTATTTTGCCTTATTTTAACAAGTTTGTCATTGTCAACAATACCAGAGTGTCTATCTTGTTTTAAGATTATTTTTCAGGTTGCTATTGTGATTCTTCTGAAGGGGGTGTCTTAAGCGTAAAACTCCTTGGTGGGGGCTTTCTGATAGGCTGCTCCAGAGGGCTTGCGCTCCCCAAGGTCATAGCTGCCTTCGTCCTTCTTTCTCATACGATAAACCAAGAGCAGGATGAGGAAGATGGCGAAGAGGAAGCCGATCACTCCACCAGCAATAACCGCTGCGAAAACAAAATGGGGGATTGGACAGAGTAACAACAGTGTTAGGTCATACAAGACGAATGCCATTCAGAGTCCTTGCATATGTCTTTAACTAATTCATTTGAACCAAGCTTACTCTTGTCTACTTCTTAAGACAAACTTTTTTCAGACCCTCCTAGCCATCGTCTCCCAAGAGCAGAGCATATTTCTATTTTTTTAAGTTTTTTTTTCTAAATCAATCAATGTGGGGTAAAAGAGGCCCCTGTAAGTAGAGGAAATGTAGAAGAGAAAGCACTCCTATAAATAATGGCTTGGACAAACCTCACTTACAGAAGCCCTGAAAGGCAAGGTGAATTTTTTTTGCAGTCAAAAAAAGAGGACGCTATACATTAGCCTACAAATTTAGTGTTTCCATAGTATTACAGATATCACACGTAGCTAAACCGATTGAGAAAAAAAATTCGGGAGTCCTTTGAATGCCGTTGGTAAGGCTACCTGTAACAAATCAAATTGTATGAAGTCAACATCAAAACGGTCTTTATGATAACTGTCCAGCGGGTGTCGCACTTTGAACTGTTCACCAATTTTTGACATGGGTCAGCCTGTAATTAATGGATTAGGCATTTCTGAGTTTATCATGATTAGCCAATTTTATATTCGGCTTCATGTCCTTATGCTCCAGGTCATTGGGTTAGTTTCCAAAGTGTCTACATGTCTATTAAAAAAGTTGACCTCCGATTTTCCGTTTGAATTGCACAGCAGGCTTATTAGAGTTGATTAATTGAGGCTTGACATGAGAATAGAATTGCTTTATTTCCCCCAGGGGGAACATCAGAATTGAAGTAATCCAATTTATTACGAAGTAATCTAACATTGGCAAGAATAATAAAAGGAAGTGGCGGAGAGATCTGTCTCTTCTTCAGTCACTGTCTGACGCCTTCTCCTCTGTCCTTCCTTCCTTATCTTCCTCAACGGCCTTCTTAGGATAGCCTGTAGTCCTGAGTCAGTCATGTTTTCAAGCCACTAAAACACTGACTAATTAAATTGATGGTACAGATGGTATTGATGACAGGGTGTCACACCGTCAGCCTTAGGGTGAGGGTCCGTAGGCCCCAAACTATTAATGTCCAACAGATGGCGCAGCCGCAGGAGTAGCACTGTAGTGCAAAGGTGTTTAATAGTGAATTACCCAAAAACATACAACATACTGTATGTACATAAAACAAATAATAATAACAACTCTCAGGGTTCATACAAGTTTTCTTAAGTGAAATTCAAGAACTGATAGCCAAGTTATATAAATTTTTGATTGATTGAAACCTTTATTTCGACAGGGAAGAACATACTGAGACCAAGTCTCTTTCACAGATGTGCCCTGCTTACAGTCAACATATACAATCATTACAGTAGCAAAGGTACAAAAAGTAGTAAATAAGTACAGACAATAAGCAAATTAAACAAATTAAACAATAAAACCTGCCTATCACTCTATCCTAATGCAATACAAACGTGCATATCTCTCTATCCTAATACAATACAACCTGCATATTTCTCTAACCTAATACAGTACAACCTGCTTATCTCTCTATCCTAATACAATAAAAACCTACATAACTTTATATCCTAATACAATAAAAACCAGTAAATCTCTCTAACCTAATATTTCTCTAACCTAAATACAATACAACCTGCTTATCTCTCTATCCTAATACAATAAAAACCTACATAACTTTCTATCCTAAAACAATAAAAACTAGCATATCTCTCTAACCTAATACAATATAATCTGCATATCTCTCTATCCTAATACAATAAAAAACCTGTATATCTTTCTATCCTAATACAATACAAACAACAGGAATCTGCACATCTCTCCATCCTAACACAACAAAAACCTGCATAACTCTCTATCCTAATACAATACAAACAACAGGAAATGCATAGAACATAGGAAAAAAGAGGGAAAACAGACGAGGTCTGCCTGTAGCGATCGTTTTGGAGAGAACTCTTCAGACTTCATGAGTTGCTACACTAGACTACGACAAATTTATTTTAAAGATGTTTGTTTGCTGAAAGGACGTAATGTATTGTTATGTTGTGGTTAATATATTAGTGGAAGAGATCAAGAGGCAGTGGGAAAATCTCAGGGACACGTATGTCCGTAAAAGGAGGGAAAAGAAGGAGAGCATGTTGTCGACTAAACAAACTTTACATAAGTAAAAACAGACACATAATAAGCCCGGTTCAATACGTTGCCAATGTAATTTAAGCATGCTCTTTTTTGGTAACGTTCTGGTAGAGGCAAAAAAACTTTCATTCCGTGATGGACCGAACGGATAACCAGGTCGTCATCGCTCGACGAAGAGTAGTCCATTTTTATTCGCAGGGATTTTCAACCGCGAAAAAGAACGCGAGCTTTTCGTTTTTTCGCATCGTTGCAGGTGTGTCAGGTTTTTACGCGAAATATTCGCAGACGAATTTTCCGCATTTTCGCCTCGCTTATTCGTTACGTCCCTGATGTGTCACGGCCTTTATTGATGTGTCACGGCCTTTATTGTCGTGTCTGGTCCTTCGTTCCTAACGCTACCCCTGACATGAACTTCGAGAACTCCGTGTGAACAGCCTCATGGAATTGATGTTTCACACTTTCATTCAGAATCGAACAAAATTCGTTTAACAAGCCATCGATAGCTTATTCTCAGCTGTTGCAGGTCCTTTTAACGAAATCTATCCGCATATATTTTGTAAAATAACAGCCATGTCGGGAATTACCGGGAACTCAGGCTAATGGTTACTCCGAATAATATTGATCATACTATTGATCCATTTAGCCTATTCCTTGATCACACGAAACACGCACGAGCATGTCTGTTTCGCCATCAAGCAATCCGCCATGGTGAAAAAGTAGGCTTTTAAAGGGAATGGGATTGTCATTTCTAATAATTATGAAATTATGTGAAATAGATTTTTACTGCAGGTTAAGTGAGGGGTTGTACCACGCAATATTGCCTGTGTTCAGTATTCAGAGCTCTGAACATTTTAACAAGGGCACTGACTGTTGGAAAATAGACATTTTACAGAATCCTCATTTCCCCGAAAGGTGGTTGACATACATTGGTGTCAAAGTGGTATGCTTACAGTGTGTTTTTAAATAAATAATGGTTATCATGAAAATGTGGCACAGAAAAGATGTATGAAACTGATATGTTAGTATCCGGAAGTGATTTTATTCACATTAACATAACAAATAAAACATGTGGATGAACACTATGGACAGAGAGAGGGGCTGCAAGGGATAATATACAAACATAAAAAACTAAGACACTAACAAAAAGCTCTCCTGTATAAATAATATTTTTAACAATTGACAAATGACATATAATCATGTTCGTTGAGTGCTACTGGACACACATTTGGAGCAGATAGTTGCCCCGCCAGTCGGTCTCGCCGGCCATGTCCGCTTTGTTCCCCCCTCACTGGACGTGGTGGAGCCACACCGATGTCAGCAAAACCCCCTTCGTCAGGCAGATGTTGTGGAGCACAACACATGCGGTGATGACCGTGGGTACAAAGGTGTGGTCCACCTCCAGAGCCTTGAACAGCAGGCACCTTCAACATGCCAAAGGCCCGCTCGATTATGGAACGAGCCTTGGCATGGTGGTGGTTGAAACGGCTCTGTACCCTCCCTTGCAGTGGCTCCCGATATGGCGTGATGATGGCCACAGGATGGTCCATGCAGGGGTAGCCAACATCCCCCACAATGAAGTACCCTGGAGGTAGGGGCGGACAATATGGACAAAATTATTAGTGCGATAATCACAGCAGTACATCACAATCGATGTGTTAGGTCATTTGCAAGTGTTTTCAAGTCACATTCATCTTCACACTGAATGTAATGGATATAGACTGTGGTTCTGGGAGACCAAAATTCTATAAGTATCTTAGATTTAAAAAGTCCATAATTTCACATGTCATGCAGTCAGCTTTCATTAAGTAACTTCTCAGAATTACAGGACAATTGGGAAGCACAATATGTCTATGAGAATGTGGGACAATATACAGCCGTACCTGGAGGAGGATACAGAGCCTCTTTGTAGATCCTGCTGTTCAAGACTTCAAGACTCCACAAAGGTGTTCAGAAACCTCCCCTTCCCATCACATACTGCCTGCATTTGTATGGATGAGAAGAGCTTCCTACTGAGGTAATCCTGGCTGCTGGGTCCAGAGGGGGTCTTGATGGACATGGCAGCCGTCGATGGCACCCACACATTTGGAGAACACCGGGCTGTTGGCCAGCTGCGCAAATGCTTGGCCAACCTCCTGTAGTTCTCCAGCAGTGGGCAGCCGAATGACCTCCTGGCGAAGGGCAGCAATCTGCTTCACTCCAATGTGGACCAGTCGCCACACGGTGGTCTTGGGCATCTGGAAGACCCGGCACACCACACTGTAGGACAAACCGTGTGCCAGCCAGGACCCTTATGTGGCGTGCCCAGCCATGTCTCCCCTCACGCGGCAGTAGCATTATTAATGATTCCATAGAGCCACGGCTCAGACGGTAGTCTACTACAAGGTCCTGGTCCCCATCGAAGTACAGCTGGAGCACTGGCACAGCGGCATTTACTTGGGCATAATGCCCAGCTGATGAATCGTCGACCTAAAAAAAAAATGAAATGAAAAACATGAAGTGTGCACATGCAGCCTACAGTTCACACAAGTTGATTGATTGATTAACACCAAACCACAGTAGTCAAATGTACAGTTTGTAGTCCTACATGCAGGTAAATAAGTGGTATTATAGAACATGTAATTACTATACGTGCATGACATAACTTTGCTGTAGCCCATATTTATCCAGGTGAATTGTACTCCACCCACTGTTAAATACTTATCAATGTCCATGTTTGCTCAGGAGCACTGTTATATGACTACTGTTGAGAATACGTGATTCTTACCTCAGTTAAGAACAGGATGGCGCGATGCAGTCACGATCTCCTCAACTGGCAACGCCACTGTTCTTGCTGAAGCCGGTGCCAAGCCTTTAGCCCTAACACTAGGTTTATTGCGAACACGTTAATTTTGTACAGTAATACGTAATAGCCTTTTGAAGTGCGCGATCTAAGTTTTGAAATCAGTATCTGTCGCTTAAATACCATCAGATCATACATGCTTGATTAATTAATTAAACGGCATCAGCTGGGTTATTGGCTGGAAGCTCTTTAATAATTGGATACCGCAGCAGATCTGATGGGACTGCATGATATCAAGCCAAATGACTCAAGTGTCATTTGTAATGTGCGCCGATTTTAACGAACAAACATGAATTGCTGGGACTGGCCATTGAGCGTGTGGAATATAGGCGTAGCCTACTTACAATTTAAATTATGCTTCGTGCGATCTTCATTCACACAGTTGATAAATAGCCGTTTGTTGTGAATGTGTTAATGGGACACTGTACGTCAAACACAAACACCTGTAATTGAGAGACAATATCCCTATTTCACATGTCATTTTCACATCTGTCAAATTGCATGGCAGAAAATCATCACAAATAATTCAAAGTGCAATATAGCGTCAAATAAAACAATAGCTTATACCATTTTGCATGCAAAAACAAGCCCAGAGATAAAAATACGATAGGCTACAGAACAATCCGTTAGCCTTCATGGCCACTGACAGGTGATACAGCTGTGCAACACGTCATTAGTAATTGACGTCGCTTCAGCTGACGCTTGAGTAAGCAAGGACGTTTCATTTGCCTAATTCATGTTGCCTCGGTTGCTGCGTCCTCGTATGTGATCCTTGGATCCTTTCCTTATGTCCTCCACTGGGTGGAGCTAATGAGCGAGGAAAGGACGCGAGGAAAGGATGCAAGGAGTAAAAATAAGGGATTGGAATGCAGCCTATGCCTCAGTAAAGATGGAGAGGAAGCACATATGACCACTACAGCCATTGCATGATTACACCACCGCACCTCTGAACTCATGATGATGTCAAACTGCAGTCCCTCATGCAAGTGCAATGGTGGTGTAAAAAGCAAGTATGACCAGTGGAGGCAAAGGTGGAGGCCATAAATCAATTCCCACTACCCAGGACCAAGCATGACCTGTGGAGATTCCCACTACCCAGGACCAAGCATGACCTGTGGAGATTCCCACTACCCAGGACCAAGCATGACCTGTGGAGATTCCCACTACCCAGGACCAAGCATGACCTGTGGAGATTCCTGGTGGTATACTACCGCAGTTTTTTGCTGAAATTTCTGTGCAGTCGCCTCTCCGTTGACAGACCTCCTCGGCACTAAAACATATCCCTTTTGTTGGACTGAGAAATGTCAGTCTCATGAGAATGTTGAGGCCTTGCTGGTCAGGACGCCTGTTCTCTCTGCACCGACTCTGCACACCCATTTAAACTTGCCATAGATGCAAGTGATTGCGATGCCATAGCAGGTCCTCCTGCAGGAGGACGCTCATGGTATTGACCACCCAGTTTGCTATTTATCAAAGAAGTTTAACGAACCTGCTAAGACCTCCGTTCTCTGGAAGAGATTTTCCGAGCGCACTTCAAATGGCTCCACGGCAGAGTGAGGGGGGCTGGTGGTCCTTGTGGCTTCATTTCTGTTTTGAGGCTCCTCTGTCAGTGGTACTGGGGGCTGGGGCAGAGACAGGTTATAAGAATCATGACAGTAAGGGTACAAGCTGCTTTACAAGTGCAGCAGCTCCTCCTGGATGTAAGTGCATTATTCAGTGGGCAAGAAAGTGCATTATTTGCAATATGTTCCGATGAAGAAGCTGCAGTTTGTGAGAACGGAAAGGGATTAAAGGTTATACAGTCATAGAGGATTCACCTCTGTCCTAGTGGGTTTTCTGGGTCTGTCTCTGGACGTGGCTGTCTCCACTTGTGGTGTGAAGTCTTGCGTAGGGTCCTGAGTAGGCTCGGCTTTCGGGGCGATATACAGTGTGTTCACAGTGGCCATTTCTTCTCGGGTCTCACTAATGCCTGAAATGCACAACACCCACCATTGGAACCTCGCTGAAAACAATTAGTCACAGCTCTAGTGCATAAATAGCCATCATTAATTACATTTCAAGTCTTTCAAACCACAGGCATGAGACAACAGAAAGTCCTGCCTTGTTAAAAATAAACAAAATGTCCTTTAGCCACTGCATCGCCTTAGAATGTGAGAAAAGTGAACTAGCTCAGTATTCTACAGGACCTGCAGTATCTTAACATGTCAAAAGCAGCTGACAGGAGCTCTGACGCTCTGTAGAACAGAAAGCAATCTCAGGATACACACAGCAGGAAGTGTCCAATCACAGGGACACCCACATAGAATGAAAAAGGACTGGCATTTACAGGCCACCAGCCTACCCACTACACACAGCCCTGCTGCTTCTACCACTGTTCACAGTGTTTGTGAATGTGTGCGAGTGTGTGAGTGTGTGTGAGTGTGTGTGTGTGTGAGTGTGTGTGTGAGTGTGAGTGTGAGTGTGAGTGTGTGTGTGTGTGTGTGTGTGTGTGAGTGTGTGTGTGAGTGTGTGTGTGTGTGTGTGTGTGAGTGTATGTGTGCGAGTGTGTGTATATGTGTGATTCAGCTCCCTTGAAAAACTCAAAACGTTAACAGAGGTACATACCCCCAGTACAAACCAGAAACTGAAAGCCCATTCTTATTGCTAAATAAAAGGAGCTTTCAATACTCTCTGTGGACCAGGGTATCCTCGGGAGAATGAAAATTATCCAGGTAACCCAGGGTTGCCCAATTATCATCACAGTCATTAGATTATTCTATTTGGCTGAAGAATTAAATCTACAATTAAGTAAAATGATTAGATGCTCATATTTTAGTGTCTGGTCTGGATGCAGCTGGATTTGTGCTGCCAACTACGTCTGCAGCCTGTAGTAACCTGGCCAGTTAGCAGAGCATCCATAGCGCAGCTGTGCCTACGTCCAACCAGCAGCTCTGAGCAGTACAGATCAATAGGAAAATGAGTGAAGAGAAACAACCCTTAAAGTGATCCATCCATATCTACTGCATATCTGGCAGCTGAGTGATGTTTTGAGGCTTGTTTTATACCTCACAGCCATTTAGACAACCATGTGTTCCATACTGTTCTAGCCCCTCCCCCAATAGAGATCCATTCAAATGCAGAGAGGTTATAGTAACTCTTGTAAGAGTATCAGAAAATAAGAAAATAAGATATCAAGAGTCTTTTTATGTTGTTGGGTCCACGCAAAAGATATGTAACCAAATATAAAATATGAGGACTTTATTTAAGTTTATGTTAATTTGTCCAATTACTTTTCATCCCCTAAAATGGCGGGGGGGGGGGGGACACACTATATATAAAAAGGGCTGTATGTATGTAAAAACCATCAAATTACAGCTGAAAGTCTGCACTTTAACCTCACAATCACTGTTCCATTTCAAACCCAATGTTCTGGAATACAGAGCCAACAAAAATTGTGTCACTGCCCTCAAACCTTTGGTCCCCACTGTATATTTAGCCTCTACTAGGCTAAATATACAGTAGAATGGAGAATGTTTTTCAAAAAAGCAGTCACAAAATTGTTGTTCCCCATGAGTTTTGAGAGCAGAAATAAGCCTAAAATTAATAAATAATTTAGTTGTTGCAAATAATTTTCTTTAAATTACTTTAGGGTTGGGCTGATGTACAATACCCTACCATCGTCTATCAACTAAAATTGAACTAATAATTGAACCTTTATGGGAAGTTCTGGAGCACAGTGCGATCTAGATTTCCACCCCCTTCATCCCTCAAACAACTGGAGACTTTCTTGGAGTCCTTCTTGAACAATGGGCCAATATCCCACTACAAAGTTCAGAATATATACAGTGAGCATAATTAATTGGACAGTGACACATTTTGTGTTATTTTGTTTCTGGACTCTAGCACTTTGAGTTTGAAAGGATACAATGACAATGAGGCTGAAGTTCAGACTGTCAGCTTTAATTTGAGTGTATTTTCATCCGTATTGGGTGAACCGTTTAGAAATTATCAAACCCATTTTTGGGCATCAAAAAATATTGGGACAGTTTAACAATTTTCTGGTACTCTTACCAGCGATACTATAACCTCTTTGTATTTGAATGGATCTCTATGGGAATTGGGGGGTGGGACTACATTTAGCTGTAAATTATGCTGGAAAGGTATGGAATACATGGTTGGCAAAAAGTCATCAAGGGTCTGAGGTATCAAACGAGCCTCAAACCATCACTCTGCTGCCAGATATACAGTAGATATGGATGAATCACTTTAAGGGTTGTTTCTCCTGACTAATTTTTCTATTGAACTCTATGGAAAAATAAGTCTGGAGAAGAAACGCTTCAAGTTATCCAACCATGTATTCCATACTGTTCCAGCATAATTTACAGCTAAATGTAGTCCCAATTGGATTACTTTATTCTACATTATGTTAAACAGTCCAATATTTTTTGATGCCCTAAAATGGGTGGGACTATGTACAAAAGGTCCTATAATTTCTAAATGGTTCATCCGATATGGATGAAAATACCCTCAAATTAAAGCTGACAGTCTATTGTATCATTTCAAACTCAAAGTGCTAGAGTACAGAACCAAAATGACAAAAAATGTGTCACTGTCCAATGAATTACAGTGCTCACTGTAATGGATGCAATGAGGAATAATGTTGTTGAACCAACAATATCCAACAAACAAATGTAATAAGGCAAGTCAGAATACATCCATATGCTACTCCACCACCTTGATTTGCAGGCCAGGTACACAGAAGCCGAGCTGAACTGTACACATGACATCAAGTACTGAAATGCAGGGCAATCAGATGACAATTGTATACTGATGTGACTTAGAGGCAGCCAGGTTCGGAGGCAAAACACAGTGCTGATAAGCTGCTGGATAATGAGTGCAAAAGCCCAGCACCAGTGTGGCAAGATGCCAAATTTCATTATATCCAAAGGGTGGCCAATGATCTAGTCAATTAACCATCATATTGTGTTGACATTTTATGTTTGGGGTCAAATTCAAGCCAAAAGTTTAAACTGAAACAAAACTATTGCAATATAAAGCTTTTGGCCTTTTTACATCACCTTTTGTGTCTCCCAATTGACTAGCCTTTTATCCCTAAATATAAAAAATCTGTGATGAAACATCTCATTTTAGAACCTGAGGTAAGTGAAAGTTTAAAACATGTATGGGAAAGTGCCACCAGAATCACCCACAAAAAATCTGAGATAAAAATTTAAAAGGTTTGTATATTTCCTTACATTTTATACAGCTACCCCACAAATGATCCCACAGCTACCCCACAAATGACTTTGCGCCTTTGTATAACAGCATTATGACTTTGTTTATTGCATGTTTACTATTTAATCCAAACAAATTAGGAAGTGTCATAGTGTCAAGATGAAAAAATAAGGTCAACTGGTTTTTAAGAGACATCAAAGACTGAATTGGGACAAATTTACCCCGAACATAATGAGGGTTTAAAAAAATCCAATGACAGAGATTTTTGAAATCCTCCACAAGCTCAACGTTGTTCATGGCTGTACATCTAAAAAAGCCCAAAAAAGGAAAGTGAAAGGCAGTGCAATCTCACCTGAGCCAGATCCAGAGTTAAAATCATCATCATCTACAGAATAATCTCCTGACTGCTGGTCATCCAGGTACAAGTCGTCCCCTGGAGTCGGAGACTGCGCTGTCACAAGTGTCTTTAGAGGGAAGGAAAGAGGACATGGTTTAACATGATCATGTAATTTTACAGTTGTGCTACAACACATCAAACCGAAATCTATACTCTAATGTACAACATAGTACATGATGAACGAATATTCAAGCTCTGAGCTATACCTTGTTTTTGCTTTAGAGTTGCACTACATAAGGGTGAATAAGAGATTTATAGTTATAACTCCAGAAATAATCCTGTTTACACTGATGATGAACTCATATCACCTGTGGCAGATATATAAAAAGCATTACATGTGCCGCTATCATACATAGACCTCTTTCATTAAATCACATTATCTTCATGTAGGCGATACAGTACAATGCACATGGACCCGCCCAGTCCCTGCCTACTGTTGTTAGGACGTTTGATTGACAGGAGGATAAAGGGGTGTTTGTATCTGTTCAAACCAAACTGCAATGCCATAGAGTATGATGCTTTAATAATAATAATAATAATAACTTTAATTTATATAGCGCCTTTCAAAAAACCCAAGGTCGCTTCACAAGAGTGGGATGCAGATAGGGGAGAGAAGGGGAGGAGAAAAACAAACAGAACAAACAAAACAAACAACAGGGATGGTAGAACTAAACTGAATTAACTAGTGTGGAAAGGCCATGGAAAAGAGGTGTGTCTTGAGATGTGTTTTGAAACTGTCCAGGGTCGGGGCATTACAGATTTCGGCTTTCTATGACTGCTTGATAGATCCCAATTTAGAAATGGTTGTTATGAACATCATCTGTGTTGTTTCCAGCATTTTATCATATAAGAGGAATATCAGTAGCCCGTAGGGTTGTTCGATGTCAACAAATTTTACATCATCACATTGACCAATCAAACATCGCCGATGTCATCGGCTGCTTGCGAGTGGGTGATTTATTCTTTATTAGGCTATTGCAATATAATTTGTTCTGCAAAGCATCGGCAATTATTTGTAGCCTGTTTAATTTAGTAATTTAGCATTGACTGTTCAAATGTTTTCATGAACTTCATAAATAAACTTTCATGTCCTTCTGAATGAAAACACAAATGTTCCATGATTTTTTACGATTTGTACGGTTGATTAAGTTACACCTACATCTTTAATCGGTAAAAAAAGCCCTGCATCTCACCACAATGCGCTCGGACCGGTAAAGATGAGCAATAACGTCAATGCTTCGTTTGATTACTGAGACAGTAAAATGACAGACTATAGGGTAGCCTACGTTTCTCACCTTATCCAACAGTGCGCCTATACAGTGGTGCAGCGCATTCCCAAACAGATGGCCCTTCACTTGTTGCACGCGTAATTTGGAGACGCGGCACCTCGTTTCGCTTCTAGTTATCTGACGGAGGCATTCAACTGTATGAACATAGGATAAAACGTGACGTAGCCTATTGTATAGGCTACATATGGCAAAATTAAATATTGGTTTGAAAGGGCCGGGGTTAACGTTAAGCATTTAAGGTTGTGTTTCCTATGCAATAACAGACTGAATGATAATGGGAAAGAAAAACGTCCAAAATATTATGCTTATGTGCTTAACTAAGGTTTTTAAAAATGTATTTAGCCTGTGACTGCATTTTTAGGGCACCCCTGGTAAAAAAAATAAACCAGATGGGGGCAGCCTTAGTTAGTTGTAACTTGGCCACATTTTGATATCAATACATTTAAAGGCAGGCCTAGTTTTTGCCTAGTTGTAATTAAGGACTTACAGACAGTGCTTTGTAGGCTATGCATGAGTAACTTGGTGTTTTTTATGTTGAAAACTTGTTTTTGTTGAGATTAACTGTACCTCGACCCAATTCAGAGCTTATAGTTATTACGCCCCATGCAGCTGGAACCATCTGCGAGAAATGTGTGTTTTAGTCCTCTTAGTAATTTAAAATCACTAATACCTTCTTTAAAACTGAAACTTGCACTGTTTTTCCTCTGCTCCGCTCACCCCCTATCTAGTCAAGTCCTGAGCTCAGAGCATGCTCACTGTGTGACCAAACTACTACAGCCCTGATCACAAATGGAGACATACACGCCATCACACCCTAACCCTTTCCTCTAAAAACCCCTGCCTCCTTTTAATCTCTGACCCCCACTGCGCTGCAGCAGCCTGGTGCCACTGCTTCAAGTGGTCAAATAGCCCGTAAGGACCCATGGAAACCACTATTCACAGTCTCTGAACTCACCCTAGCGCGTGATGTTTCCATACACAGATTGTGCTTTTGAAAATCCACACAAAAGAGCCAACCATAAATTGTTCCTGTGTGTGTGTGTGTGTGTGTGTGTGTGTGTGTGTGTGTATGCGGGCACATGCATGCGTGTGTGTGTGTGTGTGTGTATATGTGTGTGTGTGTGTGTGTGTGTGTGTGTGTGTGTGTGTGTGTGTGTATGCGGGCACATGCATGTGTGTGTGTCAGAGCATGTATCCATGCATGTGTGGACCGTTCTGTTTTTGTAACTTTGTTTTTCTCCCATTGATGAGCCCTGCTGATAACACTGACACTAAACTGAACCTACATTCAATCCTGCAACCCTTTGCTCTAACAGATAGAGTGCAAGACAAGAGCGGGGTCTTGTGGAGGCAAATGAAAGCAGGGCTCTCTTCAAAGAGAACAGAGCGAACGCAGTGACAATGAGCCGGGTCTGTGGTCTGTGGTGCAAGGTAGAGCTGATAAAAACAGAACAAAAACCAGCGTGGGTCAAAAGGCACAATGACTTTACAAATAAAAGGGCTTCCCAGTTCCACTTCTGTGATCAAAAAAAAAGGAGGAATTTGTTCAAAGAAACTTTGTTTTAACCTTTGTTGCTGTAAAGCTTAGAAAAATGTTTTTGGCTGAAAATAAATAAATATTGGATTTGAAATTAAACAATGAATACGAGGTTAAAGTGCAGACTGTCTGCCTTGTTAGCTCGGCTAGCAGGCACAACGCACTATTGTTGGTGTACTTGGAGGGATTACTGCATGACGTGTCCTCTGCTGCTCCCAGTGGATCAGTGGTGGAGATGTACAGAGCCAAAATGATAAAAATTGTGTCATTGTCCAAATACTTACGGACTGCACTGTACGTTTTCGTATGCAAATTAGTACGTCATGACGTCATAAACACGTAAATTGCCGTATGACGTCATCTAAAGAATTCTAGCGACTTCGAGAGCATGCCATAGCTACCTTCCCTGGGACAAGTTGGCAACTATGAACAGGACTACTTGGCTGTAATCAAACACGCGCACACACACATACACACACACACAGCTCAAAGACAAGAAAATGGAGGAAGTCACACAAGAAAAAAACAGCCAGCTACTCTATTTTTGGGCCTTTTCTTGCCTTGTTTTTCCATCCCCCTCACACCACTTTCTTGAGAATGCCTCAGATCACGCTGATAACTGACAGGGATTTGGATCGACATAACAGAATTGTTTCTTTCCTTTTTTTGTGATTTGGCTTACAGTTCCTACTGGTTTCCAGCCGCTGTGCCCGGAGCAAAAGCACTTTCAGCACATGTGGGTACCTCAGTTAAAAAGCAAGCTGCAGATGCAGTCCATCTGTCAGCCTCTAACCTGAGATTCACAAAGAAAGTACCCATGTGAAAACCACAGCGTCCAAACTGCACGTTTAGTTAACTGGAAGAGTACCAGAAAATAAGATATGAAGAGTCTTTTGATATTGTTGGGTCACAGACATCAGGAAGTCATGGCATGCAAAGGATATGCGACCAAATATGAAAAATGATTACTTTATTCTACATTATGTTAAACCATCCAATATTTTTTGATGCCCAAAAATGGGGGGGACTATGTACAAAAGGTTCTATAATTTCTAAACGGTTCATCCGATATGGATGAGAATACCCTCAAATTAAACCACTGGTAACAAATAATTAATATCTTTTCTAAGTATTTATTAATATCTATATTTACCTCACATACAAAATATCTCACATACTATCTTGCATACTATCTTGCTTTATATAATATATTCAGTTTGTATTTGTGAAATGACACTGGGGAAAGGGGTCTGAATTAATTTGCATGGGAGCACTTTGTAGCACTGCGCTTGTTAAACCATGGGTGTGTCCCAATACTCGAAAAATGCACCCTCCTTTCCTCCACTACCACCTCCTCTCCTCCGTGCCCCGGAAACGGATCTTTGTGTTTGAATCTAACGTTGCTGATTACATCTTAATTACGTATTAATGGTTCCATATTAATTCATGTCTTGACGCAAACCACAATGTCAGGTACATTGTGCATATAATGCAGGCCTAAAAGTAAGCTAAATCATAACTTGATTGTAAAGTAACGCAACAGGCTGATAGTAATAATAATAATAATAAATATCATATTTTTGTATTTCCACATTTATTTATTTATTTATTATTGTGGCACTCTTGATGTTCGATATCCTTATCCCAGAAAAAAATCATAAATAAAAATATTTTAGGTGAGAATTTTTTTTTTACACCTGTACCATGTTTCAGCTTCTGATCAGTGCTTTGTTTCAGTAATACTGAGTAATTATGATAATTAGAAACTCCCAAGAGTTACTTTACCTTACAGAAGAGACCAGGATTAAACTCCCAAGGGTTACTTTACCTTACAGAAGAGACCAGGATTAAACTCCCAAGGGTTACTTTACCTTACAGAAGAGACCAGGATTAAACTCCCAAGGGTTACTTTACCTTACAGAAGAGACCAGGATTAAACTCCCAAGGGTTACTTTACCTTACAGAAGAGACCAGGATTAAACTCCCAAGGGTTACTTTACCTTACAGAAGAGACCAGGATTAAACTCCCAAGGGTTACTTTACCTTACAGAAGAGACCAGGATTAAACTCCCAAGGGTTACTTTACCTTACAGAAGAGACCAGGATTAAACTCCCAAGGGTTACTTTACCTTACAGAAGAGACCAGGATTATGCCTGTGGTCAAAGGGGTTCAAGAACAGTCACCATTTTATTTTCAGGATTGTGTTCAGAAAAGGTGGGCTAGAGAAGTGGTTAACAAAGTTTTAAAAGCAGAAATATTTAAGTTGAAGTTATAGAATAATATATTATAGATAAGTTATATTTCACATTTGTAAATTTGTTTTGTTCTTCACATATGCAGAATAAAGAATATTTAAATAATATGATGTCAGATTTTGTCTTGTAAAAACAGTTACTTTTATTTTCTCATACAATATTTGAGTTTAACAATGACTATACATACACTTGAATAAAAAGGGTTATAGAGCAAAATTCTTGTTATAGAACACATTTTGGAAAAAAATGTGGAAATATTGTGATATTTATCGTTATTGTGAAAATTTCTGAAAATATTGTGATATTTTTTTTAGGCCATATCGCCCACCCCTAAGTGAATGTGTATGAATTAATAATAACTTTATCCTCCCGCAGAATAATGCTCGCCATGGTACTGTACTACTTATATAAACCTAAAAATCTATTGAAAAATCTTTAAAATGGCTTTTTCTATAAATACCCTCCATCAGATTTATATGGGTAAAATAAATCCAGAGGAAACACGAGCTCAGGTTCATAATGTTGGCATTCTTCATTTTAGATGACACTTTTAATTGAAAATTCATCATATTGCCATTCTTCATTATAGATAACTACTTAATTTGTCCTCCCTCTGGACAAAATGCATAAAGAGCTCATAACCATAGTGAGTAATGGCCAATTTGATTACATCGAGTCATCACATTCCCCCGTATCATATCACTGCCTCCTTCCTCCCCTTTATGCAAAAACAATATTATGGCACTGGCAGCACGTGGGCTTGCCTCACTTGGACAAATAACATCTCTGATTCCAAAACAAACTGCTGGCTGACATGCGAAGGCGGGCTTTGCATTCCGGTGCTCCAGGGACCACACAAGAGAGGCACTGTCCAAAGAGTCTACTGCTCAAGCTCACAGTGTCTGCCAGGGCTGCAGCCAAACAGGAAATCATGAAACACCACTTTAGGCCCTTCCTGTTTAATAGCCCAGCCACACTTTGCCATCACAGTTCACAGGCAGGTTGCTTTTTCACACAGCATCATTTGTGCTTTTGGAGATTGATCTGTGGCCCACTGGCACAACTTTATTTATTTATTTAACTTGAATTGTTTCATCTATCGTATAACTTTACTCAAATCTTTATTGTGAAACTGGTCCGTATCCCTGAGTAAAATTAGATGAGCATTTGCACACGAGGCTGAAGTTTCTTATTCGTAATTCTCAATCCACCATACATTTTTTGAACTTGTTTCATAGTTGAAGCTTTTTAACAGAACAGTTTTTTAAAGGCTGAAATTGTGTTGGGCCACACATTACACACAATATATCAATGAAAACAGACGGAGTATTCTTAGTATATGAAGTGATTTGTGCCTCACCCAGTATATGCTTTATGCTCAAAATCACAAATGAACACCCAGCTTCCTATTCGATTCTAGAAAAGGGTTCCTTCCTTGTTCAGCCAGTCTAATTTCTGCTCCCTGAAATGGGTTTTCTATACCAGCAGTACCAAAATGGGTCTGCGAGCTAATTTAGCCCCCCCTTTAAAGGGTTAAATCATCTTGGGCCACACATTACACGCAATCTATGAATGAAAACAGACATATGGGCAATTTCACGGTAACCTAGGCCACTAGTGTCTCACAGGGTCAAAAATTCAAAGTGTGTTTTTTACTTATTTTCCAATTAATATTAAATCATAATGCTTTATATTTATTGAATATTTTGGTTTTAAGGCTCCAACAATTAAGGTATTTTCACAGTAATAGTAATAACGTCAGTGAATTGGAACAATTTATTGAATAATCTCATAAATCAGCACCCCAATATTTGGTATATAACACAAAAGGCCATTCTTTTTTGCCTACTAATTAATTAACAACATGACATATTAATTTAAAAAACCCTGTTCGCACCATAAAAACATCATATTTGAGTGAAAAAAATGAATTTATCAGAAAATGTTAGCCATAATTTGTATTTAATTAACAAACATTATACCCAAAGAAGACATGTAATGGTATTAATTAGCAACAAACCTGCTAAAACCAACCAGTGGACACTTATAAAGTTTCCAGTATAAACAGGTGTGACATTTATGTCATCGCTAGAATGTTTCATCTCATTAAACGAAGGTGATTAATTTGTGTCGGAGTGGACATTTTTTGGACACGAACAAGCATTACATTAACACCCCAATATATATTTGGTAAATAACACAAAAGGACTTATTTGCCTAATAATGAATTAACAACAATACATGTCAATTAAAAAAACCTGTTCACACCATAAAAACATAATATCTGAGTGAAAAAAAATAATTTATCGGAAAATGTTAGCCATAATTTGTATTTAATTAACAAACATTATTTTTTCACTCTCTTCTTGCAGGGATATTCCCTGGACGCACTAAACCAGAAGGTGACAACTTTCTCTTTCACGTCATCTGCAATACGGTCATCCCTGGCTTTTCTTCGGCTCGTTTTCCCTATGCTCACGCGGTGATATACATTCTTGCTGATACCCAACGACATAGCATGTCGGTACGTAAGCTTCCCTTGCTTGGCAGCAGAGGCAAGCTCATAGTACGATCGCCTCTTCTTGTCACCCTTTGATGTTTTGGCATCTTCCACGATGTATCTTATTCCCTCATCTATTGGGTTGGTTGTGTCCTCGTCGTAGAGCTTTCGTTTCAGTCCACGGCGTTCTAGTTCTGCGCGTCTTTTTGGCGTTGTAGACGTCGTAAGCTTGTCCACGATATCAGCATACGTTCTAGGGGATTGACTCATATGCTCCTGAATCAAATTCACTTTACGGTACACAGTCGATCGACTAGTCGATTGCCGGGTTTGATGCGTCAGATCGACAGGAGTCTGGTCAGTACACACAGTGCGTTCCTTGGCATTTCGAGTTGCATTTCTCATCGTTGTACCTTTCGTCCTGTCAGATATCACCTTTTGCCTCGAGCGAGATTCTCTGGATTTCTGACGATGAATACGCCAGTATTCACGTTTCTCACCAGGAGACAAGTCACGCTGTTTTTTTCTTGGTGGTTCACAAGTACGAACTGTAGATTTCGGTGGTACACTTGTTTTCTTCTGTCTTTGAATCCGTTTCTGTTCCGCCCATTTTGTCCTCTTATCTGTCTCCTGCGAGGTCGGCACGGTCTGTGTGCGAGTATGCCATCGTTTCCTTTCATCTTCTTTTCGTGCCTTTGCCTTTTCTGGTTCCTTCTCTTCCAACATCCTCCTGTACAAAGTTGACCTGCTCGGTGTGCGTGTCTGTGGTGTGTCACTTGATGAAGTCTCCTCATCACGGACAGTTTCAGTGTTACATTGACGTTGTGTGTGTCGTCGCCAAGGAAAACTGACGACCAGTTTATTGTTTTTATGGTGAGGCATGGTTAAATTTGGCACTAAACTACAGTCATGCGTTACTAGTGAGAAGTCTGTTTCATCTACATGTACATCTTCAGACTACAGATTCACTATAGAAGAAACCTGAAATGGAAGCAAATGCATGCATTACAAGACCACCACCAGTTCATAAAGAGTACCGTATTCATTAAACAACCGCCACCTGTTAATGAGAAGTATACATGCATTACAAGACCGCCACCTGGTTTACAACATGGTTAATGATATGTATACATGCAAATAAGACCGCCACCTGTTAATGAGAAGTATACATGCAATAGAATACCACCAAAAGTTAGTAAGAAGTGCATAGGCATAATACAAGACAACCACCGGTCAATGAAATCGAGTACCATACATTATTTATTGAATCTAAGGCAATTGTCCAAATATGTCCACTCCGACACAACATAATGATGGTTTACTGCATTGCTTCTATTGGTAGTATTTCACGTAATTGATGAATATGTGAGTTGTAAATGTTGACAACCTGGTATAATTTCCCAAAACAACTTGTTTAAAGTTAATTTCATATGTCATATTTTGACATAAAATCAGCTTTAATGCTATTTTCAATATGCATGCAGCTAATATAGTTCCAACATTTTATACTGGTACACATTAACAAGATTATTTGCATGTTCAAAGTTTGATAGCAATAAGACTAATTACCGTATTTCGAATTAAATTGAATATTGTCTCATGGTTGTTGAGAATATGAGCCGCATACTCTGTCCAAATGTTGTGTCGGAGTGGACATCATGCGGGACATCATGTTTTAGGCACATTAATATTGAATTACTTAGGATATATACAAACACTGTATGTATTATAATATTGCAGTCTGTCAGCTTCTATGAATAACTCAAGACTTTATATATGTAAGAACATTAAAAGGACGAGAGACACTTTACATAATGTGTCGGAGTGGACATTTTTGGACGGACAGTATTCAATTCCCCACCAATTAGCTGATTTGCGAGTAATATATAATCTTGAATATTTATTGTGTAGCCAGTCATGTTGTCTTGTATATAAATGAAAAATAATAGCCTTGCATATTTATTTGCATTAAATATAAACCAATGTGTCGGAGTGGACATTTTGGACGGACAAATGTACGACAATCAAAATTACATAAAAAGTAGATATATATTTGATCCACACTCATTGATGATAGCTTGTATTTTTTGGAGCGCATCACCCAATTCAAATTGTTGCACATTTTTCACATAGCACACATACAATCAACAACAATGCAGTTCATGTAAACGATTTATTGAAATGAGACACACAAGTCCGTCCAATAACAAGACACTTTTGGACGCTGTAACAAAAGTATTCGTCGGATTTACTTGAAATTTTGCACCATGCTTGCCCATCAATTGTTTTATCAATAAATTACAAACACATACAGTCACACACAATTTGAGACAGAGTTCTTAGATCATTTATCAATTATTACTGATGGCCTAGGTTACTGTGAAACTGCCCATATAGTGGTGTTAAAAAAAATAGCAGTACAACATCAGTAACCTGATGAACCACTGTTATTTGTAGTAGTGATATTTCTGCATGGCAAATAATTTACTTGTAGATCTAGTAGTGTAATAGAAAAACAACAGACCCAACTGTCATGACATGCACGCTGCTTGTTCTGCGTAATTGACTCATTCATTGAAAGGGGCGTGTTCAAAATAATAGCAGTGTGGAGCTTCATTAGAGAATTCATTAATTCTGTGAAAAAACAGGTGTCATTAATTGTCATTTATTAAGGAAGAAGGGAAGCAAATGTTTCATTGTTAGAAAATATATTTCCTTTTTTTGGGGGGGCGTGGCAGTGAGCGTGGCTTCTCACAAAAAGGCAAGTAACTTCCCAACAGATTCACATAATACCACAAAACCTTGCGGGAATGGTGGTCATGGGGCAAGAAGTGATTACATTTTTACACTGATTGCCCAAAGGAGGGTGTGGCAGTGCATATAACTTCTGAACGAATTCACGTAACACCATGATACTTTGTGTGCCGACATCAGACAAAGAAAACTAAGAGTTAATCAATGCCAAATTACACAAGTACATACTGTATATCTGAACTAATGGTAGCAGCCATGAAAATCGATAAGATGTTCAGACAACTGTATACCGGTAATCAAAAAAGGCTTCTATTGTGATTGTGTCCCACTCACACACTCACACTACCTTCCAAATTAAATGCCATAATCAGAATCGCATTGTTAGTCACCAGGGTAATTGTCCTTATTGTCCTTATTAATTTATCCATTTTCATTTTCATTTTGGGGTGAAATATCAATTTAAGTATCTGTAATGATAGAGAAACAACTCAGGCTCTTAATATTGCATCAAACAATCGGAAATGCTGGATTGAACACATTCATAGGGGAGCCTGCTCAGAGAGCTGGTAAATTCCTCAGGCCAGCTGAACAACTTTTGAGATGGAGACGGGAAACCCTACACTCTTTGTCAGTGTTGAAACATTATATGCTGGGAAATGCCTTTTTACCTCAAGGTCTTTTTTAAAGCTTACTTTTTAAAGACTGCTACAAGTTTAATGTACCAGTTTTGTTCCTTTCGCTCAAAACTGAAAAAAGGATGCACAATTGGTTGTGGCATTATGTAACAATATATAAACGTTATCGTTGCAAACTGCTTCAAAATATCTAATAAAGCTTAAATAGCATCTATGGTCCCAAGATTTGGGATAGCCATTTATTATTTTACCCCCTCATCAAACAACAAAATACTGAGACGAAGTGTGGAAATAGTGGGGTTTTGTCATTCTAATAAACCAATAAATACATTTTCATATTTCAATTTGTCGTCTTGATCGAGAGTCTCTAAGGAGGAATACAGAGGCTGATGCACATGGTTTTGGCGTCCACTGTCCTGTAGTCAGCATGGCTTCATGACAGCTCATAAAATCTGAGACAGGCCAAACTGCCGAGCAGCAGGACTCTGCTCTCCCAGGGTGACATCACAAATGTGCTTGGTGGTAAAGAGCTTGCAGGTGTTTACAGCCAGTGTGCAGTCAGGGTGTGAAGTGACCTTCTTCACACCACCTCACAGTCTGAGCCACTGTGCTTGCAGCGGAGCTTTCTCATAAAACCAGTAATGCTTAAATTTGGAATGTTAGACGAGCAAACACAACAAGGAACAGTTAAGAAAGTTCAGAAAAAAAAGGCTTTTAAAAAATAAATCATCATAATGACAGGATGGTAAATAATGACACAGAACATAACCGTTTCATGGGCGAAACAGTCTAAAATGAATCTGACTAAAAATCTAACCACTTGTAATTCTTCAACTAATGTCCCTTGATAAAGTTCACTCCTAGTAACTGCATTTACTATAGCTGCAAGTTACAGGATGGCTGATTGAAAAGCAACTGTTTGCGGAAACCTCGCCTTTGGTGTAAAAGGCGTCTCAGCATGCTGAAGGGAAAGCATAACCTTACACAAGGCATTCAAGATGGATTTCTTTTTCAAAAAAATAAGGAAATAAAACCCATAAGTATATACTATAAAGGAAATGGTCCTATTTTTGCTAGTTGGCTGTCAGCTTAATTTATTACAGTTCCATCTCCTAGCAGAACATTTGCTCCAAGGCTTTAGGTAAGAATAATTACAGCAATGTTCCCTGCAAAACTATATTCTCACCATCATCAATATAACATTAAATTAATAGCCATTCATGCTGACGGTCACGCTGACCCCTGCCGAAGCCAGTTCAGCAAAACAGGCATGAAGCACAGTAGGACTCTCAGTATATTCAATAAGGGGGAAAATAGAAGGCCATGCAATTGGAGTAACGTGATTATATTGTAGAAATGAGCACTTTTAAAAGCTTATGTGTGCAGTCCAAATTACCCTCCTGTGACTCATTGATCTTAATATAAAACAGATCAAAATTAAATTTCCTCTGGAAGTCTTCTGTGTGCCCCTAAAGGCTAGATGTGTTCAATATATGGCTTGGAGTCAGTGCATCAGACTGAACCTTTCTGTCTCTGATCTTTTTTCATCCCTTTACGTAACAGCACAAAAGGCTTTGTTTAAAAACATAAATAAAATGAAGCATGCTGGAGGCCTCAAACATACAGTTCCTCTCTTTCTAACCAGCGCACAGATGCTGAAACATCGGACTAAAACAGCCTTAATCACAATTCTAAGGCTCAATTGCTTTTTGGGATCAGCTCGTCAGGCCTATAAGGCTCTTGAATAAGGGGAGGGGGGTAAAAAATCTATTTACAATTATCCTCTACAATCTTCAGCAAAGACTACACCATATGCTTTGCCGCAGTGCACTGTGAAGGTTTTAAAGACATTCTTTTCTGGTGATTTTCTCAAGAAACTTAGGGTAGACCTGCCAAATTCTTTTTTTAGGAAAAGCAAGACTCAATGAAAACCTCTGGTGGGCAACAGGGAGTTTTCACAACGGATTTATTACAATTTCTTTGCAAAAGAACAGGAACTTTATCCAGTTAATTTAATCTCAAAAGACTGTAAAACCTAAATGTCACCTCTACATTTTGGCTGTAATTGCTGATAAGCCTGTCAATATCATTTTGGGGAATCAATCCATAAATAATCCAATATCCATTTTAACTGATAAAAATATCAGAAAATACAAAACAATATTGTTCCCCATTGCCGTTTCCAGGATGAATGTATGGAACGCTAAATAGCAGCCCACATGGAAAGCCCACATGCTATAAAAAATTACAGTATACCAAAACTGAAAATCAAATTTTTAAAAATGAAATGCTTCCCCCCCCCCCCCCCCCTTCTGTATCATGTCAGTGCTAATCATTGCAACCTCCATTGATCTGGGAAAGCACAGACCAGCATGTACCTTCCTCATAAGCATGTCATGCCCTTCACCTCCTCTTATCACACGGCAGTTCACAAATCAGGCTCCCACAGACATGAGTCAGAGGAGCACACTCTGGGCCAGATTCAGAGTTGAGATAAACACGCGCAAATGGGACTTAGCTACAGCTACTTGTGATTCAGACATTTCACTTACCCGATGTTTTAAGCGTCTCTACAGTATATATGCGGCAGTATGCGCGCGGGGTTGGAGATTTGATGAAAATGAGGCATTTCTACAAGTTGTGCAAGATACGCATAATTCAGAGTTTTCACTTAATCATTTAATAATATTTTTCTGCACAACTTTGATCAGAAAAAAAGGTGCTTTATGTCTAGCGCCGCCAATAGATTATTATGAAAAATACAGCATCTTTCGCATAAATGGATATTAGAATGAGTGCATGTTATTTCAACATAATATTGGTCATACTTTTCTTTGCATAGCTAACTTGCAATTATCAAAAAGCTGCCATAAAAAGAAAAATATCTAAAAGTAGGCTATGATTGACCGTCTGGTATATCATACCAGACCAATATTAGATGGATTAATTGATAGACAGCGTCTGGATAATATTCGCTTTGACAGAGTCGATTTGTGTCAGCACAGCTTCTCCAAAATTATTAAATTGAAGACGTCATATATAGGCTATTGTGTTCAACCTGTCATGGGTTTACAGCTCACCGTTTCTGTTCTGCGGACGTTTCTTTTCGGTGCCACGGGACGGCGCACCTGCCGTGTTTTCCGCTTACCTGCACTCATTCGTTTCACCTCTGCCAGCGTCTGCTGGTTATTTAAGCGCTGCGATTTCCTGTTTAGTAGCTTTTGTGTTATTTCGTTCCCCATTAAGCCAGGTAACCGGTATAGGACTGAGGAATTAAGCCAGGTAACCGGTATAGGACTGAGGAATTAAGCCAGGTAACCGGTATAGGACTGAGGACTGCATTTCCTTTTCCTTTTTAAGAAACGCAGGAACCTTGTTTAGTGTCTGAGTGCAGGATTAGCTCCGTTGGATCTCTCTATCTTTTTCTGTCGCTCTGTTCTATTTTTTTCCTTTTTGCCTTTCTGCCCTTTCTTAGGCAGTTACCTTATTTTCCCTTTACTTCATTACTAGGGCTTCGGTCCTTTCCCTTTTCTCTGCTCAAGCCTACAAGCGTTTTACTCACTTTTCCTGGGTCACTTTTCTTTTTGCTTCGTTTCTGACTGCCTCTTTATTTTAGCTCTGTTATTGAGCTGGAGGCAGCCTCTATTTAATGCTCCAGTCCTCTTTATGTTAGCTCTGTTATTGAGCTGGAGGCAGCCTCTATTTAATGCTCCAGTCCTCTTTATGTTAGCTCTGTTATTGAGCTGGAGGCAGCCTCTATTTAATGCTCCAGTCCTCTTTATGTTAGCTCTGTTATTGAGCTGGAGGCAGCCTCTATTTAATGCTCCAGTCCTCTTTATGTTAGCTCTGTTATTGAGCTGGAGGCAGCCTCTATTTAATGCTCCAGTCCTCTTTATGTTAGCTCTGTTATTGAGCTGGAGGCAGCCTCTATTTAATGCTCCAGTCCTCTTTATGTTAGCTCTGTTATTGAGCTGGAGGCAGCCTCTATTTAATGCTCCAGTCCTCTTTATGTTAGCTCTGTTATTGAGCTGGAGGCAACCTCTATTTAATGCTCGAGTCTGCAAGCTTTTAGCCCACTTTTCCTGGATCGCTTTCTGTTTGGCATATATTCGCCGGGAAGCCTTCTCTTCCTTTTTTAGTTATCCTTATCCCTTATTAGTGGTTTTCCACATCTGTGGTTTTCCACGTCTCACGGTCGCATTTGGCCCTCCGCACCCACCGCCCTCACACAACCACTGTAGGCTACATGACTTCATTAGGTAAATAGTTTTAAAATATCAGGGCCCGGTGGCATAAAACATCTTTCAGTGCATAGTACTAATTAAGTATTTTTTTAAAGATTTATTTAAGTAACGTTATCTCCCTTAAATATTATTTTCCCTTTAAGCATTACCTTAAAATTCCCTTGCAAAAAACACCTTAAGGGAAAATTTGAATTCCAAAACTAGAGAGTCCTTTCAAAAAAACCATATGTCTATGATAACCGTCTTTGGGAATAAACTTTTTAGTTAAAAGTAGGCTAGGCTAAAGATATCTAGTGAGCACAGCTTACACTAGGCTAGGCCTACTAGTTCACTATTTTTAATATTCCCTTTTTTCTGTAGGCTAAGTATAAACCGAAGTATTTTTATTATTATTATTGTTTATTTTTGCATTTATTTTAATGGGATCTATAGTAGAATAGGTGTGGGTGTGGCTTTAATATTTAATTACAGAGTTATTTAAATTTGTAGACATAATTTTAATAAAATATATTGATTATCCGTATATCCTTGAATTATTGTTGTACATCACACTCATCGTCATTAATTTTATGTGATTTAATTTAACTATTTTGACAGTTACATATAAACTGAAATGTAGCCTACTACTTCTAAGAATCACAGTAATAATGCCAATAATAAACCTTACATTTTTATACATTATTTTAATAAGTCACCCTTCTTCTTTGTTGATAGTCAGAAATAAATTGAAGAAAGGGAGGGGAAAAAAGGAAATAAAAAGACTAATGTTTGCACTTTTTCTATTTCAGAAATTTTTAGGCTAGGCAGGTGATGCAATAACCTCTGGCCCAATCCCAATACGTCCCCTCATCCTTTCCTTCATGAGCACTGATCTAAAACTAATTAGATTGGTGAAAGCAGACTAGACAGTGTTGGTAACATAAATTGCTTTCAGTGCAATGCACATGAAGGAAAGGATGAAAGGAGATTAAGTTATTTAAGAGTATTGGGAAGGTGTGTGTGTGTGTGTGTGTGTGTGTGTGTGTGTGTAACCTGATGCATATAACTCTGTGACTTAAACAGGTATGTTTTGTGCTATTTTGTATAATTTTATTTTTTTAAACAACCTAGTTAGATAGCTACCTATTAGGTATTAGCTATGAGCTAAGCTAAACCCGAATAAGGCTCAATGATAATGTATGGGGAATCTGTGTAAACAAGACTAGGCTAGCCTAGCTCAGCCCGGACGCCTGTATGCAGCCAGTGGGGAACATTTGACAAGGTGGATATTGTTCTGGAGCATGCAGGTTGGCTTGCATACCGAGGCGACGGAGTGCATCTGATTCTCAAAGGTATGTGTGTCAGAGTATGTGAGCGGGAGCGAGCGAGGAGGGGAAGCGGACGTAATTCAATTAGAGTGATGAGCACTATTAGGACGTTACCACTCCGCAAGCTCCAGTTCACTCCGGTTTATATATTGTGATAAAAATGGACATTGCATTTTTTTGTTTTGATACCACATTAGTTTAGTTCATAAAATATACATTTATGAATCGTTTTGTTAGCCTATATGGAGAGTTGAAGTTGTTTTAATGACCTGGTGACATTTTCTGTACACATTGACAGCATTCTCACAAGTTTTTTTATTTGCTCAAAAACAATATCTCAATAACAATATCCTCTGATCTGCTTGGAGTTTACTTGTCTCCACTCCTCTCCAAAATAAAATGTTTACTGAACCGCAGTGTCCAGACAGTAGCTTACGACCCCTGCAAATAGCCTACATATGTTGTCTTTTATGTGGGTGGTTTAGGTCTGATCGGCTGTTTGTAATGAGCAATTATTTTTCTGCCGCATTTTTACCGTAATTTCTCGAAATTTAGGCATGGCGACCCCTGCTTTTAACTCTTTTGCGCGTACCATCACAAATATGTGATCATTCCAGAACTGGCCCAAAAGCATACCATCACAAATATGTGATTAGAACGTATAATTAGAATGTTCAGTTGAGAAAGTTGTCACAAGCGTCACTGCCTTCTAAAGTGCAAACATGACTCCAATGTGGTGCCTACAAGTCGTTTATTGTTGTTCTATAATACAAATTATGTTACTATAGTTGTTATCATCACAGTAGTCATCTAGTTTCTTTTGTAGCCTACTGTATAGGATGACCATAGATTAGATTTTTTTTTAAATGCTATGGGCAGACGCTATGTCATTTTGAGTATTATAAATACTCAAGTTTTTAAAGTTTTAAATAGGATAGTCTCAACTTTCTGCTGATGACGATATTATCTTTCTACTCCATATATTAAGCGAGATTTAAATTACGACAGTAACCAAACCATGTTGTTGATTTCTTCAAATAAATTAGAAGTAGCGATCCGCCAAGTTCATTAAAGGCTACAGAACATTAATTCAGACATATATCAGCATTAACAGTTAGCCCATATGTTATACCATAACATAACTTAATGAAGAGAACAGGCCATTCAGCCCAACAATGCTTGTCATCTTCCTACCACTAAAAGGTACCTAGCGTTCCCCTACACAAGATAGCATCCAGCACCATATCAAGCCTGGTCTTGAAAACAAGTTTATGCCTCTACTACATGACCATGTTAACTTGGACTTTGTGCAGAATTTATGCATGTTGTTGTTTGTACCTTTGGGCATAAAAGTTGTCGACCAAGCATTCAACGAACAGGAGGCTAAATGCTTTGAATTGCAGTTTATTTATTTATTCGTCACTTGACAGGTCACGTATTTGCCGGAACCACAGTCAATAAAAAATGTGCTTTGAACTCAGCTTACTTTTTGTTAGTTGATGGTCCTCTGACATTGATTGAGTTTTAACCATTGGCGATGTCTTCCTCTGGAGATTGTAGCGATCTGGCCTAACTAAAAAGTTGTGAGTAAAATTTCAATACCAATGAATTAAGTCCCACTGGTGAAACAATATTGACTGGGCGATAACGACTACGAGAAAGATTATACATTTCAGCCAATTGACCTAGCGCACAAGCCACATAAAGCATACAGGACTCTCTTACACTCTGTGTTGTTCCACAATAATAATAAAGAAATACACAGAAGGTTGTCTGTTTACTTCAAGTAAAGGTAGCATTGGTTTTCATATGTTTCCATAGATTTGGATAGGTTTATGTATGTTTTTGGACACCTATATCCATTCCCCTAATCTTTTGCAAAAGTTGCAAGTTCTGTAATCATATGGATGCAAATATATTTCAAATGAATCAAAAGAGTTTATCTGTTGAACATTTTCTTGAATTACTGTGATGCACAATTATCCATTTTGGACACCAAGGTACACCGTTTCAAATGACCTCATGGGACTTGAGCAGTAATACATATCCATTTCATATTTTGTACACATGCAGAGAGAAACCAGAAAATGTTAAGTTTTTACCTTATTCACATCATTGACTCTCAGGGGTTCACTGTAAACTGTAAAGTGGTGGAATTTTGTTTTTCACTGGGGGTGGTGTATTCACTGCCCATAATTGACATATTAATTATGAAAATACATAAATTTAAGCCATGATCCTAAATGGTACAAAGGGTCTTCTTTAATTGAAGCCATCATTGGTGTGTGTGTAAAATCTTGAGTTATAAAGCTATAAACAGAACAGTACAAAACAAGTGAAAATGGGCAAAATTAAGCCTCTTTGCGAAGGGGTTTAAGTAATTCACATAATTTCTTAATGGTTTAACAAGCTACCCTTTGGGCTGAAATATACATGCTGTCTCTTATGCAATGAATGTATTTGAACCGAAAACTAAAATCCAATCCAGTTTGACCCCACCCCCACCCCCATATTGAGCCAGCACTGTCCTCATCTCGCTGCAGAGGACTGGGGAAAACTGGGATGAATGCAGGCCATTCATGTTGGAGGCATGCCTGGTATTTCTACAAGCCCTCCACAAACACAGGTGCTGTGCTGGGAGGAGGGAACGGAGCAAGAATATTCCACTCTAAAAGACATCAACTGCCACAACGCATCTATTCTGACAAGGGGTGCACCTATTGAGAATTTTTCATCCCAATATACAATATTTTCTCATTGCCAACCTGGTGAAATACACGGTGCCAGCCAGCTACCTCTTTTCACACCACAGTGTCATGGATCGTGCCTTCCTTCCATTATCTCCACGCTTAGTATTCCTTTTTTCCATTTACCTGTAATCTACCGTATTTTTCTGTGTTCCGCTACGGGTTTTGCTTTCGCCTCGGTGATTAGTGAGTTCACCTGTCCTGTATTTCCGCTCACTATTTATACCCCGCTTCCTCCTTTTCTCGTCGCTTCCATGTTATTTCATGTAACATTCTAGCCGGTAGAGGTATAGGAGTTGTGCGTGCTATCGACTGCTTTGCTTCTCGACGCGGGACTTCTCCTTCCTTTCTTTAGTTCACTCCACAACGGGAGTTAGATAAGTGTAACCGCTTATTTCTTTTGTTTGCTCGGATATCGAGCATCTCGCTTTTTATCGCGAGGTTATTTGTGTTCTCCTTATTTTCCCCGTCCACTACGGATTATTGTCCGTCTTATTGGTGTTCGTTTAGAACACTTTTAGATTCATCATCTGTCGCACCTATTTCCTCCGTGTCTCTGGGCATAGAGATCCCCTACACGCAGTTACAAGCCGACACACACAGAGTGGTGTCAGAAGACACCCAATCATACGCGTGCACAGAGAGCAAGCCACGGGCACCCGGATGGCCAATGGGTCACTCAAGATATCACTCTGCTGCCAGATATGCAGTAGATATGGATGGATAACTTTAAGGGTTGTTTCTCCTGACAAATTTTCCTATTGAACTCTATGGAAAAATAAGTCAGGAGAAGAAACCATTCAAGTTATCCATCCATATCTACTGTATTTCTGGCAGCAGTGATGGTTTAAGGCAGGGGTCGGCAACAGGCGTCCCGCGGGCCATTGTTGGCCCGCCAGCAATAATATTTGGCCCGCCAGATAATTTTGAGATTTGAAAAAAATATATATATATCTGTTTAAAAAAAAACAGTCCCACGTATAGGCTATAATGTCCGAATAGAGAATCTACCCACACCTGAAGAATGCTTATTGTACTTTTATCCATGTTGAGAGTGAATGACACGCACAGACAATCAGGCAGCGGGCTGCACTGACGCTGAACCCCTAGTAGTGAATCAAAATAAGTAGGTGGACAACGCGTGGTGCTGAAATAGCCATAGCTGAAATGTGTGGTTTGAAAAAAATAACACCAGCTCAGTAAATCATTCAAACGTAATGTTTACTTATATGTGACTGCACCACACATGTAAACAGTAACAACGCAAATTCAGTTTAATTTAATGAAAAACATCAAAAACAACAAAATCGGCGCAAAAAAAAGCTTGATCCGCTTGATCATGGAGTGCGAGGGGTGGTGGTGCATAGGCCTATGCTCCTGAAACGACAGAGCAAACACGCTACATTAGGGATAATAATTAAATGAGCCATTCATTAAAAATATAAAAAATACAATTAGGCTATTAAATGCAATAACGACAGGCTTAGTACTCACTTAATGTGACAAACTGGCATCTCCCATCGGTCACTATTCGTTGGATATCTGGTGATATGGACGTCACTTTAATCCGCAGGCAGTTTTCAAGGTTTTTATGCGTCAATCGATTCCTCTCGTGCGTCTTTGTGACACTGATATTTAATTGATACAACTGCTGTCCGCTGTCGGGCGTTTTGCACGTAAAGTTTTTCACTCTCTGATTACACCTGTGTAAACTGTGAAGTGACAATAAAATAACTTGAACTTGAACTTGCTTTGGTACTCATATCGGACTTTTCTTTTGAAACACGGAACTACGTTTCAACGTTGTTGAGAATCACAACACAAACTCGCTAGTCAAGCCAAAATACTGCAGTGCAATGGATTCGGTGAGTAATCCCCACTGCTACGTAGTTAAGAAATGTATTCACATTTTTCGAAAGAAAAGTCAGATCATTACACCAGATCCCGATATGAGGACCAAAGCATTAGAACGTGTCACATTTTTTAACGATCAATTACTTAAATTAGCCTTTTATTATGTTCTAGCCCGCCACCTAGTGGCTCAGAAAACAATTGGCCCGAGGCCAAATTTACTTGCCGACCCCTGGTTTAAGGCTTGTTTGATACATCAGACCCTTGATAACTTAGAGCCATTTAGCCAACCATGTGTTCCATACTGGTCCAGTGTAATTTACAGCTAAATCTAGTCCCACCCCCCAATTCCCATAGAGATCCATTCAAATGCAGAGACATTTAGTATCGCTTGTAAGAGTACCAGAAAATAAAATATCATGAGTCTTTTGATGTTGTTGGGTCACAGACATCAGGAAGTCATGGCATGCAAAGGATATGCAACCAAATATAAAAAATGTATACTTTATTATACATATAAATACAGGGGTGCCAATAATTGTGGCCAACATGGTTTTGTTAAAAATAATTATTTCTTGATGAGGGATTTTTTTTTTTTTTTTCTTATAATAAATTAACGTCAATTAAAGGTTGGATTTAAAAAAAAATTTCACTGTGAGATTAAGCTAATTCACCAAACAGTGAATTTTTTACAACCCTTTTTACTCATCTTTACCAGGGGTACCAACAAATTTGAGCACGTCTGTATAGAACTAAGCGATCAGAATCATATTACCGTAATTTCCGGACTATAAGCCGCTACTTTTTTCACACACTTTGAACCCTGCGGCCAATACAACGGTGCGGCTAATCTATAGATTTTTACGAGCTAACAGCCTCCAGGGGGGCGCTCTAGCAGGAAGCGCAAGAGCGAGACAGACAGAGATAATGCGCCGAGGAAGACGCTAGTTTGATTGTGTTTTGAACAGCCGTTTTGCGCATCATGCACACACCCTCATCATGGAAAACACACGAAGAAATGCATATGATGCAGCTTTTAAGTTAAAGGCAATCGATCTGGCTGTCGAAGAAGGAAATAGAGCTGCTGCAAAACATTTTTAGGAAACGTGCCTGATTATTACAACGGTATTTGCATTGGGTGAACGCGATCGCGATCGCATAGCAAATACAGTAAAAAATAATAATCGGTCATCAGAAAAACTACCAATAATAGGCCCACAAAAAAATAACAATTACGTAGGCCTACTGATCGACATTAGATTCGTTTTATTGGGCTATTCAACAACGCGATAGGGCTACTTACTTTTTCCACCTCGCTGGTTTAACTTGCAGGGCGAACAGGCTAATCCGTTTTGTTTTTTTCCTTCGTTTAAAAGTTATTATTTTATTTTTTTTAATCCTGCGTTGTTAACATAGTAACGGATGCTCGTTTTTTTTATAAAGCAACATTTAACCAGGAAAACATGACATTTCAGTGCAAATTATGTCAATATGTCATTTAAATGTGTACATTAATAAAATAATAAGTTTAACCGACTAGTATTTCTGGTGCCGACTAGCGAGGGTAGCAACGTTGAATCGTCTAGTCGACTAAACGCGCACATCCCTACTGTGTATCATCTTTCTGTGTACGTAAATATCTCATGTTACAACGTGGACACCTGCGGCTTATAGACAAGTGCGGCCTATATATGTAAAAAAAAAATTTTTCTTCTACATTTCGTTGGTGCGGCTTTTATTCAGGTGCGCTCAATAGTCCGGAATTTACGGTACATAGCCTAGAGATAATGTACTGCGTCTATCCTCCTGATTTTCTTTTTCATCCGGCAGTATGCCTTTATCAGGTTGCAGTGTACTTTTTTTTAAAATATCAGATATAATGGGCTGCTATTCAGCATCCTTTTTGGGGGGTGCGTTCTTTCAACTTCTTCTATTGTTCGTACTCTTTTCCATTCCTCTCAGAATTTTCTCTTTCTGTCTTTATCTTTCTTTCTCGCCAGTAGTCATCTCGATTTCTGTCAATTTCTCTTCACGTATTGCATTGGGAAGCTGCTGAGGAACGTTGACAGTACCACGTATGACGTCAGCGTTTTGACAAATACATTTTTATGAAATTTCTTTTTAGTATTTTTATGAAATACAAAAAATTATGGAGGTGGGGCAAAAGCAGTACTGGAAACACTTCTTAAACATCGATATCCAACATTTATATAACATTCATATGTTTTATGATTACGTAATCTTATACCAGAGTCATTTTTCTTTCACATTTTTTGAATTTCCAGTGTTTTAAATTATCTGGTGATGACATTTTTAGCCAGTATAACATTGACGTTAGCTCAGCTCAGTTTTAACGTGAGGTTGCTAAATCTGCCCATATGCAGACCAAGCACAGCTATGTGTAACGTTATGATGCATGCAAAAACTTTTCGTGCGATGGAGCAGACACTCCCACCTCTGCATTTCTAGACACTGATTACGGAGATACTTTATCCCGTCCGATTCCGAATCGGGCATAAACAATCCAGACGTCCTGTGATAACAATTACTTGACATTGTCCTGAAAATGTATCCCGTCTGAACAGGGCTAAATACAAATAATATAATATAATACCAATCAACATATATTACTTTTTATAAAACTTTGCAAGTATGATCATATATGATTTTTACAGACCTTCTACATATGGGCAGATTTAGCAACCTAACGTTATAACCCGCACATAAGCATGGCAAGCTGAGTTAATACTTAGCCTATGTGCTTTGTCAGCTAGCCAGGTCTGCACAGTGCACACTCCGGGAGTAAGGTTAACGTTAGCTGAGCAAGCACGATACGTTTCTAAGTTAAAAATGCTTCAAACAAAACCTTCATTATCCCTGTCCAGGGAGGCCTCCTAGTGGTTGTCGTCGACATTTCAATTATGTGTATTAAGTAGGCTCTTTCGGCTACTGTATGTGACGATTCTGACAAATATTTATTACGTTGCAAATTTCTCCTGACTTATTTTTCAATAAAACAATTTGTCAGGAGAAACAACCCTTAAAGTGATCCATCCATCTCTACTGCATATCTGGCAGCAGAGTGATAGTTTGAGGCTCGTTTGATACCTCAGACCCTTGATGACTTACAGCCATTTCTGTTATGGTTCGTGGGTTTTTATTTTCTTTACCGTTGTGGTTCTCATCCTGGTTTCACGATTGAGAATCTATCGGATTTTTCCCACGTTCTGTTCCAAGGTTTGCTTTTCCTCATCATTGTTTTCACCTGTGCTTCTACCTGCGGGGTATTTAAGTTCCTCACTTCCGCTTCCCCGGTGCTGCTTTGTCATTCGCCTTTGTATTGAGCCAGGTATAGCCAGGTACTAGCGACCTTGTGATATTAAACGCTGTTTATGTTCATGGGGGACTTGCTATTAGCTTTTATTTCAGGTATAGGTATTATTCCTCCTGTTAGTGTTCTGTGCTATTTATTTTATTCTTTGCTGTTCTCTCTGAAACAGTTTTTTCCTTGTTTGATTTGTTTTGGTTTTACATTGCACCGCCCGAACTCATGTGCTGAAGGTGTTCTTTTCTTTGCTAAGGTTCCCGTTTTGGCTCCAGTATTGAGATTTAGTTTGTGTTTCACTCATTATTCGAGTTCTCCCTATTTTAGTGGGTTGATTTTTGCCTGGCTGTTTAGCCACAAGAAAGTAGTTTCCTGTCTTTTCTTTCTTTGCATTTATTATTCTGTCATTCCCTTTATTGGTCCTCACTCTGAGTGACTTGTTCTGATTCCTCTACCTTCGCGTTTGATTATCCGCCACTAAAATCCATTACAGTACAAAGAAGCCATCATGGATAAGTCAGCAAGGTCTTCCAAGGGAGATCAGCTGGAGGATAAGAACCCAGAGGAGTATGTTAGGTAATTTGAGGCCCAACAGCAGCTACTTACGGGTCAAATATCGCAGCTGAATACCCAGATGAGGTTTCAAGAGGGTTGCCTCCAAAAGTTGATGGAAAGCATGCGCCTACACACAGTTGCATACCAAGCACCTGTACCTGCTGCACACCAAGCACCTGTACCCGCTGCACAGGCTACAGCTCCCCCGGTCCCTGTTGCTCAGATTGGTAGAGAGCCCAAATTACAGCTCACCCTCTGCTATGACGGCCGACCAGGAAAGTGCCGACGGTTTCTTGCCCGATGTTGAAATTTTTTTAAAGCCCAGTTGTCGCGGTTTAGTGAACAAGAGTCTGAGGTAGCGTTCATACTTTCACTACTCACCAGATCCGCGATTGATCCCGGTCAAGTCAGGCACCATTAAGGAAGTTACGTCTCTTCTCACCATGTTGACTCTTCAACAGAAACACATTGAGAGCATTCAGTTTCTGTTGGTCTATTCCCCTGCTTATCCTTTGGTGTTGGGTCACACTTGGATAGTTAAGCACGATCCCCATATTAAGTGGGGAGGGGATAAGTTAGTTATTCCTCAATGGGGTTCCGTGTGTACCGCGCAGGGTCACCTCGCTCCTTCCAGTTTGTCCGGGGAACGTGTTGACATTTCTGATTCCGAGTCTGAGCTGGAAGAAGTTACCTCTCCGCCCAATCACGGAGAGTCTGTCTCAAGTTCTGAGGCTGGTGACGAGAGTCTGGAGTGGGACTCCCTGGCTGATGGATGTTCTAATCGGAGGGAAATTTCTTCTGAGGAGCTCTCACACTCTGAGATTCAGTGGTCTCCTCTCCCTGGGTCCCCTACTCAGAGAGGAGTGACTGGGATTGCAGGAACACTTGAATTGCCTTTGTCTCTCAACATCCCGGCTGAATATGCCGAATTAGGTTTTTAATAAACAGAGAGCAACCACCCTTCCTCCCCACCGGCCTTATGATTGCACTATAGAACTCCATCCGGGTACTACCCCTACTAGAGGGAGTCTATATTCCTTAGCAGGTCCTGAGAGTGCGGCAATGAAGGAATATATCGAAGGGGTGTTGGCCAATGGGTTTATAAGGCCATCTACTTCACCTGCTGGTGCAGGTTTCTTTTTTTTTTTTAAAAGATGGACGGAACATTAACGCCATTACCATTAAGAATCGTTATCCGCTTCCCCTGATGAATTCGGCATTGGAACGTCTCCAGGGGGCCACAGTTCTTTCCAAATTAGACCTCCGCAACGCCTATAACCTGGTGCGCATGCGTGAGGAACGGTGTTGGGTTCCGGCCAGAGATATTGTGTCTGGCGTGAGTGACTTGTTCTGATTCCCCTACCTTCGCGTTTGATTATCCGCCACTAAAATCTATTACAATTTCGCCAACCATGTATTCCATACCGTTCCAGAATAATTTACAGCTAAATCTAGTCCCACGCCCCAATTCCCATAGAGATCCATTCAAATGCAGAGAGGTTATAGTATCACTTATAAGAGTACCAGAAAATAAGATATCAAGTGTCTTATGATATTGTTGGGTCACAGACATCAGGAAGTCATGGCATGCAAAGGATATGCGACCAAATATTCTACATTATGTTAAACTGTCCAATATTTTTTGATGCCCGAAAATGGGGGACTTTGTACAAAAGGTTACATCATTTCTAAACGGTTCATCCGACATGGATGAAAATACACTCAAATTAAAGCTGACAGTCATTGTCATTGTGTCCTTTAAAACTCAAAGTGCTCGAGTACAGAACCAAAATAACACAAAATGTGTCACTGTCCAATGAATTATGGTGCTCACTATAGCTACAGTACTGTATAGCAGTCAGATATAAATAAAAACTGAGTACTGGAAATCCCTGATCCCTTCGGATTTCTGTCTTTCGTGGCTTTTGACCAAGCTAAACTTCACACTTAAAACAGTTTTTTTGTTATTAATAAGTGTTTGTTCTCTTCCAGTCCATTTTCCCTCACAAGTTGATCATGAGTTCTTTTTTTCTACCCGTTCATTAACTGTCTTGACCAGAATCACAGGGGAATGGAAAGAATTCTGTGGAGTGAAAAGAAGAAATTTTAGGTCAAGGTCTCCATTCCACTGTGCTTCCTTCAGGTATTTGTGGGGAAGAATGGGTCTTGGGTCTTTCTGTACAGCAAGCTTGTCTCATGAGGTACAGAGCTCATCACACCTATATGACTTAAAGTAATAAAAACTTTTTTAAATGTTCCCCCCAACTTGAAACTATTTTATCCTTTGAATGATGTTCTGTCCCTAGATGAATATGATAAAATCAGTCCCTGTGAATTAGTCAGTTCAGCTATTTCTATGGGCATTGTGAGCATGTGAGTGTGCCAGAGAGGATGACCTGCTGAATTTCTCGCTCCACCTCTTTGCTATCTGTGGCAGCGCACTGCAAATGGACCCTTATCTCTGCAATACAAGCCAAGGGGCACAGAATGAATTAGCTGCTTCAGTGGCTGATCCATTTCAATCCTCACTGAGCAGCAATTGAATTCCCATCCCTTCCCCTAAGAGGATTTCTGCTTCAGGGATTCACAAGGCTACAGAATTGCAGAGAGTGGAAGACAGAAGGTAGATGGGGGAGAGAAGGGAGTGAAGAGAGAGTGAGAGAAAGAGATAAAGAGAGAAAGAAAAACTATCACCTGCCATATCCTGAGGGAGCATCATAAAAGTAGGCTAATATTCTCAAGAATTGTACTACATTTTATCACATGATTATTATTATTATTATTAATATTAGTAGTTGTTGTTGTTATGACATGCAAAACAAAAACCAGAACAAATCATCCAGCTCTATGTATACAACTACAGGAACATCAGTTATTTCTTTACAAAATTCATTGAAGAAGCAGGCAGATAATGAGTTTTGCAACAGAATGATGCTATAAATCATATGGGCTTAATGCAACCTATCTTTTGTGATCCAAATTATGATGGCAAATGTCTTGTAATTACAATAAATTAAGTGCGTTATCATTCAATAACAATGGCATGAAAATTTCAGATCAATAACATACAGGAAGTGCATGATTAAAATTTGAAATGTTATATTGTTCATAGTCATTGCCAAAACGGTGACATCAAGGGAAAATATTTAGATGCTCTCATCAAAGTATTCATATTTTTTCATCATGTTGTTATTGTTAGTGTGATGGCGAATCAACACTATTGTTATCGACAGGCAACTTACAATATATCGTATATTATTCCTAAAAGCTGTCCACAATCAGCTATAGTTTTCAAGACATTTAACATTATACGTCAACAAATTCCCATAGAGAATGAATGCAAGATATTTCAGCTCGCAATTTCTGTGAGAGGGTAAGTGATAGAGACATGAGCTTTGGCAGTAAGGTCAGGTGAGTCAGCTATTAGGTGCCCATTCAATATAACCCCAACTTGCCACTAGGTGGCAATACAATTACAATTAATTACAATTATTTAACCCCTTCACACTGATGCAAAATTTTGTCAGTTCGCACCTATTTAGGGGTTGTTCTATTTAAGGCTTTACAACTCCAAGTGTGAGCATTACAGAAACTTGACAGTTTACAATGCTAGATGATATTGCCATTATGTAATCCTATAGTTTTTTATATCAATTGAAAGCCCCAGTTATCCTGTTTACAATGGTAAATAAAGTTTAGGTATCTGATGTAATATGATCACACCACAAACATTTTTGCAACGCAAGTTAAGAAATAGAATGGAATAGAATGTTCACAAAATATTCGCTTAGGCTGGAAAGGGTTAATTTCTTTGAGCAGTGTATAATATGTCTATTATGTTTAAGGCATCTTAGCTTACTGTTCCGTTTTACTGGTAGCATGAGATGATCTGGCCTGATTCCGCTACTGCCTAGGTCGTGCTGACATTGACTAAAATACCTTAAGTAACGATTACCTCAATTGATCGTTCACAGACAAAGTTATAAATAGCTTGCTTCACCATGGCAGTAATGTCTAAACAATTAAAATGACAATTTGGCAAAATAACATTATTAACAGTAAATATTAATTTGCCAAATTGTCGTTGTAATTGAACTACAAATGTTATGGTACAGTGCATGAACCATAACATTTGTAGTTCATTTCAAATACATAATGATGTATACCTTATAGCTATCGAGTAAGGTCATTTCGCTAAGGTGATTCTATTGTTTTTCCTGTCAGATCAAAGGTATTCTGACATCAAGTGTATCTAGCATGCAAGTAGCTAGCTACGCAGAACGCAATAAGCTATGTCTCTCGTCTTTTTTTAAAAATGACGTTAAACACGTGTCTATTAACGGGAGTCATTTTATTTGACGGGACTTAAATTATATTCATGCTATAGCCTACTGTATTTGCGAAATCACCTTTCATTAAAACTATTATAAATCTATTCGCCTGATGATGTCATTCTTTATAAAGCCTGCATATCAATTGTTTTAAAGCATAATAAACACCAGATAATATTTGACCGGAATTTCTCCCATTTGTCCGGCAAACTGCAATCTTGTCGGTCACAGTGGATGGAAACCCTGTCCTAAAACCACTTTTTTTTAGCTGATTACCGATATATTTGGACATATCCATGTGCTAGAGATTGATCCTGTTGCAATGTTTAGCATCATATAAGAAGAGTAGTGTATTTTGGCTAACTAGTGCCACAGTGGTGAAACGTAGGCTACTGCAGTTGTAATTTACTATTGGTTGTTGCACAGTATATGTGACATGGTAGTACATGTGATGTCACACCAACTGAACTGGTGCATCTGGCTACGCCCTTCCACCTTACACTATAAATATGTTGTTGTTTTTTTTTCCAAATCCAGCAAGTTGTGGAGAGGAGCATTTGTGTGAGCGACAGGCTATTGATAGAGAGAGGATAGATTGTCAACCCATACAGTTTGCCCGTATGATATACGGATATGCAACTTTTTGAAGGCAACAGGCAAGTCAGGTCCAGGATATCAGTAATTTCACATTAGATGCATGTGATGGGACATGTAAAGAAGAAGTGCTGGCCTTAGAAGAGAGCAGCAGGTGGGATGGGCTGATCCCATTAGCCAAGGCTAATCCTGTGACAATACACGCATAGGTCCCACCCCGACTGTGCAGTCCAATACACGTAGACTTCACCCCTACTGTGCAATCCAATATATTCCACCCCATGTCTACTAGGTTCAATAAACACAGGTCCCCTGTCTACTGATCAGTCTAATACATGCGACTCCCGCTACAGTTGGGTGATCACATCTAGTTAGGCCCCTCAGCAAACGGTGAAGTGTTTTTTTTATCACTACAGAGTGATAATGCACTCTCTATTTTAGATAATACTACAATACATATTCATAACACAGAGAATAATTTTTTTTCTAAGTTTTTACTCAGGCAAGTGAAAAAGAAAAGAACAAAAAAGCATCCTCATTTACGTTCCTTGGTCCTGAAATGAAAAACTAGCAGACATTGTGCAAGAAGATCAGCAACTATGATTAGTGAGGGTTCCCACAGTATTCAATTACTGCCTGATTCCCATCAGTGAGACTAATCCCACCACAGGTTAATGACCCTATCATGCACATGTCAGAGGCTGGGAGACAGAGAGTCAAGGCTCAACACTACGTAAACATAACTCAGCACAGATTGTTTAGACTAATCAGATGCTCAGCTCCATATTCTTATCCATATCCACAGCTGATAAAGCAATGCAGGCAGCACTGTAACCTTGAATAAGGACACCCATAGTGAATAGAAGCAAGAGAGGAGCTGACCATCTGGTTGATATATGAAACTGTACTCTCCCTCTGCATCCTCTAAAGTCACTGGACTGGATTTATCCATCTCTGGGTTGAGCTTTCATAAAAATGTAGATGAGTAAACCAAAACAAACCATTGCTTTCCACTTCTGATTCTGATGTAATATTTGGTCTCCTAAGTCTTCAAATTAAAAATAAAGTCTGCATATGTAATGGGAAAGCAGTTAGGTAGTACAACAGCATGCAAATAGGTTCCATTTCTGTAAGCTAAATGGTGCCTCATCCAACCTGAGCACTTGACGGAACACGACCAAATCTCTATATCATTTCAAAATGCAGTTACGACCAAATCTCTAAGCAGTTACTGACTACGGAAATCCTAAATGATAATTGCGGTTTTCTTTCTAAAATACGGAACTTGTATGATGATGGCTTATATGGTGATGGCTAATGTGGTCAGTGGGTTTGCTCATAGAGGACCAGGTCAGCCAACACATACAATCAACACACACACACAAGCATGCACACACATACACAAACACATATGCACACACACACACACACACACACACACACACACACACACACACACACAGAATGCATGCACGCACACAAGCACACAGTTTCCCTGTGAATTAGGTAATTCAGGTAGTCACCCAGGGTACGGCTGCACAGGCTGAAGATTAGTAGTGATTTTCAGGGTTCAAACCCCCAAGCCTGGCCAGGCTCCAGCACCATGACAATCATAGTGCTGCCACAGAGGGAATAAGCAGAGGCTTCATTCTCAAATCTTGACACAAATCAGAATGATATACAAAATAAATTTGGTAGTCTTCACCGACAAAAATTTGTGTGGATCAATCTATGGCAGCACCCCCTTGTGAGCGCCCAAGACTAAAGTCAGCAAAGGTGAGAAGCCCTGCTGGAATGGAGATGCAGAGAATGGCTTGCCTAATCGACACCCATCAGTCTACAGTAGGCAGTAAACACAGGAGACCAGATTTGACCACCTCATGTTGAAAGCACCAGTAACAGACAACAATGGTGAGGATTGAAAAAGATGAAATTATATCCAAAGCACTATAGCAGGGCTGTCAACCTCCAGTCCTGGAGGGCCGCAGTGTGTTCAGGTATTTTTGGTTTTCCTTCCATCAGCAGCCAATTAAGGCATTGAGAACAAGGTGTGTGGACTCTTTGACCAATCAATAAATGTAAATGAATCACTCTGCTGAAGCACACTAAAAACCAGCAAACACTGCGGCCCTCCAGGACTGGATTTTTACATCCCTGCACTATAGGAACATATTTACAGTGAGTTCCTATACTGTCCCTACCCTAGTCTTAACTTGCCTGTGTCCACTCCCTTGCCTGTGGTCAGCTGCTCCGCAGTAATCACTATGTGAACTGAGACTGTGAAATACATTCACGTGCTGTTCATGTGGCACTGGTGCACTGCAAGAGGCCTGTGAATTCCTAATACGAGACATGCAACCACTGGAACCATGCCCTTGTGAAAATAATACTTTTTCTCCAGACGGGATTTATACCCTGCGAAGTCTACCGGTCTGCATTAATCAAAGGGCAGAATTCAACTGCAACCACCTCAGTTTAATTTCAAATCAACAAGTAAAACAAAACATATAATTTTACACACAGTATGGTTTTAAAGGCATTTGTGATGTGCTCTGGGTCCATATTTATAAAGTATCTGAAAGCAGGAGTGCTGATTAGGTTTACCCTGTCCATATCTTAACCGTCCAACTAAAAGGCAAAACTAACCCAAGATCAGCACTTCTGTTCTCAAATGCTTTATAAATATGGGTCAAATTCTGGAATCTCTGTATTTTATCCAGTTTGATTAGGCTTAGGTTTGATGCACCACAATAATATTGTTCTTCTAAATCAGGGGTGCACAACAAGGACCTATCCATTCCAAGATTTTGTGCCAACTTGTGCCAAGCTCTTGAATATTAATTGGCTCAATCAAACCTGACATTTGTGTAAGCATCAGTTAAAGCCGCAGACTGCAAGTGTATCCTAAAGATTTTACTGTGCTCAAGTACAGAAGTGAACTAGTGTAGTGTATAGAGTTGTCAGAAAACTGAAACTCTAAATTTGTTAGAACAAAAACCAGGAAGCAGGCTGATCATCCAGGAGTTGTGCAGCCCTGCTCTAAATGCTTCGGAGTTAGGAATACTGTTTTAGTCTATATGACTTGGCACTAATAATATCCTAGTCGTACTCCAGGGAACACATTTCAGCCATAGGCAACGCAGTAACACCGCGATGTGCAGTGCACTGTTCATATCAATAAGAATACCATACCTCTAATACCAGAATATATGCCGTGACTGTCAAAACAGACAAAATGCTTCAGTAACTTAACTTAATGAGAATCCTATTTCAGTTCGATGGCACCGGTTGCCTGTCTGCGCCCTTAGCTTACCTAAGACTGTCTGACATTCAACCACCCTAATAATGACCCACAGTACACATTTACAAAAACGTACTATGTCTGGCCTTTAGCTCAGATTATGTGTGCAAATAACCGCTGCTCTTTACTAAAAAGGGGGGAAATAAAAAAAGAGGTGGCTGAAAAAAGAGGTGGGGCCACATCAGTGTTCTACACATGTTTGCCATCTGTTGGAATCAGTCTGCATTTTAATCCAGGCACTACAATGTACCCACAGTAAAGAGGCACATTACTGGATGTTACGCAACGTCTTGCTCTTCATACATATGTCAAAATGCAAGCCGAGACCATTGTCCCACAACCTTTCTGTGTGTGGCCAGTTAATGTTGATATTACCACAAGGCAGGACTGTCGTAGGCTCGTAGCCTGTCTCAGAAAGAGGAATAAAACTAGGGTTTAAAAAGTTCAGAACAAACCCCAAATTCATATTACATTCTTCCTGAATAATTAAACTCTGGCAGCGGAAATAGCTTTCACAGCTCGTCTTTTCCGCCTGGTTTTAAATCTTTAATAATTTTGTGGCAGGCTGAGGATCCCGCGAAGCGGCACGGGTGTGCTGCAGCTGGAAACACAGCCTGCACACAAGACATCAGGTGGCGAGACCCAAAAACCAGACCTTTTCGCCTTTCGGTGCAAACGAGAGAAGGACCGCTAACAAATGTGACAACCAAAAACAGCCGTCATGTGTCTGCCAAACCCCGTTTTCTAAACCGCTCGATTCCTTCCCTCTGCTGTAATTCTTCAAGAATGTGCGGTTTAGGGCTACAGTCATTTCCTCAGTTTTAGCACTCTCGCTATTGCCTCCTTCTCTTTCCCTCTTTTCCAGTCAGTTGGTTGTGCTTCATAAATGTGAAAAAACGAATCCCTGACCGGTAAGATAAGTCACGTGAAATAAAGACCATAATTACGGCATGCGCGCATATTAGGACTGACAAGTACCACATCACCCAACAGGGCATATTGTAATGATTAAGTACTGACCTCCATGTGACTGAGGCTCTACCCAGCCTGCAGAAGGCCACTGTGGTCTTCTAGCAACACATGGCAATGTGTAGATGAGAAAAATGCTATGACAACCAAGATCTATAAACAACGTCCATATGACACAATATGTGCATGTGACGGCCCCAACTTGCGCTCTATAAAGAAAGGAACTACTGTACCCTACGACGCCCTCCAAATAACACCTGTCCAAACTAGCCAGGCATAGTGAATCACAGTCCAAGATGTGATGAGCAGGCCAACATACACAATGTAATATCCAGACTAGCTGACAGAGCTGGAGGAAGAGTGCACAATGCAGAGTAGCGTATGTGATTAATGAATAGCCCACCTTTAACACTGGAAGTCATCAGCACACAGATAAAGCCAGCTCTGTTGTTTTTGTAGAGGATTGCTTGTGATTTTCCACCAATTACAACTGTGTAGTCTCCATAAAGGGGCTGTGAAAATGAGCTGTCAGTTGGCTTGATTCATCGGGTTACATTTTCAAAACAAAAATCTAAGTTCTTCAGACACAAATTTTTTTAAAGCTTGAAACCAATTAACAGCTGTCTCGTAAGCAAGGTGCTGACAAGACACATTGGCTTTCATTTCCATTTCAACATTGAGAACCTGCATGCTGATGGGTGTTAATAAAGAGTCCATTAACAAAGATTAGCTCCCGCTTTCAGAGGCTGCATTAAAGGGTAATTCCACCCAAAAACAGCATGAACCTTATTGAACAGATCAAGGCGCAACTAATTAAGTCTTTCTTTGTGGCTGGCCAAAAAAAAAAACATTATACACGCTTAGTTTATATACATTTATGTTTACATTATGCCTAACCTTTACTGCAAACACATTATTCACACTTAGTTGATATATGTTTATATACATTTATGCTCAAGTTGAATACTATGCAGCCACAACCGATCTGTGCTCTAGCCGCACAACAGAGCCCTACATAAGTTTGACCGTCCACTTTGTTAATCAGAACTTCCAGCTGAAAAGTCGCTGTTTGAATACTACATTTTTCCCGGAGGAGCACACGAGCGAAAATATCACTAAAGGGATGAAAGAAGTGTTGGCTGTGTGGGCCTTACATGAGAAGCGTCTAGTCTGTATAACTACAGATAACGCGGCGAACATGGTGAGAGCTGGACCAGGCTGCAATGCTCTGGCCACAGACTTCATCTTACTGTTGCTAAGTTCCCTCTGATTCTTTACTACGCTGCTTTATTTAAAACCTTTAATATGATCGTTTCATAACTTAAGTTTCATATTCATAAACGTTATTTTATCAAGCAATGAACCAATCAGTTAAAAAAAAATTTGGACAGATTTTTTTGTTAATGCAAAATCTGTCTCAAGAGATTATAGTTTTACAGGGAATTAATTTTTTGTACATATAAATATGTATAATATTTCTTTCCTGTGTGTTTGTTGTTTGTTTGTATTTGTTAGAAAATGCAGTGAAAACGGATGGCTGCATTGACCGTGCTGCAAGAAGCTGGTGGGTCACTTCTCTCTCAGCTGGCTGCTCTTGACAAAGCGCAGAAGGAACTCAATCTACCATCACATTCCCTTGTAACAGAATGCCAAACGAGATGGGGTTCCAGGCAAATTATGGTCGGGCGGATACTAGAGCAGCAGAAGGCTTTAACTCAGGTCCTCTCTCAAGACATGAAGGCACGGCATTTGATTCCAACCTGGCAAGATATAGATGTCCTGGAATCGGTCTGCAAGTCACTGGGCTCACTGCTGGACTTCACAGATGCTCTTTCAGGGGAAGAATACGTTAGTGTCTCGTTCGTGAAGCCAGTTCTTCATCTTTTCAACTCTTCAATGTTGCTAATGCAAGATGAAGACACAGACCTGACCAAGTCCATGAAAAACGAGATCTTGGACTACCTCAATGAGAAATATGAAGACGAAGCTACTCAGGAGCTACTGGATGTGGCATCTTGCCTGGACCCCCGGTTCAAGATGGACTTTGTCAGTATAGACAGAAAGCCTCAAATCAAGGCCAGAGTGACATCAGAGATGATGGAATGCCAGGTGAGTAATGTTGATTGCATAGATATAATGCACAGTGCCCTCCAGAATTATTGGCAGTGGCACTCTTGGTAAAGAAATAAAAGGCTGTATAAAATAAACAACACATGTAATTTGCTATATTTTATGCAGTATATTTTTTTTAGGTTGAATATAACATAAGTGCAACATAAATGTTGAAATAACAAAGGATTTTGTGATCAACAGCAAAGAAAAAACACCAATAATAATTATAATAATTTGTGCTCTATTCAAGAAGAGGACACCAAGCTGCAGCACTGAAGTGGAGCCCAACATTGCTGACCCACCCCCGGGAAAGAAGGCCAAGAAGTCCTTGGGAAGTTTCTTTAAACAGACTGGAGCTGCAGCTGCAGCAGCAAGTGATTCCTCTCTGACTCTCAAAGATGCTATGGAAGCAGATTTAAACAGCTACCTGCTATCACCTACCATGGACAAAGAGAAAGATCCACTTGTTTAGTGGAAAACACACAGCATACGTTTTCCACAACTGGCCAAGCTTGCTCGCAAGTATCTGCATTCCTGCTACAAGTGCTCCCTCTGCGAGGCTTTTTAGTACAAGTGGCAACGTTGTCACATGTCAGCGCTCTTGTCTCAAGCCTGCAATGGTGGATAGACTGGTATTCTTAGCCAAAAACCTCTAAGCCTGTGTAAGCATACAGATGCTTAAAAAGACTGATTATTCAATTTGACGTAAAGAACCACCCGCCGATAGGTGCAGGTAGTGCCTAATTTGTGCTGTACAGATAAAATCTGTACTTGTTCTTTGTAAAGTTGTTGATTTTAAACCTGCCTATTTATCTGCCAGGTACTGTTGAGAAAGAAACAATTAAACCTTAATTTGTTCAGCCACAGTGTAACATTTTGTAAGATGGCTATATCGTTTGCTCACTCGCTCTCTCTCTCCTATCTCCTCTCCACGCAGATCAACCTCTGAGATTCGCTTTTATAGCTGGGGCATAGCCCGCCCTCACTCCAAAACTGCAGGGTGTCAGTTGAGCCAGATCCTTTGGGTTTATGCTGTTTTGTGTTGACTGCAATAAAATGTCAGAATTTGGACCAGGATAAGCACTTTGAAAAAACCAAATGTATCAGTTCTCATCTAAAATAAGTGGTTGCAGTGCTTTGTTACCCTTTAAAGGCACTCACTGGTGTTCCAGCAGGAATAGCAGAGATAAATGCAATAAAAACATGTGCAATAACCACAGGGAATTATTCTTTTTTTTGTTAGAATGCATTCATATCCTACACAGTGATGTCACCAGCTTCTTGATGCTAGCTGGCTAACAAACAGCAAACCTCCCACGACTGCAGTCCAGTGTTTTGTAATTTGATAGCATGGTAACTCATTTGAATAGTGTTACTAATGTACTAGTCAATACTATTTGGATTGCTTTGTTTTCATAAATGAAATGATACACTTTTTGCCTAAAGGCCCTCCTGTACACATACACACACTCTCTCTCTCTCTCACACATTCTCTCACAACACAAACACACGGTGCGTGCGCGCGCACACACACACACAAACACACACAAACCATTTATGATGAATTTGAAATGTTTATACATTTTAGTTATGACACATTGTCACAGTGGCATATTAAAAGAAACATTATACAATTGTTCTTACAAAGCACTATTATTCCCCCCTTTACAATTCCCTCCCCATGGTCAAAAAAAAAAAAAGGAAAAGTGTACAAAAAACAGTGTAGAAACAAAATCCCCTCCCTGTAGTTAAAAACAGCCTCCAACTTAGATGGATGTGGCTCATTTAGTGAAAGCTGTTTTGAGTCCATCATATGTTGAACCTGAAAGAACCCGAACATATAAGTAGAAGGGATATTGTATCTGTACTGTATTTGTGGAAAAGACATAAAGGTGCCGTTGTTAAAAAGATGGTGAATTTCATGTATGCCCCTTTGGTCCCAGGTTCTGAAAGTATCGTTATTAAAGCAAACAGGCAATCAAGGATTTTTCCAAATGGGGGTAAACGGAGAAAACGGATCCTTATAATCCAGTAATTTATGGGATGCTTTCGACACATTCAAGCTGTTCAGGATCACTGGGTTCAGTGTAATTTTCTTAGTAGTACCAAGATCAAAATAGGGGAGGTGTTTGTAGTTGAAGTTTGTATGGGGAGCAGTCATGCATTTCTATCATTACCCATGGACTGGAAGAGAGTAAGAACCACTGCTTCATCTGGCTGAGCTGTGCAGCAAAGTAATATAACCTCAGGTTAGGCAGGTTAAAAGTCCCCCCTTGTTATAGGGGAGGTACATATAACCTCACGTTAGGCAGGTTAAGCCCCCCCTTGTTATAGGGGAGGTACAGCACCTTAATACTAATTCAAACTGCTTCATTGGTCCATATAAAAAAAGAAAAAAAAAGCTTGTTGGGGGCGTGATAGGAAGATTCTGAAAAAGGTATACAAGTTTTGGCAAGACCTACATCTTGATTATCTTGGATCTTCCTATCGTGGATAGAGGAAGCAGTACTTTTTGAAGGAATGTTTACACCCAAGTATCCGATGTGAGAATGAATGATAATCTCCAACTAAACTGATTTTATGGTTGGAGAGAGTTTGAGATTGGCATGATCTCAGTTTTTGACCAATTAACTTTGTAACCTGAAAATCTACCAAAGTCATGGAGTAAATCCAGTAGTGATGGAGTAAATCCAGTAGTGATGGAGTAAATCCAGTAGTGATGGAGTAAATCCAGTAGTGATGGGGTAAATCCAGTAGTGATGGGGTAAATCCAGTAGTGATGGGGTAAATCCAGTAGTGATGGGATGGCAGTCGAAGGGTTTTGAAGATACAATAATACATCATCTGCATATAGTGAGATCACATGAGTCTCGTTACCAATGTCAATACCTCTAATGTGGGGATGAGATCTTATCAGTGCTGCAAGCGGTTCTATGGCCATTGCAAATAGGGCGGGGGATGCCGGGCAGCCTTGTCTAGTACTGTGGCTGAGTAAAAAAAGAGCTAAATATTGGGAATTAGTCCTGAATACAGCCTTTGGTGAATTGTAAAGTGTTCGGATCGAAGCAATGAAAATTGGGCCGAAATTTAACTTAGTTAGGACTGCCATCAGATAGTCCCATTCAACTCGATCAAAAGCTTTTTCGGCATTGAGGGAGATGACAACATTCTCACTGTCTAAGTTGCTGGTGTGATGCACTATATTAAAGTATCACCTTAAATTATCAGAAGATAAACAACCTTTAATGAATCCACTTTGGTCCACGTGAATAATACTTTGCAACACACTTTCTAAGCGTGTGGATAACAATTTAGCGATCAATTTATAATCAGCAGATAAAAGCGATATTGGTCTGTAAGAAGAGCAAACCAATGGTTCTTAATGTTTCTTCTTTAGAAGAATGATAGTAGCGACAGTTAGTGATGGAAGAAGGCAATTGTTTTCCAATGATTTAAGAATCATAGGAATGAGAAAGTTCATCAATTTTGAGGAAAAGTGTCTGTAGAATTCTATTGGGAAACTGTCCTGGCCTGGTGAGTCTCATAGCATTCATTACCTCTTAGATCAAGAACTGCCTATCGAGTAGGACTGACCCGAACGTCATTTTATAGGCTTCAGATACTCAGTAGTGTTGTTGAACGAATGTCTGAATATTCGTTCTCATAAAAACACGTTTTTAAAAAACTTGCAATATTGTTTAATTGGGTATGCCATCCGCCAAGTTACAGCTTGGCGGGGCATGCCCCATACCTATACAGCACCGAGAGTTTGGCACTTTTCAGTAACCACAATGACCACAGACTCTGAGCCCTTAAAAACATTAACTTCTGTACATTCTGACCTCATGTAACCATATAGCATTCAGATACAACTTCACACATCAAAACAATAAAACCCCAAACTTGGGTTATTTTGCCGGTTTTTCTCCTTCTTCTGCTTTTTCTACTCCGTATCGTCGAAGAATAATTCTCCCCATTGGACAACCACCTTTAATCCCCCTATCGGAAGCTCTGTTTAAAATTTCCTCGTCGCATTTACATGCTTTAGAGGCTGTCTACCTACTAGACAAACTGTGAATGTGTCTATAGCTTAGTGGTTACAGTGCTGCTCTAGCATGTAGCAGTTAAATAGGCCGTTCAAAACATTGTTCGGAGGAACAACGTAATTTGATTAAAAAGTTGATTGGAGAGGGAAAAACGTGTAAAGAAGTGCAGCAAATTATAGGATGCTCAGCAAAAAAGATCTCAAATGCTTTAAAATGGCAACAAAAACCGAAACACGTGGAAGAAAACAAGCAACTACTGTTAAAACGGATCGAAGGATAGTCAGAATGGCAAAGATTCAGCCAATCATCACCTCCAGAAAGATCAAAGATGATCTAAAATTACCTGTAATTGCTGTTACAGTCAGAAGACGTTTGATCAAAGCTAAGCTATCAGCAAGAAGCCCCCGTAAAGCACCATTGTTGAAAAAACGGCATGTGCAGAATCGGTTAAAATTTGCCAAGGAACACATCGATTGGCCCAAAGAGAAATGGCGTAACATTCTGTGGACTGATGAGAGTAAAATTGTTATTTTCGGGTCTAGTGGTCGTCAACAATACGTCAGACGACCCCCGGGTACTGAATTCAAGCCACAGTACACTGTGAAGACAGAGAAGCATGGTGGCGCAAAAATCATGGTATGGGGATGTTTTTCATACGACGGTGTTGGGCCTATTTATCGTATACCAGGGATCATGGATCAGTTTGAATACATCAAAATACTTGAAGAGATTATGTTGCCATATGCCGAAGAGGTGTCCCTTTACTGGAAATGAATGCCCACCCTCCAGCCAATCAAAAACGAGAATTCACCCAGACCATGGTATAAAGCTAGTTATATATCAGCTAATTGCTAGTGGTTGAATTATATTAGCCATTATTATTGTAGCTTTACCGATCTCTAAATCTGGCCAATTTCCCGATAATTTCAGTTATTTAATGTGCTAGCCAGCTATAGCTAGTCCAAACAGCTCGTAACACTGAACAATATATTTTCACCGGTGAAATGTGTTAATTTACATTACATTACATTCATTTAGCAGATAAATTTAATAATAAAATTCTACCCACTGGGTACGTTTACACACGCACTCCGATCTGAACCCGGTTATGGCAATACTCTATTTACTGAAATGGTCATGTAAACACCTTTATCCGATAATGTAAGATCATAATCCGTGTTTTCGAAAGCCGATTTACACCCCTGGTTTTTTAGCTGAAATTATCGGGAAATTGGCCAGATTTAGGGATCGGTAAAGCTAGCTAGTACAATAATATAAATGAACCACTACTAACAATTAGGGCGAATCATTTTTGTCCTTACAATGGGAAGCAGTTAGTATAAGTTTTCCACAGAGCCAATTATAGAATCATGTAAACGCGGCTTTTGGAGTAATCACATTTCTTATGTCCATGTGAACGCGATAACTTAAATACTGGTGTAAGCTGATAGCCTCCAGTTATTGGATATTGCTGTGTATGTAAACGTACCCATTCAAACATTATTGCTTACTTATTCTCTTGACCAGTTATGGAGCAATACTTAAGTTCCCCATTCCCAGGTTGTGTAGCTGGCCATTGCAAATCGTTGATGCAAATTCATTTAGAACAGTGATTAAAATGCTGCCAGCGCTACTTCATGGCAGATCGTTCATAGAAAAATAATGACCACCTCCCAGCCAATCATAATCGAGTATTCACCCAAAAGCACATTTGGGTTCTGCTGTCACGGCTCTCCGTGTTTATACATAGGCTACTTCCGGGTATCACATGAGCAAAAACAGAATTACTCCACTTATTACTCCACGTTAACTGTGATTTTCAGGAAAAAAAAGTTTCCCATTTCACGACATCTAGGACACTCAGGTCTTCAAACCTGGGTCTTCTGACTGTCCCACGCTCGAGGCTGAAGCTAAAGGGAGATTGCACCTTTGCTGTCGCAGCCCCTAGATTGTGGAACAGCCTCCCGCTACTATCAGATCCGCCCCCACTATTGTATAAGCCTCTGTATAAGTATTTATTGGAGACAGCCATATGAAAATAATTACGCATCACCAGTCATGTTGTTTGCAAGACGTAAAACTGTTTTCATATTTTTTCTAGCCTAGAAGACCTAACAATCGTCGCAACCAGCGTGATATAATCTTGAAATCTTGATGAATCAAGTCACAGTCGCGTCTTATATCACTCCTTAGACAGATATCACCCACCCTCTCTTCTGCAGACGAGAGGTCCAGAATGCCATTTCCTGTACTGTCCGGCAGAACTTTTTTGTGAATGGTTATTTTATTTTTAAATTTTTTATCTCAGCTGTATAGTTCAGAAGAAGTATTTTAGCCCTGGTTATCCCCTGCCACATAGCGGATTTAGAGCTAGGCTGCACACCACTACTAACACTGCCAATAAGCACACATTTATTTTATTGTTCATTCATAAGCATTTAAAGTTTACCCTCACAGAAAAATAATTTGCTTTCCTGTTGCCTATAATACTGGAGAAAACCACATATGTGCGTTTTAAAGGAGGTGGCATTGCCAAATATAGATAATAAAATGGGCGTATGAGTACGGTAATTCATATTGACGTGCACGCGCTTCCTAATACGATCAAGTCTGATTTATCATACATTTACACTCAGATCAGTGATTTACACAAGTTTGATGAATCGCACGTGAGAATTTCGTACGCAAGCTGGATCCGTCAAATACACGCCGTTTTACCACCATGTTGATAAATGAGGCCCGATGAGAATGCTCTGATACCCCCCCTAAGATAAGCTTTCAGGGCATCCCCCCCCTAAGATAAGCTTTCAGGGCATCCCCCCCCTAAGATAAGCTTTCAGGGCATCCCCCCCCTAAGATAAGCTTTCAGGGCATCCCCCCCTAAGATAAGCTTTCAGGGCATCCCCCCCCTAAGATAAGCTTTCAGGGCATCCCCCCCCCTAAGATAAGCTTTCAGGGCATCCCCCCCTAAGATAAGCTTTCAGGGCATCCCCCCCTAAGATAAGCTTTCAGGGCATCCCCCCCCTAAGATAAGCTTTCAGGGCATCCCCCCTAAGATAAGCTTTCAGGGCATCCCCCCCCTAAGATAAGCTTTCAGGGCATCCCCCCCCCTAAGATAAGCTTTGAGGGCATCCCCCCCCTAAGATAAGCTTTCAGGGCATCCCCCCCTAAGATAAGCTTTCAGGGCATCCCCCCCCCTAAGATAAGCTTTCAGGGCACCCCCCCCCCTAAGATAAGCTTTCAGGGCATCCCCCCCTAAGATAAGCTTTCAGTGCATCCCCCCCTAAGATAGGCTTTCAGGGCATCCCCCCCCTAAGAAAAGATTTCAGGGCACCCCCCCCCCCCCTACGATAAGCTTTCAGGGCATCCCCCCCCTAAGATAAGCTTTCAGGGCATCCCAGGTCTCCTTTTTTGGGGGTGTGTGTTCTAACTATTTGTTATTTTGTTCGTAGTCTAATCACGTAGGCTAAACACTTCCATTCCTCTCTGAATTTGATCTTTCTGTCTTCATCTTTCTTTCTCGCTCGTAGTCGTCTAGATTTCTGTTCGTTAACTTCTGTTTGCGAGTTGCATTGGGAGGCAGCTGGAGCACGGTCACTTGTTCAACAGTACCACGTATGACGTCAACGGTTTGACAAAAAACTTTATTTTATGTTGGAGGCGGGGTGAAAGCGGTACTGGAAACACTTCTTAACCACCAATATCCAACATTTATATAACATTCATATACTTTATGATTACGTAATTTTATACCAGAGCCATTTTTCTTTCACATTTTTTGAATTTCCAGCGTTTTTGGTTCTTGCACTTTAAGGATCCATTTTCATTTTCAAAAACAAACCTTAAAATACCTGCATCATCAGAGAAGAAACCATACATACCTCCACGTTTCACCATAATACTGGATCAGTATCTCTAAATGTAATCATATTTCATAAAAGACTTGAATCTTTGGTAAATATGACCAGAGTAAAACATTGGAGTTGAATATGGATATTGCGGTGTTGTTACTGCATTACCCCTTCCGTATCTTCCTCAGAGCAAATCCACATAAGCACTGGTTTGCAATGAAGCCTCCAGCCAAACTGGCCATTTACTTTCCATACAATAAAGGGCAGACAAACCCAACGAAGGGAGGCCAAGTGCACATTCCCTCCATGGAAATTGATCCTGGTTACAGATCTGTAAATGCATAAAGCAGACAGCAGGACTATTGCATAGGGGTTTCCTTTCAGCACACAGCTGCTCTGCCAAACCCAAGTCCTTCCAAGAAAACTTTCCATTTGCTAAGCTAATCAAGGCGAGGGACAGGGGGGTTTGTGGAGGTGGAGGGGGAGGGGAGGAGGGGGCGATAATGAGTGCCATTTGGGCCTATAAGGGGCTGTGCATTGCCATTTTTTGGAGCCTTGGGCCTCATTTTCCTCATGTTTGGGTTTTTGAGGCATTTGTTTTTTTCTTCTAGTACATTCTATCCTGGTTCTGGCATCTGTCCAAAGGCCATGGGCTGAAAAAAAGAGCCAAACAAAAACTTGAACGACTTCCTTCAAGAAAACACTCACTGTGTGCTTTCAAACAAATATGCTCACATCCCACAGATCTTTGCACAACAAATGTAAACATCCAATGTCTGAGAGACTGTCTATGATGCACTGTGCCTTTCTATTTCTCCTTTTCCTTTCTCGTTTTTATTATTTCCATCTGTCTGACAAAAATAATAACCACGTAATAATACCACTATTCTCAAAGTACATGAGAAACCAAAAACTGAACAGTAATGACAAACAGCAGCTCTGTTGAAAGGAAAGGTCTACAGGCAAAACAAGAGCTCAAAACCATCTTTCCAAAGTCCAAAGAACTGCTGTTTGTGAAGTATGAAAGATTACATAATGTTTGGCAGAGCTGGACCAAATTAATATAAATAGTAGGAACTGAGATGAGCTGGAGGACTTGCTTCAGAGGAGAATTACTCCCATGTGGGAGAGGTTTAAACACATAGCAGTAACTGCTCAGTTTACTGATTCCATTCACAGTGGTATCCCTTGCAGAATAAATGTGTTTTTGAGGATAGCTCACACATTCTATTTATTCATTGGTATATTAAATTCAATTTAAGCCTCTCCACTGACTGTCATCTATCACAGCGGTTCTCAAACTGTGGTCCGCGGACCACTGGTGGTCCGCGAGTGTACTGCAGGTGGTCCATAGAAAAAAGAATGAATGAACGTGAATGTGTTTACTATCACTATCTTGAAATAATAGGGCCAACCCTAACAGAGACGCTTGACGTTACGACTGAACTAATAGTGTTCGCTCCTCCATGAAACGAGTTTCATGATAACGCTACTATGATTGCTGTCCTACAATGACGAACTTCTGCACTGCGTGCTGATGTGCGAATAAAACTGGGAAAAGGCGAAAATGTCCTTTTACATGATAATCTGAGTACTCACCATAGTAGCTAAACTACCAGGCAGGGTGAACGAACTAAATTTTACGACCAAAAGAAGAGACTGGTGGTTGAAAGCAGTGAGGGGTGAACTGGATTTAGACAGCAACCAGGCTCGGATCATTAATGGTAAATTACGTTTTATGAACAAATTATAAAGTTAGCCAGTTAATATATACATAGCTGGCCTAATGTACATTTATGTGCATTATCTTAATGTTAGAAAGTTAAACGTGAATTAATCGCTTGGTTTAGCTAACGTTAGTAGCTATATCATTTGTGTGATCGACTGCTACGCCTGCGAAACATTAATGTTAACCTAATGCGATACGTCAAGCATATTGTGAACATCAAAACAGTGTACATTTGAACTATTATTACATTGCTAGGGGTGCTACGTTGTACGATGTCTCACAGATTGGATAAACTGTAAACATTAGCTACCTGTGCTGGCCAGGCAGGGTGCGAGCAATATGAGAATCCAGAAGAGGGCGAAAAGAAAATGTAACGTTACGATATTAAGCACCAAATAACAATGTATTTGAAAGTAACGGTAAATTTACTTTATGTGTTGAACTGATTTGCCTTTTATCGTGTCTACAACTGAAGTTCCCTATCGGGAAAAAAAAGTTATTATATTCTATCCATCGAGCTAAAATGTTTTATTGCTGAAGTAGGCTACTGTAGCCTACCGTTAATACTTTAACACGTAACGTATCACTTTGCTCCCATATTAACTGCACAAGCACTTTACTTACCAAGGTGGTATACTACGAAGCAGGATTACTGAGTTAGTACTAGCTGGATAACTCAATAAAACCCAGAACAGCTCTTTTTACTTCAGTCCATGCATGTTCCAGATTTGGGAGGGTTCCGGGGTTTACATCAATCAAGTGAATGAAAGTGCAATACAGCCATGATTAAAAATAGCCCCCGCTGTTTGTTAAGTTGTGCACTGTATATTTTGAATATCGCTGAGCTACCTGTAAGCATTGCGCAAAGCAAATTCCGATGATGGCAATAAAGGGAAATTAAGCAACCTCCCGATTAAATGTGATAGCCTATTCGTTTGGTTTGCATAACGTTATGAACGTTATGGAACACCGGCATTTGGTCGGGTGGGTTCAATCACCTTAGACTTTACAGCCGTGGGTTCGTAACAATATATGTACTTATTTTTGCGGTTTGCATATGAGGTGGTCCGCGAAAATCCTTGATAATAAAAAGTGGTCCGCATAAACAAAAAGTTTGAGAACCCCTGATCTATCACACACTATTACTGCAGGCCATTAGACTACATTCCATTTGTTATATCAGGCTATCAGACCTGAGAAGCAACTTGCATCAGTTGTTAATGCTCAGAAAAAAACAAGACAGGATGACAGTATGTCTGCATGAAGGCAGCCCCACAGTGCCAATTTAAGGAAGGTGTTTCCCTGGCCAAAAAAAATTAATATTCCATCAGATTTTATCAAGTAGACTTTGTTTTAAACTCCTAACTTTTTCCATAGCAATGGTTTTACATGCATGCATATACTGTATATATATATATATATATATATATATGTACAGTATATTTCAGCAATTCAAATAAAAACTTTGCATGCTTCTATTATTTGTAAAGTATAATTTAGTTTTCTGCAGTGAGAGAATGAGAGGTGAGCCAAGCTCAAGTCAAAACCATCAGCAAAGCCTAATCTGTGCAGCTCTTTGTTACAGTTTAATGCATAATCCACCCCAAACACAACCTTAATAGGATGTGATGTAAATTCCCAAGCATTCTTTTTAACCCAGGAATGTCTTTGAGGTGCACAGAAAGCTTAATATTAGTAAAAGTTATTATGACTTAATATACTCACGCAATCCATTAGGATTATAAATAGACACTTTTTTAATTTAGTGTCAATAGGTATGAATCCTTTCAAATGTGTTACAAGTCATGCAGAAATCGATTACATTACATTTACATTTAACGGATGCTCTTATCTAGAGTGGTTTACACATGCAATAAAATTTGTTTTGTTTTTTTACTATTTAGGGATTGTTCTATTTAAGGCTTTATAACTCCAGGTGTGAGCATCACAGAGACTTAGAACATGGCACTCTCGATCACTTTTTTTAAAGCTATAAATGTGTTTGTATGCCTACCTTATAATGAAACGTATTCATCCATTCGGTTATTTCAACAATTATGAAATAATATTGTATATCGTACAAGAAACTGGTAGAAAAGTGTCTTGATGCTGCCATCTAATGGTTTAAATTTTCTTTCTGCTCCCCACTCTTCCCCCGCCTCAATCGTGATGTCAGAGTACCTCTTTGGAGGTACCTCTACGTTATATGGAAAATTTTTGCCACCCAAAACAGAAATAGCCCGTGTAACTGCACGAGCTGCATCCTCTGCACGAACGGCATCTCGCCGTTTCTGCTTCCGGGGGCATGTGATGTATCAACCCCTTATTGAATATAAAGCTACCACATGATTGTGCACTATGAAACCATTTTGAGCTTGCGTATGTGTAGCTACTGTTTACGTTATTTAACTTAGTAGCCTAGTGGCTATAAAGGTAGCAAAATGCTACCTACCTAGCTAGCTATCACTTACTTCTCGTGTTGATAGGAACAAATATTCTGTTCCTACCCATCTATTGTAGTTATTCACACTTAGCTGTAGCCTAGCTAAATGCATTTTCCTTGGTAAAAAGCTTGATAGCTGGGCGAGTAGCTGCACAACTATTGGAATGTTATGCATGAACAAATTATAGGCGCTACATAAAAACCAAAATAGTTACAACCGATAGCCTGCTTACTCACAATAGCAAGCTAACGTTAGTTTGTTCATATTATAGCCTAAGTTATAGCTAAATATTAGCTACATTGCCAGCTTCATCTTAGGCTATTCACGTAGGCCTAGGCCATTCTTGCCCATTAATAGGTTGCTGCTAAGTAATTAACATTAGCTAAAGCTAGTTAACTGTAGAAAGGCATGGTAACATAGCTGTATGTGAATAAGCATATCCGTACGCATGCGGTAGCGTTGTATCCAATAAGGGGTTGAAACATCACATGCCCCTGGAAGCGGAAACGGGGAGATGCCATTTGTGCAGAAGATGCAATTCATGCAGTTACACCGGCACCTGATTGGTTACATGCACTACGGTCCTTTGGCTTCGGCTCCACGTTTTTAAACCAGAACAACGTAGTGTCGTGTTCATAAATCTCTTATTCCAGGGTTTTTCCTGCATTGAAATGTCTAGCACCCAATCGCCACTGTGGCCATCGAGCGTTGCGCTGAATGTGCGTCAGCAATTGCCATCAGCCAGGAAATGTTGCTTTGGTAATCAATGAAAAGCTCCACTGCCTACGTTGTGTATGAAAGGTGCTCCACTGCCTACGTTGTGTATGAAAGGTGCTCCACTGCCTACGTTGTGTATGAAAGGTGCTCCACTGCCTACGTTGTGTTGCCATTGCGTTGCGTCCAATGGCTGCATCCAAGCAAAAAAATCGGTGAGGTTAAATTTTTGATGGCTACTCACATCTGGTGCATTACAATAATGAGATAAATTGTATATTGTATAATTGTATATTGGTTGTTTTCTGGTGTAGGCCATTCGTTCACGTCATGAAATGAAATTCATATAGGCTATTAAATTAATTAATTAATTAATGAATTAACAAAAGGCATACAAAACAGTGATGTTCTTTAGTTTCATTCACTAGTAAGTAGTCTACATTAATGGTTATAGTTGCATTACCTCCTCACATAAACTTGCTGTCACTATTCAAGGGTAGCAGTTGGCTATGGTATGCATTTTTCGTCATTCGTAGCCTACTGCACAAAAGTTTCTTTCTGTATCATCATAACTTACGTACCCTGTGGAGCAGGTAGAACGTGACATTGACACAACGCTGATGGTGATGCAACGCAATGCTATTGGTGGAACTGGCTTGTTAGGCGGTCTGCCTAAGTGTTTTTTCAAGCCGCCTAAGAAAAATTGCGCAAAAAATACAGGTGAAACAATTAGAAAAAGCCGGTGCATTTATTTAGCTGGAGTCTGAGCACTGGATAAATCCCACCTTATAAAGTTAAAGTCCCAGCTTAGTGGTTAATGATTAAACGGATTCTGAACAGTGACATTTCAGGCTATAGCTATTTATGTTAATGATGTGCTGCAAAGTTTAGGTAGCAAATTTTTGCAAAGTTTAGGTAGCAAACTTTTGTGGATTTATAGACTACTTTACCTCAACGGAGTTGTATATAATTTTCTTGGATGCATGGCTACGAAGAAAGTAAAGCAAGGTAGGCCCTGTTAGTGGTGTGGTGGTAATGTCATCGTCCGCTTGTAGTAGGCCTGCTAGATAACGTTAGCACATTTGGGTATTGATGGCTCCGACATGACACATGGGGCAGAGATGGCCAGTAACGTTATGCATTCACTTTCATGGCTTGGTTGTTTAATGTGTTTGTTTTGTATGTGTGTTCTTTGGCTAACTGGTTGGTTGAAAGTGTGGTTAACCTAAAACCTAGCTAAAGCTAATCTGTATGTTTAGGTTACGCGTTTTCTAACATTAGTGTTGTTGTTGTTGTTGTTAGTTAGTAGTTGATAACTTGAACTGTGATTGTCCAGTTGCTTTCTAACCCTAGCATAGTATGAGTAGTGCTAACCATATGCTAACGTTAACAGTTGGTTGATAACTTGAATTGATAGATTGCAGTAACATTAACAGCTATATATGTATAATATATAATTACAAGGCAGAGACCGAATAAATATTGTTTCAGCACGGTAACATAGGCTAAGTAGGCTACCGGAAGAGCCCGATCGCTATGGACAACTGATTGTCTGTCGATACGGGTATCCAGACTGCCCTGCACCAAGCTGCTATAATTCCTAAAGAAATTGTAGGTGTATTTGCTTCACAGTGGTATCAATTGCTGGGAATGGTAAAGAAAGATGGTACTATGGTAGCCTATAGTGTGAGGTGGAAATGCGATATAATGGGATCAAAATAAGGTGAAAGTGTTCAAATATGGTGATGTATTTTGTGGTAAGTAACATTAATGTAATGTCTTTTCATTCATTACAATGCATCTAACTATAAATGAATACAACTGCTCAAAATTATAAGTAATTGTAGCATTACTACTAATGCATAGGTTTATGGCAACTGATGGGCCTTGTTTTAGAAGTGTGTGTGGGGGGGGGGGGGGGGGGGCATGACAATGACAACAGCTACAATGATTCAGCCAAACCTCAGGAGATCAACAGTGGCCACAATCATCAGAACTTTCCACCATGAGAACCAGTAAGTCTTCACATTGCACTATGCCTTACTCTCAATTGTCAAATGACTGTATAATGCATACCACTGCATACCACTGCGTACCACTGCATACCACTGCGTACCACTGCGTACCACTGCGTACCACTGCATACCACTGCATACCACTGCGTACCACACAGTAGGTGTTGTTACTGAATGTATTCTTTGTTTTTCCTCACATAATGTATATACGCCTGACCGAAATTCAGCGGCACATCACTGACAATGAGGACATGTTGAACACGGTGGAGGCCGTGCATGCATTCTGAAAAGGCACCAGGTGTCTCTAAAAGAGATGAAATTAATGCAGATAGAGTGAAGCAATGAGTATGTTCCGTTTCAAAATTCCTGTTTTCAAAGATTCAAGTTTGATCTACATTATTCTGTAGGGTAATTTTATTTCAATTTCTTTTTAGAGGGTGATGGTGCTGGATGTTGCAGAGAACCACCACAAATCCCTCTTTGTGGACGAGGCAGGCTTCAGCCTGGCCTGTTATTATTTTTTGTTTTTCACTGCAGTTGAGGATTTTTTTTCAATTTGTAGCTATAATTACTATATTATTTGTTGCTATGATTCAAACAAACCTATGTTGTAATTGTATTTTTAAAAGTAATTCAGATTTTGTTCAATGATTCCACTCTGTTCTACTGTCTCTACTATTCCCTTTATTTAAAACCACAAAAAGAACCATATTGAAACATGTCCCGCCAGATCCGAGTATGGCCGGTGCCTTGGCGGCTGCTCCCGGGGTGGGGGGAGGGACTCAGGAGAGAATCGTCGCGCATAAGACGGCCCTGGGTGAGTTACAATCACGGTCAGGAGCATGAAGAGAAAAAATAATCTGAAAATGTATCCATAAAATATATATTTTTGTAATTTTTAAGAATTGGTTGCATTTGCATTGCTTTCGTGTCTAATCTAAGGGTGCATTGCACAGGCCCTCTTGATGTCATGCATGATTAACACATATTTGCCAAGTGGCGATTTGCAATTTCAAAGTGGAGGCAGTATTGAGAATCAAGTTCATGCTGGCTTTCATCCTGACCTGTGATACAGCGCTGCTGTATGGAGAAGAGTCAAGAGTCAAGAGTGAAGTGGTGATTTGACAGATCTCTTGGGAGAGAGAGTCTAGCCACTTCTAAATCTTGAAAATACACCAGCAATGGCAACTTGATATTTTATTGACGGAACAGTTTTTGTTTTGAATGCTGAACACAGAGCTGACGGATATTATTTTAGGCTATTTGGTAACAGTCAAAACTAGCAATTTAACCAAGCAGGTGGGTTTGCCAGTTTTTAAAACCAACTTGGAAGAAAAATAAATCTAAATCAAACCAAGCCAATAATTTGTTGAGAAACCTAATTTTGTTCGTTGCCAAGGTAACATCTCAACTTCACAAAAAATGATTTACATTTCATATTGTACAATAGCAAGATAAGATTTTGATGAATATTTGTTAGCAATATATATTACAGTATATAACTCCTAATTTACAGTAGGAGTGCAATGCAGAAGCAGTCAATGAAATGTCAAGGCATCAAAACGAGCTCTAAAAAAAGATTAGGTCTGAAGGTGACCTTGGGCCAATAATGAGTCATTAGAAGGATGGTGTCTGAGTCTGAATCAGCTAAGTGGACAATGTTTCAACGCTGCTGAAAGCCAGGGAACAACAGTCTGTAAGACAGTAAGAGGTGACACATTGGTAACTCACATTGGGCATATTAACTGCAACCACACACACACTTTGACACCATAGCCTGAAGCAGCAGAAGGCAAAAGACCATTACTTCCTATGCATTTACTAAAACCACTTTTTCAAATGACTTCCCCGCGCATTTCATCTAATGTGCAGCCTGAAGTAGCTAAAATTTCAGATAAATAATAAGTTTAACTTTGATATTGGTTCAAAAACATTCCAAAGTTCAAGTGAATGAAACCTTAGATTATATTGCATAAAAGCAGACTCTATGGACCCCGCTCATGGCTAAATCAACATTCTCAACAAGCAACCTGCAGCTTAGTTATTTACACAGTGACGCTAAGGATGTTATAAAACTCCACAAACTAATAAGGCTCTGCGACTGTTCCCAAATAAAAAATCTTTTTAAAAATGTCAATGTTATAGAAATATATCAACACCAACGCACAAGTGCTTTGCTTTAGTGTGTCTATTAAGACTGATGAGTTTCTACCTTCGCTCATAAGTGGTAATAGGCCTAATGTTATTCCAGTTAAATGACCCACGTCAAGTGAATACATTTATTTATCTTTCTACGCATGCAACGTATTGCTCTTCCAAAATCTTAACACATTTTCAAAACAGTTGGGAAGTTTTAACCATTTGCTTGAACAGTAACTTCTAATGTTATCAGTTGGTTATGATGTAGGCTATCTTATCCTGAATACAACGCTAAAAGTAAAAGAGGCGCATAGGCTACTCAAAGGAAGAGTTCATAATTGAAGACATTTATCAAGCTATCCAAATAACGGCAAACTAAATATTTAGCAGGATTGAGACTAGTCTACTACTGTTTCGCTCGAAAGCCCCGGTAATCAAGACAAGAGTGCATTCGTACCGCTCCAGTCATTTGCCACAGTAGCCCAACTATTCACACTTGGCTCTAAGATTTAGTAAATCATAACTTCGCACTGGCCACTGCTGCGTCCCTCTTTATGCAAGGTCCTTCCTTATTCAGTTGTTAACCCTATGGCAAATCTTATTGATTTCATTAGATTTGTGGAAACTTGCCATCGCAGATTACAAACCGACCTCATAGTTCAGTCATGCATTTTTTAACAGTAGGCTAGATGTAGCCTAGCTACTTCCATTCGTAAAAGGGCTTTTATTGCATGTAAAAACTGAACGATGACTGAAACTATAGGCTCATTTTGTTCTTATTCATAAAAAAGTGTTACACAGAACTGCGTAGGTTATAATTTCGCCTAGCCTACAAGACAAGTGGTCTTCCCAAAAAGACTAGAGGAAAAATAAACCCTCCCCCCAAATGGCACAAAGAAAACGAATCAATCAATAAAAAAACAGGTTTAAAAGTTTGTCACTTAATTAAAACAAATTTAACAGCGCAACCAGAGTCAAAGTCCAGCACTCATAAACTCAAATTGAAAGATGCCTAATAATTTTCAACTCTCCAGTTTATTGTCCGTAGCCCAACCGGAGAAAGCCTTAACGTGTCCGATCGTAGGCTACTGGTGTTATTTTTCTGCAGTAGCTAGCCTATAGGCTACACAAAAATGTCTGTCCTTTAAACAGTTAGGCTAGAAATAATAAGAATCATTTATTCTTCACTTAACCCTGTACCGAATTGGAAAACAATTCAAGCTTTGATAGCTGATTTCTCCGCGATTATTAGGTTACTACAGCAGAACAGCTAGTGGTCATCAGACCGACTATTGCAACTCATTTGCAGGGGAAGTTCGCCTTCGTTAACGACTCCGTGGGAAAACGGTATTATGCGCTTTCAAAACTTACCCTTTCCCCCGTAAGAAAGGCCGCCATCCCGAGGACCAAAATTATCCAAATGTTCCTCATTATTCCTTTGACAAATGCGTGATGGTACGAACGAAATACCAAATCTACTCCCTCGGCAAACCTTCGCCTTTTCCTCGCCTCCTCTTCTGTGTTACGTTACTCTCGCTCCCTTTGCTCGCTCTCTCCCTCTCTCTCTCTAGCTCTCTCTCTCTCTCTCTCTCTCTCTCTCTCTCTCTGTGCTTTTTCTCTTTCTCTCCCTGGCATACAACCGGATACGTGTCCCTGCGAAAAGATACAGACTTTGTGACAATGTCCCCCTGTATAAGGCTAGACAGGCGGAGTACAGGTTGTTATTGTTGTTAAGAAGTAGGCTAAGTACGAAGTCAGTTATAACAGGCTAGGCACTTGAAGCCATATCACGCATCATCCAGCGCAGAGTAAACATAGGCTACACGTGAGTGGCACAGTATCCTACGTTTTTGTTTGGTTTTGCTTGTTCGACTGTACAATTACCTATAGTTTAGGCCTATACAATTACCTGCTTGACTGTAGGCTATTTGTCTATTGACTGTACTGGCCCTTTTCTCAATAAAAAAAGTACAGTAGGCCTAGGCTACCATTTTAAAAATGTTTCTGTCGTCAAATAAAAAATAGTAATCATGTATAGTTTAGCCTACTGGGATTATCTATCAGTTTTAATGGCTATAGATTAATTAATACTTGTATAATTTGTGGTTTTATTGGTGTTGCTTTTGTGTATGGTGTTTTACCTTGTAATCTGACTGCTTGTTGCTTCTCTTGGCCAGGGCTCCCTTGAAAAACATATGGATATCTCAATAGGACTCACCTGCTAAAATAAGATAAATAAATAAATAAAATAATTAATGCTTATTTGTATTTAGAAATAAGTCATAGCCTTATGACTAAAAATTTTAGGTAAGTAACTTTTTATTTTGATTGTAATTTGAATGACCTCTATCAAATCGTTCTGTGATTAAATCAATGTAGGCTACTAGTACTACTATCATTGTACTTTTCCCATTCCTGTACATAATACGTAGGCCTATAGGCTATGGTGCCTACTGTAACATTGATTTGCAAATTATCTCATCCTTCCATTTTGTCCCATGACTACTCTTCACGGCAAATAACTTTAACCTAGCTACATATCACTTGAGATCACAAACAAATAAATATTTGTTGATACTTGCCAATTCCTGTGTTTACTCTAACTCAACTGTGTACAGAAATGCCATTGTGGATCACAAAAACCACGGTCAAAGCAAACGCTGGTTTTGTTTTGTACTCGTGAAATGTATAAAGTGTAAATTATCTTGCCATTTTCAGCACTATCTAAGTATCATGTTTTATCCCACATGCAACACAAAGAACATTTGTAAAGGCCAAAACGGAATAATTGACCATAACATAATAGCCTAACTGTCCGTAATGCAATACAATCCTGTAACAAAGCCTGTAAAGGTCCTATAATAATGTCTCACCACTGCATATAAAGCAATGTAATAACATTACTTTATTGTCCATTTAGCCTATTACATTACAGACCAGGGGCCTCATTTATAAAAACGTTTGTAGGCCTACGCACGGATTTGATCGTAAATTCAATAGATTTGATCGTACGTGAGATTTATAAAACTTGAAACAAAGACGTTAAAACATTCTTATGCGTATAGGCAAACTCCAGAATAGAGCAGGTTTGATTTAGTCATTCTGAATCCACCCGCTCCCGCTGCTTTTCATGCCGCACCCGATCGCGCCGCAAACCCACCCACAAACCTGCCGCATCCCCTTAAAATCCCATATGCAAGTTCGCATCCCCTTAAAATCCTATCCTGACACTGATAGAATGTATTGACAATGTACACTTAGAGAAAGTGTAGATAATGCAATTCAATAACTAAGTCGTTTATTTGTGGCTACGTGCGTAAAAATTATAGCTCGTATAGCGCAAAAAAAAAGAAAGAATTTTCATATAATAACATAAGGATATCGCAAATAAAGAAATAAAAAATCCTGCATAAGGCACCTTTAATCCCTCCAAATCTCATCCCAGCTATTCAAAATATCTGTAAATCACAACATACTGGCTGTATAGAGTAAGTCCTTGTATTAGATGGATTTACAATTTTGTATGTCGAATTTGCATACCTGAATATTCTCATTCTCAAGGCAATGCAATTTTGTCTGAAATAATGAAAACAATCTCAAGATGGCTGTTATATGTCAAAATAGCATTAAATGTGAATGTTGCTTGAAAATCTTTAGAAATATGTTCATCCTGGAAAGTAATGGAAAATTGTCATTGTCTTAAAAAGCCAAGACAAATATGAAAAGACTTGCTCACGCTAATCTTTCTGATGATCTTACTCTCTTGATTTAATTCATTTTCAAGGCCAATGTCAGTGTGTTAGTATTGGCTATCAGCTGGTTTGTACTGAAGGCCCACACCAACTTGTTGGTTTATTGTGTATTCTCTATCGAGCATAAGCAAGTGTGTGTTCACAAGGATAGTCTACACATAACATATATTGAATATAATCAAAAGGTTTTGTCCCTACTCTACATCAGCCTATCACTCTGAAATGGAGAGTTTTGTGCAGTGGTGTGATGCTAACCACCTCATCTTAAATGTTAAGACTGAGGAAATGGTATTTGACCCTAGGGCAGCGGGCGATCATCGGCCTGTGGTCGTCCACAGTGTTCCTATTAATCAGGTTTTCTCTTACAAATACCTTGGCGTTTATGTAGGCAATACACTCAGCTGGAAAGCCCATGTTGAGAGTCTGTGCTCCCGGCTTCAGCAGAGGATGTATTTCTTGCGTAGACTTAGGGTGTATGGGGTGGATCCAAAGCTTATGTTTATATTTTACCAAGCAGTTTTATAGAGTTTAATCAGGTATGGGATATCGGCATGGTACGGCAATCTTTCAGCACTGTTAAAAGGCAAGCTTGCTCGTCTGGTACAGACTGCCATGAAGGTCATGGGCAGAAAAAAATACCAGTCCCTCCAGTCCATGTAGTTGTGTTCAAAAAATAGCAGTACAACATCAGTAACCTGATGAACCAGTTATTAGTAGTAGTGATATTTCTGCATAGCAAATAATTTACTTGTAGATGTAGTAGTGTAATAGAAAAACACCAGACTCAACTGTCATGACATGCACATGGCTTGTTCTGAGTAATTGACTCATTCATTGAAAGGGGCGTGTTCAAAATAATAGCAGTGTGGAGTTTAATTCAAAAATTAATTAATTCTGTGAAAAAACAGGTGTCATTAATTGTCCTTTATTAAGGAAGAAGGGAATAAAATGTTTCACACATTGTTATAAAATATATTGCCCTCTGAATTGCTAAGTAAAATGGGCCGTTCCATCGGAGGAACAACGTAATTAGATTAAAAAGTTGATTGGAGAGGGGAAAACGTATAAAAAATTGCAGCAAATTATAGGATGCTCAGCTAAAATGATCTCAAACGCTTTAAAATGGCAACAAAAACCTGAAACACGCGGAAGAAAACGAGCAACTACTGTTAAAACGGATTGAAGAATAGTCAGAATGGCAAAGATTCAGCCAATCATCACCTCCAGAAAGATCAAAGATTATCTAAAATTACCTTTAAGTGCTGTTACAGTCAGAAGACGTTTGATCGAAGCGAAGCTATCAGCAAGAAGCCCCCGTAAAGCACCATTGTTGAAAAAACGGCATGTGCAGAATCGGTTAAAATGTGCCATGGAACACATCGATTGGCCCAAAGAGAAATGGCGTAACATTCTGTGGACTGATGAGAGTAAAATTGTTCTTTTCGGGTCTAATGGTTGTCGACAATACGTCAGACGACCCTCGGGTGCTGAATTCAAGCCACAGTACACTGTGAAGACAGTGAAGCATGGTGGCGCAAAAATCATGGTATGGGGATGTTTTTCATACTACGGTGTTGGGCCTATTTATCGTATACCAGGGATCATGGATCATTTTGAATACATCAAAATACTTGAAGAGATTATGTTGCCGTATGCCGAAGAGGAAATGCCCCTGAAATGTGTGTTTCAACAAGACAACGACCCTAAACACACGAGTAAGCGAGCATCTTGGTTCCAGAAAAAAGGATTGAGGTAATGGAGTGGCCAGCTCAATCCCCTGACCTCAACCCCATTGAAAACTAGTGGGGTGACATTAAAAATGCAGTTTCTGAAGCAAAACGGATGGAATGTAGTTCGTTCATCCTGGGCTGAAATACCCATTTCTAGGTGCCAGAAGTTGGTTGACGCAGATGCGCATCAGTTATCAAAAACAATGGTTATGCAACAAAATATTTGTTTGGTAATTTAAAGTGAAGTTAAATCTTGAAAAATGTCTTCAGTTTATACAGTAAGTGTTTGAGTTTGAAGAGAAAAACGTCGACACTGCTATTTTTTTGAACAGATTAATATTCCTTTTCTTTGCTTCCTGTAAAAGAATAACGCAGACTTGATAAAATTTGTTAATGCTTTGATTTGGAATTGAATGTGTAATGTTTCCACTACATTTGAAACATGGAACTAAAAGCTATTAAAAAATATTTGCACTTTATTCACTTTTTTTAACGCACTATTTATTTGAACACAACTGTATGAGCAGTCTGTTCTCAAAGGAGCGCAAAAAATACTGTCTAACCCATCTCATATCCTCTACTCATATCCCTGCCTTCGCCTGCCACCACCTTCATTCGCTGTGCTGCCTGTCAATCACCATCAACCAAGTCCCGCTTTCACCTATCCAAGCCCTCCGTGTCATTTCACCATTATCCATTCAGAACCCGCCACCTCTGCTATATAAGCTGGACTGTTTGCCATTAGCAAGTGATGTTTTTGGGTCAATCGTGTGTGTGTGTGTTGGTGTGCTCTATGTCTGCAGTTTCAGTCTACAATAGTTTTGTTTGAACTTGTTCTGTTCTATGTACACTTCCAGGTCTTTGGACATGTAAGACTGGGGGCTCCTATACATATGCCCGTAGATTGTTTATGTATAGAACCACTAGTCGTTAGGGGTGATTGCCAACCACTGTATTTTTCAGTCTGCTAGTTAGAGTAGTTAGGCTTTTGTTTTGTTTACTTGATACACTAGATTAGATACTACTCTCTGTTATCTAGCTTCGTTTTGGTGTTTTTTTGGCAACATCCAGCGTCCCTTGACCCTGGTTGTGTGAGTCTGGTTTTTGTATTGTGTATTTTGTAATTTAGTGTTGCACTCTGTCTGTATACCTTTTCATTCATACCACAGTAAAAACTTGTGCACTGAGTTGCTATTTTGTCTCTGTTTTTGTATTGTTATTACTGTTCCATCATACTTTTATATCTCCCAGTATAATACATCAAGTTACCTAAGCCATGCACCCCTAGGCCCGTGGGGATCGTAACATCATAGTACAAGCTTTTACCCTCTGGCAGACAACGCAGAGTCCCCAGGTGCAAACTCAACCATTTTAAAAACTCATTTCTGCACACTTTAATCCAAATTTTAAATTCTCAACAGTAATGGGACTGTGAAATAGTTGGGATGGTGCAATAATGATTGTGCAATTTGATGTTGCAGTGGGGTTGTGCAATACGATGCTTCGGTTTTTATTGGCAATATTATATATGTATGTAAAATATGTATGAGATTTGTTATACGTGTCTATGCAGTTATGTCTTTTGTAATGCAACAATGAGTGAGTACAAGACAAATTGGTAACACTTCATTTGAAGGGTCCTTCATAAGAGCTATATAACTTCTTCATACACACTACATAGCATATTCATAAGCACTACATAGCATATTCATAAGCACTACATAGCATATTCATAAGCACTACATAGCATATTCATAAGTTCTTATGGCAATGACTGCAAACAGGCATATGGTGTGTTATGTCAACATTGATGCAGCAAGTGACATGACCATGACTTACCAAGTGCAATGACATGAGATCATTATGCCAAGTATGTAATTTCACTTGGTATGTCATGGTAATGTCACTTGCTGCATCAATGTTGACATAACACACCATATGCTTGTTTGCAGTCATTGACATAAGCACTTATGAATGTTTTATGAAGGACCATTCAAATGAAGTGTTACCGACAAATTTCCCTACGGGGACAATAAAGTATATCTCATATCTCATCTTATCTTATACGGTTTACAATATCGTAATATTGTGGGAATTTGACTGTTGCAACAATAAAAAGAAAAAATATGTATGTTTACCACTTATGAGGCTACAGAAATGAGTACAGACATTATTTTCAGAACATTTTCCACAACAAGCATGTTACTGTTTAATTCTAGTCTGAAATGCTGTTGTCATTCAAAGCCTCTCTCTGAAAGTGCAAATATCACAGTCTTGTACACAAAATACTTGTTCACTAACCTGGCCTTTGTATTGAAATACAGCAAAACATCTCTAATAATAACCTGTGTGCACTGATGTTGTGCTTTTTCAGAATCCAGTTCACCGAGGAAGGAATGATAGGTACTTTGCAGCAAGAGCACTCAATGCATATGATACCTTGGACAAACAACACCTCCAAGTGGTAGACAGTTTTGCGGCAAAATACAGGATTCAACTGTGGAAAAAATTACATTTTTAGACTGACCAGAATTCAAATAATATATGAAATGTAGCAAATATAACAAATCCACATATCAAATCAGAATAAAATATCTGTAGTTTCCCGTAGTTCTCGCAGAGCTTCATATTGTGACAGGGTGTTGGCGGAGGTCACTCTGTGTCAGAGTAGCCCCCCTCTGTGGTTGCCCTGGACATGGCGGTGTTGGTCCGGCCCTGATTGCTGTGCTTGTCAGCAGATGCAGAGTAGCGCTTTTCCCCCTCCTCCTCCTCCTCCTTCTCTTCATCTTTGTGCTCTTCCCCCCGGGGTATGAGGATGGCACCGCTGAATAGGCTGAGGGGCTTCCCCAGGATCCCGAAACTGAGGGGGAGAGAGAGAGAGAGAGTCCAGTCTGGGAATCTTGCTTGTGAGGGGGAGAGAGAGAGAGAGTCCAGTCTGGGAATCTTGCTTGTGAGGGGGAGAGAGAGGGAGAGTCCAGTCTGGGAATCTTGCTTGTGAGGTCTGATACTAGTAATAAGGTGAAAGGACTTACAATGTTCTACATTGTACAAACCTCAATTCCAATAAAGTTGGAACAGTATGTAAATTGCAAATAAAAACAGACAGCAGTGATTTGTAAATTCTCTTTTACCTACTGTATATTTAATTGAAAACAGTATAAATAAAAAATATTGAATGTTTTACCTCATCAACTTTAGTGATTTTTGTAAATATACGCTAATTCCGAATTTGATGCCTGAACACATTCCAAAAAAGTTGGAACAGGGGCAACATAAGACTGGGAAGGTTGTGGAATGTTCAAAAAACACCTGTTTGGGACATTCCACAGTTAAACAGATGAATAGGCTATAAAAGAAACGAACAACTTTTTACTGACTCAGGAGTGACAAGTCCTCTCCTCCACTAACTCGTTCACTGACTCGCCACTGACATACCTGCTACTTGCTAATGCGAACTGCGAAGACGAGGCGAGACAACGTGTTACTCACACTATTGTGCAACTCTTATATTAACTGTATTTGTGGAAAGTAAATTACTGTATTAACCTAGCCCTGTGAGAAAGCAACCACTTTTTGGCGCTTGTTTCAACTCCGTACTCGCTCTCCCTGCCCTGAGCTGAAGGTCTGGCTGCACAAATCACTCACTCACTTGCTCTCCCAGCCCGCCCGGAGCTGTCTGACTCGGGTTGCACGAAATAGCTACTCACTCAGTCACCCAATACTCGCTCCCCCAGCCCCGGAACCCGCCCCCTGCCCTGAGCTCATTAACTCGTGAGTGAGAGTACTGAGCAAGCCCCCAGAACAGCGCCGGGCTTTGAAGCAAATTTTATTTAGTGGTCAAACCATGTAATTACAATTACTTTATCCCATTTAAGGAGGGCTATACCGGAAGTTAGACTGACTTGATGACTCGAGTGACTCCAAAACCCAACTCTCTTTGGTGAGCGACTCATACAAACACGAGTTAGTAAAAAGAGTCGAACCTCCCATCACAACTACATACGCTGACGCTTATTTTCTTGATAGGCTACTAGCTACAGCCAATGTACAAATTACACATTATATTAAGGTAGAACCAATTATTTTATTGGTAGGACAATAATGCCTACTATGCCTACATTAAACTCGGCTAATAAAGTTCACAATCTACCGACTAAATTTTTTTTGTTTTGGCTTTGAGACGCGAAAAAGACGTTCTGCTTCGTTGCCATGAGGGATTTTTTTTCTCTCATAATAAATTCAGCTAATTAGGCTAATTCACCAAAGGGTGAATTTTTTATAACCCTTTTTACTCATCTTTACCAGGGGTGACAATAATAGTGGCCCCAACTGTATTTAACTACAAGTCAACAGTTTTGGCTCATAAAACTCTTTTTTTTTTCTGCACACTCCTTTCACCTTCTCCACGTTTTATTACATTACAGACATATTCTACAATAGATTGAGTTAATTTTTTGTCACAAAATAGCCCATAATGACAAAGTGAAAACCGGTTTTTAGACATTTGTGCTAATTTATTAAAAATCTAAATGTAAAATACCATATGTACACAAGTGTGCACATCCTTTGATATGACACCCAAAAGTGAGCTGAGGTGCATTTTGTTTCCACTGATACTGCTTGAAATGTTTAATTTTTTTTTTTTTTTTTTTTTTTTTTTTTAAATTTGTTTCTGATTTTTTCCCTTTTTCTCCCAATTTGGTAGCCAATTGAACCCCTATTCTAATTCAATTCCCCCCCGTGTAGCAACCGCTAGAGAACCACTGCTACACAACCCCGTCAATCGGTATATTAGTAGTTGGAAGGCGGGCGCCACGTCCTCTACAGGGCGCAGCTCCTCGAGCTCCTGACCGTGACACGCCCTGGGTCCCCGTGCGCAGCGATTCTCTCCGAGCCCCTCCCCCCACCCGGAAGCGGCTGCCAATTGCCGCTTCCACAGGGCACCGGCCACGCTCGGATATGGCAGGACCGGGGCGCGAACCCCGATCCTCGGAGTACAACTGCGCTGACTGAAAGTCAGCGCTCTTACCGTTGTACTACCGCGGCGGCCCTGAAATGTTTAATTTAATTGGAGTCCACCTGTGATAAATTCAATTGATTGGACATGATTGGGGATTGCCAACACCTGCCTATATAAGGTCCCAGTTGACAGTGCATGTCAGAGCAAACTCCAAGCCATGGGGTCAAAGGAATTATCTGCAGACCTCAGAAACAGGATTGTGTCAAGGCATAGATCTGGAAAAGAGTACGGAAAAATCTTTGCAGCTTTACAGGTCCCAAAGAGCACAGTGGCCACCATCATTCGTAAAGACGCTATTGTCCACTGTCATGCATGAGTAGGTATAGTTGCAGGCAAGACTTTTAAGGCACAATTAAGCAATTATCTCTCTGTGTCAGAGCCGTTAGTTACAGTAGCTAGCAGCCAGAGTCACGCTACGAAGATGGCTTTGGCATATGTAACTGCTATGCAAAATCACTTGGTATTAATATTAGGCTAATGTTTTAAATAAAAAAAATATGAAATTATACCAATTGTTGTCTGTCAATATTCAATTTGTTTTATGTGTACTGTGTTAAGCTATTTGTAATTTTATCATATGTTCAATTATGTGTAGTTCTGGTGCTCATTCTGGTGTATCTGGGTGTATGTGAATGTATCTCATAGTAGATAATAGTTAATTGCTAGTAATCTTCAGCTCAAGTGAATGTGTACAGCAGTTAAAATTATTACATAGGAAAATGTACACCTCCCAGTGTAATATGGATAGATCACTTTAAGGGTTGTTTCTCCTGACTGCTTTTCCTATTGAACTCTATGGAAAAATAAGTCAGGAGAAACAACCCTTCAAGTGATCCATCCATATCTACTGCATATCTGGCCGTAGAGTGATGGTTTGAGGCTCGTTTGATACTGCAGACCCTTGATGATTTACACCCATTTAGCCAACCATGGGTTCCATACTATTCCCGTGTAATTTACAGCTTAATCTAGTCCCACACCGCATTTCCCATAGAAATCCATTAAATTGCAGAGAGGTTATAGTGTCGCTTGTAAGAGTACCAGAAAATAAGATTATTATTATTTTGATATCCTTCATGATAGCATCACCTGTTTACCTGTGGAATGTTCTAAATAGGTGTTTTTTTAACTAATAGATTAGTCTTTTTTTCCCCCCTCTCCCAACTTTCTTGGAACGTGTTGCAGGCATCAAATTCGGAATTAACGTATATTTACAAAAATCAAAAAAGATAAAGATAAAACATTAAATATATTTTCTTTGTACCGTTTTCAATTAAATATATGTAAAAGAGAATTTACAAATCACTGCTTTCTGCTTTTATGTGCATTTTACATACTGTCCCAACTTTTTTGGAATTGGGGTTTGTAAACATACAATCCAAATGAAGAGCTCCTGTTTTCCTTTGACCCTTTTAGGAAGTTACGGTGTGATCTGATTTGCTATGCTAGCTATCAATGCTCTCTCTTCAATTATGGCCCTTTATAAATATTCAAAATGAGCCAGAAACATCAACACACTTTTCTTCAAGGACTTTGTCTTAATGTTAAGAATACATAGCTGGAAACACTGCACCCTGGAAACCTGCACATTGCAGGTATTAGCAACGTTTTGCATGTGACTCAAGACAACTTTACTCAAAGTTAAACCAGATGGAGAAACCAGTCGCGACAGAGTTTGCCACCTGAGAGATGCGAGCTGATTAGTGAGTTGGTCCAAGAGAACCTCCCTGTCGCAGACGATCAGTGAACGTTCCTTCTGGGGACTGAAACCACTGAACAGGTGGGGGGCAGCCTGCCCTGTAGGAGGGAGGAGGGCCTCCATCAGGGGGGTGCGTTGTGTTAACACCTTAGTCAGGTCCAGCCTTCGTGGGCAATTCCTGGTGCTAAACAGTTGGGAGGCAGAGAAAGGTTGAGTGAGACCTTCAGTAGCTTGCGATGACCCCCCTCATTCACACCCAATGCAAGGCAAGACAGGAATAACAAAAGAAAGAGCAGGTGAAATGTGAGGGGTGGGACAAATCTCGACTGAAATGGAGGAAGGGCTCTATTTTCCGGGTGGCGCAGGCGTGTGGTGAGCCGTCATAGTCAATGGCGCAACGCATTGTTCACTGGGGCGTGGCTACTGAATTTTGCTATTTTCTCACCAGACAGAGGCGAGCAGCTCACAGCAGACTACAGTGGACCGTTATATTCTATATTGCATTAATATCGCAAAAAAAATTTATACTATCAATGTAATAATGCATTTGTTTCACAGAGGAATGTCTAAAATCACTAAGTAAATGTCTAAAACTAAGTAGGCCTATGCCTAATCATTCGTGTTTTAGTCCTATTGTTTTTTTATAGGATATGTAGTGCAATGATTGCATCAGATTGCATAAGTCAATAAAAATATGTTAAATATAAGTTGTCACTGAACTGTGCCTTTGTGTGGTAGCCTAGGATATTATAATAAAACAAAGTCCACCATATACTGAAATAGCCCATGCAGAAACTAGCATATTTGTATTTTTAAATGACCAGCTAAACAACTGTTAACAAATTATCCCACCATGCGACATTATGCATTAATATTATGACCAAACATTTCTACTAATTAAACATTCAATCGTGCATTTGGACAACATCATGTGTGAATAAAAAAAATTAGAAATATGAGTTAATCCATCTGTCCATGCCTGCTAAGGGTGTATGTCTTTATTCATAAGCACCATCGATTGCTACAATGATACAACACAATTGATTTAATTAAAATCTATTTACAAAACACTGTCAAAGTCATGTAGAATAACGGCAATAACTCATTATTTAACGGCCATTCCCTAAAATAACAGGATTTGTACATTCATTAAATGTTTTTTCACCAGAAACATTGCCGCCAGTCCTTTTCTTATGAGATATTTTTTACAGTGCAGAATAATTAGGACTGAGCCTGCCTAGCCTAGCCTACTATTTACAGTTTTGTAGCCTACAATGAGTAGTCTACATATTTTCAAACAAACTTAATTTTTCATTCATAATAAGCTACAAATATTACAGTGTCCACATCAGTATCGCACAGCTGCGTTTATATATACTCATTAGGCTACAGACGCGTGTAAAAAAAAGAGAACGGAATACAGTAGCCTACCCCAGGGACCGCAATGCAGTGTAATAACAGTCGTAAACACTTAAAAACAGAAATACATACAGGAATCAGCCTGACATAAAAAAATAAAAAAGACAATGTACAATAAATGCAAAGTATGCATTTTTCCTACTTGGGGGATTTATACTGAAATCGGACGGCATATGATCCACAAAAAACATTTTAATTATTGGCTTTTGAATAGGTTATGAATGATCATGCATGCATTGCTTGGGAAAGCCCCAAAATGAACAACTCGCCATGGACTGACACACCCACATCACGGTTCTGCTCCCATTTCGGCACAGGAGCGTGAAAATCCATGCCGAAAATGCCACTCGCCATCCGCTGGCGGGAAAATATAGCCCTAATACGGGAAGCTCTGATTCGCACCTTTTTGGCATAGCAGGGCCGGTCATATCTTTGAACTCTATCTCCCCTGCTTTCTGGGCATGGACCTGGGAGGGCACACCCTGTTTAGCACTCAGCTTGCAGGCAGGATTGAAGGTGTCAGAGTACAGCAGTCTGCCCACTTCCTCCTGAATCACACTCAAGTCCTTTCTCTCAAACGCGACCCAGGCAGCATAGCACAGGAATCTGTACAGACACTGAAACAGGAAGGGAATCTTTACAGGCACTGAAACAGGAAGGGAATCTGTACAGACACTGAAACAGGAAGGGAATCTGTATAGACACTGAAACAGGAAGGGAATCTGTATAGACACTGAAACAGGAAGGGAATCTGTACAGACACTGAAATAGGAAGGGAATCTGTATAGACACTGAAATAGGAAGGGAATCTGTATAGACACTGAAATAGGAAGGGAATCTGTATAGACACTGAAATAGGAAGGGAATCTGTATAGACACTGAAATAGGAAGGGAATCTGTATAGACACTGAAATAGGAAGACAGCTTCAGTGTCTGAAGTAACAATAAGCACATAATAATACTTGTGTGTGGAATCAATGGTGCAGAACACTTTGAGAAATAATAACCAATGTATAATTTATCAAAAGGATATCTGGAACTGATCTCTAGAGCAGAGTACACACTTGTAAATGAACACATAGGAAACTGTTTCACCCTTGCAAGATTAACTTATTATTATTTGTTTTGCCTAATAGAGTCATGGAACTGCAGAGCATAAACTCGAAAAGGAGAAAACAAAGAATCACCTTCAGAGCGTAGACTATAACGCCCGATAAATTGTGAAAAATAAACCTCTCACTCTCAATATAGCAGAGAGTAAGAAACAAAAATAAAAAAAGGGATTAATCCCTAAAGAGCTTCAAGGGCAGCTAAAGCCAATCTAGTTGTGAAAATATAGAGCAGCTATTTTCTAACCAACCCTGACTAGACTACATGAAGGCACGAAATGACAAAGAAGCGCCAGGAAGTGGAAGTGAGGGGCTTAAATACCTAGCAGGTAATCGGACAGGTGAAACGAATGATAAGCGGGGAGAAGCAAAACCCCGAACCATAACATGGAAAAAATTTGATAGACTGCTTACCGGAGAGAGAGGACAAGAACCGTAGCGAAACAGAAAAAAATTGCCACAGACCATGACAGTGGTATGCTAAATGAAGACAAACATATATATTATAAGTAATATATAATAGGATGCTCCGATCAGGATTTTTGGCGGCCGATACTGATCACAGCTTTTAATTCAAGAAAATGGAAAAAAACATCTCTGGATGTGGCTGCATTTCAACAGCTTTTAACATGCTTATAGTATGCCACTGGTTAAACTGAACACCGCAACAAGCCTAGTTAAAAAAATAATAATTCTGCAGCAAAACATCACATTTTCGTTTTATTAATTACATGGCGAGTTTGAGCCAGATTAGGCTCATGGATTGGTAAGACTGATTGATACTGCAGACGGAATCAATACGGAGGTGGAAAAGACTGTCTGTCTATCTATTCAGTTTAAAAATACAAACAACAAACTAGCATACATACAATAATTTTGATAGCCAGTAAGTGACATTTCAAAACAGGACAATACCTACTGTGAGCACCATAATTCATTGGACAGTGACACATTTTTTAAATTTTGGTTCTGTACACTTTGAGTTTGAAAGGATACAATGATAATGAGATTTAAGTGCAGACTGTCAGCTTTAATTTGAGAATATTTTCATCCATATCGGATGAACCATTTAGAAATTATAGAACCTTTTGTACATATAGAATGTTTTGATGCCCCCCCCCCCCCCATTTTCGGGCATCAAAACATATTGGACAGTTTAGCATAATTATTGGCACCCTTATATTTATATATAGAATAAAGTAATAATTTTTTATATTTGGTTGCATATCCTTTGCATGCCATGACTTCCTGATGTCTGTGACCCAACAACATCAAAAGACTCTTGATATCTTATTTTCTGGTACTCTTACAAGCGATCCTATAACTTCTGTGCATTATTTTTTTGTTGATTGATTTCCTTTATTTAACCAGGGATATGCCAATTGAGAGCAAAGCTCTCTTTTACAATGGCGCCCTGAGAATACAACAATGCAATGATAAAACGCAACAATAAATTTAAATAGAGTAATGTGAACAATATGAAAATATTGCAAAAATAACAAATACATTATGAAAAGCAAGTACAAGATTCCTGAAAAAACTAATTAAAAATAAACCACAATTTCACAATTTGCACATGGTTTTGTATATATAGCACGGGACCTTAGAAAACTTCAGCATGTTCCATGGGTGGAGTTCAGCCTGTTATATAAAAGACTTTGAAAAGGAAAGAGGGAATTTTTATTTAAATCTCTTAATAAAGTTCAGCTTGCTCTTACCTCAAATACCTCTTTGTGCTTGGCTGAAGTTTTTCCCCTGTTGACATAAATCATGTACAATAAATAGATTTTTGAGGAAAAAAATTGTATGCATATTTTCTACACACAAAAATGTAATTTAGCAATAATGATGTCATATTTGAACCAGAGTGCCCCTTGTAAGCTACACACAGAAGAAAATAGCTACTTTCACTTAAAGATTATTTTTATCCCATAGTTGGACATACAGGATGTCATACAGGATATTAATGGTATATTGTCGAATGCAGAGACCATTTCTGATGTATAGCCATATTTGCAGGTAGATTGGAAAATATGGTCAGCACCATTAAATGAGGTTGTACATATGGAATTTCTCAGTAACATATTATAACAGTCCCTTAGACGTATAGGGGGGGGGGGGGGGTGGTCGCATCTGGATTAGTGATGAAAAATCTCCCACTGAAAACTAATTTTATGTTATGTCTTACTTCACCACATGCCACATAACACATTTAATCGCCATGTCTCCCATGCACAAACACATGTTTGCATTTCAGGAGGGAGAATGTTTATTGTGCTTTGCGGAAGTCCCCTTTGTCCAACTGCCACATGCATTAGTTCTGCTTGAGCAACACTTTACCCTCACTATTGCCCCTCTGCCCCACACTGCCGACTCATTACCCCACCCAGCTGCCCTGCCAATGACCACCCTCCTCATCAAGCCCCATGTCCCTCAGATTTTCCCTGCCCAATCCACCCTTCCCACACCTCCCCTACAGAATACCTGGCTCTCTCCTCCTGGGATGGCTGAGAGGTTCTATTTCATACCGGTCAACACACCACGGTATGGGTAATCCTTGCAGAGAGGGTGAGCTGTTAGGAGACTGAATAGCAAATGAACCACCACCACGGGGCGGAACCAAAGTCACGCCATTAATATAAAACGACGGCTTGCCGTCAAATGACCGCTGCTCTAATTTCAATGAGAAAATGGGAGTGAAATAAAATATGCGGACCAGCTATAAATAGGGATAGGTTATTATTCTTACCCATAACATTTTTCTGTGAATTTTAGTCAAATTTACGTTTATAAACGGTTACTTATAGAACTTTGTGGTCAGACGTTTAAACTTAGAAAATAAACTATATTCAGTAGATTTTCAGCAGAACTAGATTTAGCTGTAAATTATGCTGGAACAGTATGGAATACATGGTTGGTAAAATGGCTGTAAGTCATCAAGGGACTGAGGTATCAAACGAGCCTCAAACCATCACTCTGCTGCCAGATATGCAATACATATGGATGGATCACTTTAAGGTTTGTTTCGTATTGAACTCTATGGAAAAATAACTCCAGAGAAGAAACCCTTCAAGTTATCCACCAAATGTCACACTGAAAAATCCAACCTTTAATTGAAGTAAGTTTATTATGAGAAAAAAAAATCCCTCATCAAGAAATTATTATTTTTAACAAAACCATGTGTGCCACAATTATGTGCAATAAAGTGAAATGACACAGGAAAAAAGTATTGAACACGCTAAATTAAATGTATTTAATACTTGGTAGAAAAGCCATATTTTTTATATTTGGTTGCATATCCTTTGCATGCCATAGACTTCATGACGTTTGTGACCCAACAACATCAAAAAACTTTTGATATCTTATTTTCTGGTACTGTTACAAGCAATACTATAACGTCTCTGCATTTGAATGGATCTTTATGGGAATTGGGAGGGTGGGACTAGATTTAGCTGTAAATTACACTGGAACAGTATGGAACACATGGTTGGCTAAATGGCTCTAAGTCATCTGAAAAGCCTTAAACCATCACTCTGCTGCCAGAAATACAGTAGATATGGATGGATAACTTGAAGGGTTTCTTCTCTTTACTTATTTTTCCAGAGTTCAATAGGAAAATTTGTCAGGAGAAACAACCCTTAAAGTGATCCATCCATATCTACTGTATATCTGGCAGCAGAGTGATGGTTTAAGGCTTGTTTGATACGTCAAACCCTTGATGACTTAAAGCCATTTAGCCAACCATGTGTTCCATACTATTCCAGTGTAATTTACAGCTAAATCAAGTCCCAACCCCCAATTCCCATAGAGATCCATTCCAATGCAGAGACGTTATAGTATCGCTTGTAAGAGTACCAGAAAATAAGATATCAAGAGTCTTTTGATGTTGTTGGGTCACAGACTTAATTCTATATATAAATGCAGGGGTGCCAATAATTGTGGCACAAATGGTTTTGTTAAAAATAATGATTTCTGGATGAGAGCCTTTTTTTTTTCTCATAATAAATTTACTTGGATTCTTCTCATTTTTTCAGTGCGGAATTAAGCTAATTCACCAAACGGTGAATGTTTTATAACCCTTTTTACTAATCTTTACCAGGGGTGCCAATAATAGTGGAGGGCACTGTATGTAGCCAGCGAGACGAAACGCATATTACAAACAGTACTACTTTCATATCGAGGACGAAAAAATCCCGTCAGTTTTCTGTAGCTGTTTGCATCATCGTACATTCACTAGATGAAAAATTCTGTTACGCTGGGCCGTGACTTATTGTTAAAAAATATTTTTTTTGCAAACACCATTGCGAGAGATATACTGTCCTCTATCGGATAAAACCGGAATGGCATGAAATATTTCAGAGCTGCAGGTAGGGCATATGGGGTTCAGCGCGCAGACGTTCCAGATAGTGTAATAATGTGCTAAACTGTATTTCTCAAACAGATTGTCCAAGATAATAAATAACCACTGAATTTTGAAAGGAACATCTCTATGTGTAAAACCAATGGTAGGATTGTATATTTATTTCATATATAGTAGCAGATGTAGTAGAATGACGTGATATAATGACACAATCATTTCACACGTTTATTTTATTTGAGTGAGCAGGGCTTTTCACAGATTTTAGCATACAATCAGGCTATTGTTGGGTTTATCTTGTTGCTATGATGGAATTCTAATTTTATATGATGAATAAATATATTTATGAACTGACACATAGATGTTATTGTCCATATGTCACGTATGGGTAGGTATAGTTGCAGGCTACACTGGGTGGGGGGTTGCTTGTTAAATGGACTTGCTATGGGGAAAAAGTGACACTTAGAAACGCCTTATTCAGCAGAGTTGTCACACATCGTGTACCAATAAAGATAAAACACAGAGTTTGTGATTTCCACTCATAGTTTGGCTGCAGGAGCAACGAATGTCTCAGTTGAGCAAAATCTTGGTGACGGCATCCTGGTCACTAGGCATCTGCGCAAACGGGTTAAATAGCAACCACCCGTAGCATGGAGTGGTATGCCTGAATAATAGGCTCCATGTCACAAGCAACACCCCTACCAGTCTCCCCTTCTGCCTTACAGACACCCTCCCATCCCAGTAATGCCCAGCACGGCACACTGACCTTCCAGCAGACAGCAGGGGCAGGGTGAGCTCCAGGAGCAGTGTGGAGTAGTGGATGGCCAGTTGTTTCAGGGACAGATCCACTTTGGCACATGCCTCAGCCATCTGCTGCTGTTCTCTGAGACTCTGCTCCCTGGTGCGCGTTCCACATGAGAAACAAAGTCAGGGCACAAGAAAACACATATCTCTGAAAACTGCAGCCCATTAGTAAGAAGGGCCATGCAGAAGGTGTCTGCCTTCATGCCCACATTCATAAAGGCACCCAGACACAAAGACTCAAGGATGCATCCATGAGTCAATTGAGGACTAATGCCTTAGCATTAATCTCTTACCACTGTAGTACATAATTTTCTTATTGTACATAAAAATGGGCCTCATTCATGAAACGTGGGCAGAACTAATTTGTGCGTAAATCATTCGTATTAGCAATTTGGCAAATTATGGCATTATGGCGTATTATGGCATTCATAAGTTTTTGTATCTGAGATTTGTTCGTACATACAAACAAATTTTACACCTGCTCAGGACCACGCATACTGCGTTAGAAAATGCAGAATCCCGCGCACAGCTTTTGAATGTTAATTCCAATATGCATTCATTTTCTGTTAAATTCACAAGACTAAATGTAGCCTTTGAAATGCACAATGCAAACGTAATAAATTACGAATGTAAAAAGCAAACACTTTAGATTATGTAATGAATGCTCCCAGTAACCTACTATTTTTTCTAAATTGATCAATTCTGTTTCACAAAGCTCGATTGCAGCTCAAGTTTTTCGTACAAAACACGTTTGTATGTAAATGTGTGCACATATTTAGGAACGTTCTAATGAGGCCCAATATGTTTTCCTTGGTTTTATTGTTTGTATAACTGGTTATTCTCCCCAGTAAAATACATCTCCTAAATGAGTTGATAATGATAAGACAATAATTAATAGATGACAGAAACAGAGAAACTGAGACTATAATCTCAGTAGTGGGGACTACACTCTGCAAAGATGAAGAAACCGGGTCCATATTTCTATCATATTTTTGACACATTCAGAAAAAACTATGTGTCTGTGTAATTTATGCCTAACCCAACCCGTTCCTCTGTGCAGCCCATAGACCTACATCATATGAGGTGTGGTTTTCTTTTCCAGGGTTGTCTTGTCAAAAAAACAGGACAGATAAAGCAGAAGGGAGGAAAGGAACTCATCTAGCTCCCGTTGTCTGGAGAGACACAAGGCAAATATTCAGCTGTGTTCAGTTACTGTATTCTTTTTTTATCAATGTTGCTCTGTTTATTAGCTACAATCTTAAAGCTGGAGTAGGCAACTTTTTTTTGAAAGATATTGGGTAATCGTCATGCTTATTTGGTAGCAATCATAGAAAGAGCTGCTCTAAAGAGAAATAGGAAGAGAAATACAGCACCATACACTGTGCTTATACCAAGCGGCAACAACATGCCACCATATTTGAAGTTTTCTTTCCCAGTGGCTAAAGAGTGAACTGCAATGCCTGGTGGCAAAAATAACTTGAAACCCCGCCCACCCCATTGTAAGTCAATGGAGAAAGCCCAAAAAGAGGCCAATGTTCTCTGTGGAAATATAAAATCAATCATTTTTTTACACAAGAAAACTAGTTAATCCCACCCTGTCTAATGTCTCCCCAGGGTCCGATTTTCTGTAAATAATCGCGCCAATATTTCTAAATTAGGGGTTATTTCAGTGCGTGCAATTTTTATATGACCATATAAAGATTTCCGCGTCCTGCCTGGGACATTTCTTCAGTGACATAGGCCAGACCAGGGTCAGACCACAGAAGTTTGGTGAGTGGATTCCAATCGCTTATTTTATCCGTCCTCTTCTCCTCTGTCCTCGCCTGACCCCGGACATTGATAGAGGTTCAACATTTTTAAGGACATTCCAAACCACTAAATGCTCCTCGGAGGACCGAGGAGTTGGGAATGAAGAGGCTCGCGGAGGATGATTCAGTGAGGAAATACAAGTGTAGCCTTTGCGGAAGCCTTTTCTTAGAACGCGTGACATGTATAAATTATCCACCACTCTTCACGTCTGCCATGTCACAGGCACACCCCTACACAAATGCAATTTTACTGTTCCTTTCCATTTATTATCAAGCGCTAATCCATAATGACACTCATTCTATATAACTAACAAAAGCACCGTTTATTCATGAAAATGTTTTACGAGCTACAATATTTTTCTATGGCCGCAACTCCTTCATTACAAGGCAGAGAGACCTTTTACCGTGGGCGTGTCTTTCATGTAACATAGTCTAGAATGGATTTTCCTGCAGTTGTGGACTCCACCCTTTCATTCCAACGCGCTTGCGTTGGTGGCAAAAAAATACACTGGCAGCGTACTGGACTTCCGGCTGTTTTGGGCTTCATGCGTCACAAGTCGCATAGAAGTCATAGAAAATGAATGGGTGAAGTCGGGATCACTTCATCCATATTTTTATACGGTCTATGGTTTATACCCTCTAATTCTGCATTCTAATACCAGGGATATGGCCCGAATTTTTATTTCTAGAACAAAAAGGCTCATGACGTGAACCAATCAAAGATAGGCCACTTCCCGTCGTGAACCAATCAACAATGAGATTGACTTTCACATAAACATTCACATAAAAGTACAGCTAGCTTTGAGAGACTTTCACCCGCTCCGCTCCTACCTGCATGGCCAAACGGGACTTCAGCCCAGCATGAGTTTATATATCTGGGGTCTTTGTAAAATTGGCTCGTTGAATAATCAAGCTAGCCATCACTGTCAATTGTAGTGTTTGAGTAAGACTGGCTCACTGAAAGATTAGCACCTTTATTTATTTTATTTATTTATGTTGGATAGCTTTAGACTAGGGAACTTAGCAAAACAATCACAAGCTACCGAACTCGATGACCAAATTTAAAATGCGTTATTGGTAAACTGTCGCAAAAAAAAAGATTCTGTTGTTTTACCTGGACTCTTGGAGTTGACATTTTTAGTGTAGTTTTGTAAGTCTGTAATCCTGCAGCTAGAAACTTTGATGCACGTTCACAACAGAGAAGCAGTGGGTGGGGGTGTGTCTCTTTCTCTGTGGGCAGGGCCAACATGTTTTATTACTTTGGAAATGTTTTCACAACATTTTTTCAAACGTTGAGAAAGTTTCCTACTCCAGCTTTAAATATGAGTTCAATTCAAAATATTCAACACTACTAAGCATTCTTAGAAGAGAAGATGAAAGGTGCTATTTAAATATCATGCCATACCACTATTCATTAATACTGCACACAGTTTGAGAACAATAAGGACCCCCCCCCCCCCCCCCCCCCCCACACACACACACACACACACACACACACACACACACACACACACACACACATAATATAATAAGCAGATACTCCATACTTCAATATGGGCAGGAAACCCAAAGGAATAGACTCCTTCTCCTGCAGCAATATGAGTGTTGCCTCTGTCACATGAAATATACATGTCAGCCTCCATAAGCTAAAACAAACATGTGAATAATAATATGTGTAAAGAGGGATTCTAATCCAGGTCTTTACACTTCATTCAATGGAACTGCATGATATGTGGGAAAATAATCTGGCACGTAAATATGCTAAAAAAGAATGAGACTTTAATACCAATATACTGCACACAATTATCAAATATTAATCAGTAATACAAGAAACACTATGCAAAGAGAAGAATATTTAGGGAGCCATAATAAAATAACCCTCCCAACAAACATGTGTCTAATTAAATGATTGGATAATGTGTGAAATGTACAACACATCATGGCTTGAATATCAGATCATTTTTATAAACTAAACTAACAACACAAATGAAGATTTTGTTTTGCATCCTTTAAAGCCTACGTTTAATATCTTCGATGGTGACACAGGCCCTCTGGTCCCTTTTTGGGGATGACTTGTAGGCATTTAGCTGGGCTTCAGCATTCCTGTCTGTGGGGCTATGGACCCTGGGTTTGCCCTTGCCAGACACTGCTGAGTGTGCAAACCTGTGAAAAGAATAAGACACAAAAAACTAACATTTTCTTTTGCAGTCAGACATAAATCCAACCAAAAAAAATTGTTACGGACGGCTACTAAACAACAGGATTTTTCCTGCATTGCATGTCTTAAGCAGGTCGTTTTTTCCAAGCCGCCAATTGCGCAAAAAACACAGGTAAAAAGAAAACTGTCCGCTGGAGTATAAATCCCACTTTATAATGTTAGTCCCAGTTTAGTGGATAATGGTTAAACGGATTCTGAAGATTGACATTTCAGGCTATATCATACCTGCCAACCCTCCCGTATTTCCCAGGTTTCTCCCGTATTTCAACTCTCCCCCGCTGTCCTCCCGTTTGGTATTTTCTCCCTTGAATCTCCCGTATTTTGCTTTTATATATATATTTATATATTACTACCTTACCTTTCCGGCCGCTTGCTCACAGGGTCCTGGGTACTGTGAAGCTTGCACTTCTTTTTCCTTTCTTTCATTTCTGCAAATGTATCTAAACTGAACAGGAAAAAATGACATCAATTTATGTTTCTATGTTGCTATAAACCAGAGGTCCTCAATCTTATCCTGAAAGGGCCGGTGTTGGTGCAGGCTTTTGTTGCAACCAAGCAGTTACACACCTGATTCTACTAATCAAGGTCCTTAGTGAAGAGTCAGGTGGTTGATTAGTAGAATCAGGTGTGTAACTGCTTGGTTGGAACAAAAGCCTGCACCAACACCGGCCCTTTCAGGATAAGATTGAGGACCCCTGCTATAAACAATGAAAGGAAATCAATTTCCTTCATATGTCCTAGACCTACACTTTATCAAATGCGCAACTTTGTTATAAATTCCAGTTTTTAGGCTATTCTCTCTGACAAAGATATAGGCTAAATACCCTAGCTCTAGATAGCTAGGTACTGTCATAACAGCCACTTCATAATAAAATTGCATTATTTTTCACTTGGTTATAATATACAGTGCCCTCCACTATTACTGGCACCCCTGGTAAAGAAGAGTAAAAAGGGTTATAAAACATTCACCGTTTGGTGAATTAGCTTAATTTTACACAGAAAAAAAATCCAACCTTTAATTGAAGTAAATTTATTATGAGAAAAAAAAAATCCCTCATCAAGAAATAATAATTTTTAACAAAACCATGTGTGCCACAATTATTTGCACCCCTGCATTTATATATAGAATAAAGTAATAATTTTTAATATTTGGTTGCATATTCCTTTGCATGCAATGACTTTCTGATGTCTGTGACCCAACAACATCAAAAAACTCTTGATATCTTATTTTCTGGTACTCTTACGAGCGATACTACATTGCTCAAAAAAATGAAGGGAACACTTAATCATCACAGTATAACACCGAGTCCATTAAACCAAACCGGTCATGCTGGATGATGTTGCAGGCAGCATAACATTCGCCACGGCGTCTCCAGACTCTTTCATGTCTGTCACATGTGCTCAGTGTGAACCTGCTCTCATCTGGGAAGAGAACGGGGCGCCAGTGGCGAACCTGCCAATTCCGGTGTTTTCTGGCAAATGCCAATCGAGTTGCACGGTGCTGGGCTGTGAGAACAGGTTCCACTACAGGACGTCGGGCCCTCATGCCACCCTCATGGAGTCTGTTTCTGACAGTTTGGTCAGAAACATGCACACGAGTAGCCCGCTGGAGGTCATTTTGTAGGGCTCTGGCAGTGCTCCTCCTGTTCCTCCTCGCACAAAGGAGCAGATACCGGTCCTGCCGCTGGGTTGTTGCCGTTCTACGGCCCTGTCCAGCTCTCCTCGTGTAATGGCCCATCTCCCAGTATCTCCTCCACGCTCTTGAGACTGTGCTGGGAGACACAGCAAACCTTCTTGCGACGGCACGTATAGATGTGCCATCCTGGAGAAGCTGGACTACCTGTGCAACCTGAATGGGCTGCAGGTACCGCCTCATGCTGCCAGTAGTGACAAGGGCACTAGCAAAATACAAAACTAGAGAAAAATCTGTCAGGAAGGATAAGGAGAGAGAAATGGTCTGTGGCCACCACCTGCAAAACCATTTACTTTTTGGGGGTTGTCTTGCTGTTGCCTCTCCTGTCCATCTGTTGTCACTTTCATTTGCACCAAAGCAGGTGAAATTGATTCACAATTGTTTATGCTTCCTAACTGGATAGAGCAGTGTATAATGTCTCTGCATCTATGTGAATTGGGGCTGGGACTAGAATTAGCTGTAAATTATACTGGAACAGTATGGAATACATGGCTGGTAAAATGGCCATGGTCATCAAGGGTCTGAGGTATCAAACGAGCCTCAAACCATCACTCTGCTGCCAGATATGCAGTAGATATGGATGGATCACTTTAAGGGTTGTTTATTTTCCTATTGAACTCTATGAAAAAATAAGCTAAAAAAAAGATTAAGCTAATTCACAAAACGGTAAATATTTTATAACCATTTTTACTCATCTTCACCAGGGGTGCCAATAATAGTGGAGGGCACTGTAAAACATGTTCACTATTGCATAGCTAATTCGCAAAATAGCAAGCTACCGTTAGTGGTTTCTATCCTAATATTTTACCTTATGAATTCAAGACCCTGGTGTTCATCATTCCAGGCCCATGTTCCATGTGAAGAAGAAAAATCACAGTTCTATAATATAAACAGATAATTTAGCAAGGTGACATTAGCGAGAAAAACCAAATCTCAAATGCCAAGTTACTCCCACATAGCCTACAAAGCACTGTCTGTAATTCATTCATTAAAACTTGCAAAAACTAAGCCTGCCTTTAAAAGTTAGGTCAAGTTACAACAAATAATATCACCTATTGTAGCTCACACTAATTAAACTAGCTCTATTGCAAAGAAATTCTACCCAATGTTTTCTAAATTATTTTGTGTAACTTATCCCTGTTTTTTTTTCATTTTACCATCTGAAGAGAATGTGGTCATTATTTTGGAACGTTACATGGGCGCTACGTGATCACGTGGATTTTGTTAAGAACTTCCGGTTTAGGTTTTCTCCACAGCACTTTTTGTAAAAAATAATTACACACCCACACCATTTTTCTGAGCCATGGCCTTACGAAAGACGGAGATGTGTTTGGTGTGAGGATGCCGCAACATTTTCTACCAAAAAAAACTTTGTTTGAGGCAGAATATTATGTCCGTCATAATATTAATCCGTTGTTGCTCTCAACATGTAAGGAATCTCAATTAATGTATTTGCTTCCATTGAGAAATGCTGTCTGCAGCTCTGAAGCAGTTTTCTACAGTCTAGTTAGTACCTATGTTGGAAGGGTGGGAACGTGGCCAACTTAGTGGGTGGAGCAAAGCAAGTTGATTGACACATTGTGCTCGCTGGGAAATCGGTAAATGTGTATGGAAATAAGTAAATTGGGAAATAAATTGGAAAATATAGATGGAAATAAATAAATGAATATAGTTGGAAAAAATATATATTTTTAAATAACTTAAATTAGATTCATTTAATAACTTAAATTTTAGCAGACAATACTTACTAAATATTTAAAACAACAATATATTCAATTTCTTTATTTAATCAATTTAAAAATAAACGGCTTATACGCATCAATGTAGATATAATACATTTTAATACACAGAATCCACCCGTAACGATATAAAACTTGGATACAAAGTGGCCTAGGTTATTAGAGTATTTTTAAACATGTAAGCACAGTTTCCAGTAAAAAAAAAAAAACAAGCATTATATATATTAGGGGTTGACCAATATGGTTTTTCCAGGGCCGATACCGATACTGGCATGGGCTGTACCCGCTCTGCCTTTTTTGCAGCGACGTTTGTTGTTTTTCCGTGAAGATATTACAGTCCATCGGATTTTCCATCTTCCGTCCCGGAGTTTCGTTCTCCTCAGGTGATCAGCGGTTACATGGCATGGCATTATTATTATAAATTTAAAAAATTACGTGCATGGAGCTCCCAGTAGTATTTATTTTAAACTGAACTGGAATTTTAAATAGATAAAAATAAATAACTAAATAGTTCCCCAAAACAAACAATATCTTTATGTGGTGGGTATGACCCCCTGCAGGTGAGTTAACTTATTCCAATAATGATAGCCATCTTGATAAGTAGCCTACTTTATGTCTTGCCCACAGCCTAGTTTGCTAGGGGAACCTGTTATTCAAACTAGACTATGTCTAGTGCATGCCGGGTGCTGAAGATCTTGCCCCGGAGATAGCTTTCTCAGCCTAGTGCAATAACTATGTTATAAATTCAGTCAGTGTTCTGGCATAGTCGAAGGGCGGGGCCAGTGAGGGAGAAAATAATGCTGCGTCTGTCACTGTTCTGAATAGGGACACATCGTAGATCAAGCTAACTATCGTTATTTTATTATAATGTCATAAAATTACATTGACACACATGTTGTTTCCTAAATATATTTTGGCAAAATAAACCAAACATAGGCTACTCGAGTGCTGTCCTTATTGCGGCTAGTGGACAAATGATAGGCTACAACTCAGTTGCCTCCGGTATCATTCCCTGGCATCTTCTGTATTATTGAATCTCCCGGTAAGGAACCATGTCAGCTACATTATGATCCAGTGGCGTACCGTGAGCTGTAAAATAGGCCTTCTGTGACCTTACATTTATACGGATATTAATGTCAACCTGCCATGTTTACATTTATAGTTCTTAATTATCAAGCAAGCAATTAACTGAATAACAAATATCAATGAATGTTTTTCTGTGGTAACATTTTTCTTCATGTCATAAAATGCGTAGCACGTGACTTATGTATTGATGGCTGGTGTGCTGGAAAAAGCAGGGTACGTAGTCTATACAGCATTAGACTTGTTTCCGTTTATTTGGCTTGAATAGCCTAGCTAAAACATCAATTCGCTGAATAGTCTAATCAAGACCAATATATTATGTAGCCTATAATGATTAAGAAATGACAACGACAAATATAACTTGAGATTGTTTAACAAGGATAAGGCAATAATAATTGAATGCGTTAAAGAATGTAGCCTAATTAATTTTAAGACGGCACTCAAATTAGTCAAAGTGAGTTAAACATTATAAAGCATATTTAAAGAGAACAGCCTATTAAGTGTCTCGAACCGTCTTGAAAACTAATTTACAATATTGAACATTTAAACATGGAGCATTTAAAAGTAAAAATCTTTGCATGATAACATCATTATATATGTGGATATAGAAAAATGCAAGAAGTTTATGATGCACAGAACAATAATGCTATCTCAAAATAAACTGGTAGCCTAATAATTTACTTTGGTTTTGGTTATTAAGTGAATCAATTGTCTTAGACTTGTAGCATCTTAACGTAGACCATTTGAAAGCAAAATTTTAAAAGGTAGCTTTGAAAATTACATTATTAATTTTCGTTCGTTTTTGAATCCGCATGTCTGTACCCTTCTCCGCAAACTGATTGACTTTGAATGGTTTGGCTAGTAGGAGTCACATAGTCAGTCAAAATAACTGTCTAAGCTAGCTACTTGGGTTACAACAGGCGGAACCCTATTGTTTTTGTTCTGATTCTTTTTTTAAATTGTATTTTCTCTCCTTTCACCCAAAATAACCGTGAGCTGGTATGGGCAAGAATCACCAAACTTGGTTGGGTTGTTGGGATGGCTGAACTCTTGCATCCTTTAAATTGACACAGATTTAACACCTGGTGGCATTGTAGTGCACGTGACAATATTTATTTCGCCACCATTTGGACTCATATCATGGCTAGGTAACTACACAACCCAAAGTTCTACCAAACATCAGTTGTACTATAACCAAGAGGAGCGGTACTTAGCGATAGGTCAATTCTCAACATTATGATCGCCTGTCACAATTTTCGGGCTGTACGTTCCTTACGGCTGAACCTATTTGTGAATAAGGGCAGCTTTTCATGTTATCAAGTGATTCAGAACATGCTGAATTTACGTGTGTTCATTTACTACAAGGATGCTGCTACAGGTATACTTTTGTTTCTTTTCTTGTTGGTTCTTTGCATTTGTTACTACTATTGTATTAATAAAAAATAATGGAAGTAAATTAATCTGTTTATTTTAATTATGGATCATTACATATACGCTGTTTTAAAAGTAGCAAGTAGTCACACAGTGAGAAAAAATGTACAGAAATCAAAGATTTTGATTCATCAAGATGCATCGATAATAGTTTTATAATCACATTGTAGTCCTCTGAATCGGAATCGAATCGTGAGGTGCCTAGAGATTCCCACCCCTGTATGTTCTGCGTCTTAAATAATTTTTTTATTTTTGTAACATTGCACTTAAATTTTTTTACTAAACAATATCTTATTGAATCAAATATCTGTGGTAGCCTTCTAGAATACACAATTTTAATGTGGCTTGCCCCAAGAGTATTGGGGCTATACCATCTAGCACATTAGTGCTACCAAAAACTGACTGCTGGTAGCCCGGCATTGCAAACACATTTCAATTTCAAGCGTTGGGCCTCATCAGCATATTCATGGATCGCCTTCTTTTATCGGGGCACGTGAGGACGATTACCATGGCCATCCAATAGCCTATCGTGTTGCACAATAACATCGTCACATCGCCCGAGCCTAGTTATCTTACAGTAGTCTATCTGGGTGAGATTCTCCTTATCCACGATGGCCCCCTAGTGGTGGATCGTCAATGTCCCAATCGCCTCCAAACTTTGCATAGGGTGCTTTTAATTTTGTTTACATAAACACTCGATTGACAGTTTGCTTTCTACTTAACGAGACTTCAGCATCGGCGTCACCAAGTTGGATGTTGTAGCAAAGTCTCTTGGAAAACATTCTATTGAGATTATGTTTGAACGTGGCTACAACGTTGTAGAGCAATATTGCAGCAATGTTGCACAGGGTTGTAGTAGGAAGGTTTCTTAGTTTATGTTACACTTGTAACCTTTGTCTGGGGCTTTTGTTAAATATTTCCAAAACTCCATCTTTCACTGTTGAAATTAGAACTATTGGCAGAAGCAAGAAATGACAGGCTGAGTGGTACTGGGGCGAATTGGAGCTTGCGGAGTGGTAACGTTCTAATAGTGCTCATCACTCCAATTAATTTACATCCGCTTCCCCTCTTCGCTCGCTCCCATACTCTGCCCCACCTGCCTTTGAGAATCAGATGCACGCCGGCCCCGGTATGCAGGCCAACCTGCATGCTCCAGACCACTATCCACTGTGCCCTGTCACATGTTCCTCACTGGCTGCCTTCAGTCCAGGCTGAGCTGGGCTTGCCTAGCCTTGTTTATTTACTGTATTTATTCTTCATTACCCAGCACCTGTATGTATGTGCGTGCATATTCTCTCAATAACCTACCGTAAACAGACACACATTCATTTTCTCAACGGTAAGCTAACTGAGCTATTTTTTGCCTAATAACATCAGATGACACATCTAAATCAATGTTAAATGTTAAATATTAAATCCAAATCAATGTTTATTTGTCAAAAGTGCTTAGCCTGTCCTGGTTAGAGTGTCCTTGTATAGCTTAAGTGAACGGAAAACCGAGTAAAATAATATAATAAATAATAAAATAAGATGGATAAGAAAGGAAGTATAAATAGCCTGTCAGAATAGTTAGATATTGCACATGGCTGGCAATGTTAAATCTCCCACAACGGTGTCGCGTAGCCTATATGGGGCATAGGTCTAACGTTACAGGTAAAAGGTTAAGACCATACGTTTAGGTCAAACTAGCTCTACAAACATAACGTAGGCTACTTTTTTGCTAACCTTGCCGTATTGTTATTACAACCGCTCTCCGATAGCCAATGGCAGATAATGTTTTACACTAACCAGCACTTTATCACATTTGATGCATGAGAAGTTTTGATCCAGGATATTTGTGCATTCAACTTCGATGAGCAACAGTGGTTTTAGATGTTTCGTCTGTGAGCCATATGCGTTTGCAGTTGTAAATCACCTGGTTAGTTTAACGTTGTGTAACCATGTTTATGTACCCATGTAACTGCAGACATTGCCATCAACTTTTCTAAGATATCTGACTTCCAAAAACCATCTGTGATTTCTTGGGTAACGTTAATTCGCTCAAGTGGAAGCTGCCAGCTGACTCATTTTATCGTAGCCTACGAAGGATGGCGGGACTTGTGGATATTTTGCTAAAGGTCAATTTTGGAACATACTTCCAGTTAATTTATTTTACTTGTTTATATGACGTAAACTAGCCCATGGCCAGTCGACTATCACATAATGAACTGGCTATCAATTTAAGTTCAAGCTAAATTTAATTTGTTGTCCCTGTGCAGGTAACAATAAAATGCAGTCAACACTAACGTTAACTTACAGTAACGGAGGATAACATTATAACGAGTATCGTAATACTAATAAATACGATGGGCATCTCAGTCAAACAATCAGTAACGTTACACGACAAGGATCAAACTAGCCTACAACAAAATTGGCCTATCATGAAAATTTGATCATGAAATTAATTAGATCAACAGGTACAAATATTCTTTAATTGTGTATGCCTAATTAATTTAGCATCAGTCAATGAACGGTTAATGTTAGCTAACGTATTGTAACTGTTAATGTTATCGAAGCCAGGTTTCTGTTGCAAGGGGACATGCCAGACAGTCGTATATAGTGAACATAGTAACTACTTAGCGTTAGCTAGCAGGAACTAAGCTTGCAATAAAGTAACAAGTTTCGTTTCATGCAATGTTACCATCTCCATCGGTGGTTTTGACATTCATGCGACGCTGGGCAGTCAACGTCCTGCAGTCCTCCAAAATTATTTTCTTCGCGTTACATTTGTTTCGCCAGTTTTTCTATAGTTCATTTTAAACTGTAAACGTTTTAATCCGTTTCTAAGCAACGGATGCGTGTGCAAAGACAATTGAACTATTGAGACCTACACTTAGTAGTTTCCTGCTTTGGGTAAGCAGTTCCGGTTGTCCTAAAACCCGTATGTGAGTTAGCATTTCTGAGCCAGGGGCTTAGAGTATATATAGGCTGATATATAGGCTGCATTCCAATTGTCCAAAAGTAGCTCCTTTTTTCTTTCCTTGTAAATTTTCCTTGACTTCGCCAAAAAACATCACGGGGGTCAAGGAAAAGCTGGAAGGAGATATTTACAAGGAATTGAGGCTGCGTCCCAATTCGCCCTAAGGTCCTCCTTCAGGACCGCACTTTGGTGACGTGAGAGGGTGTGCACTCAAGGTGTGCAAGTGTACGAGGGTGCATGGGTTTAAAAGGAAACAATTGGGACACACTGCATGAAAAAGCTAGGTCAAAATTCATGTTGTTCAATAAAGTTATGGGTGAAAAAAAGTTAAAAACAGGGATCTTCAATCTTATCCAGAAACTATCGGCATTTGTGCACGCTTTTGTTCAAAACCAAGCAGTTACACACAGAAGTTCTACTAATCACAGTGGTTAAATCCAGTGAAAAGCCGTGCAATCGGTGCTCAGAGTTTGATGAAAAAATGCCGAGATGAAACGTGAACACAAAGATGTAGCGGAAGCTTAAGTAGCCATCACAGTATCGGAGTAAAGCAAAAAAACTACTCAAGCGTAACAGCGATGCCAGTATCTTAGTAAAGTCAACACTGTTTCATGTCAAATAAAATAAAAAAGTGGGCAGAGGGAGGAGGATGATGATCGAGGTTTGTAGCGGAAGCCTAAGTAGCCATCACAGTATCGGAGTAAAGCAAAAAACTACTCAAGCGTAACAGCGATGCCAGTATCTTAGTAAAGTCAACACTGTTTCATGTCAAATAAAATAAAAATCTGAAAAGATGAAGGTCGTTAAATGCAGTAATTGTTGAATGTGACGTGTCATTCTTCCTGTTTTTGAACTTAGAAACACACAACAAACAAAAAATAAATAAATAAAAATTTGGCAGAGGTAGGAGGAAATTCTGAACTTGACACACTCTGTAGTGAAGGATATCTCTGCCCAGGAACGGCTGAAACTCTCATGCTTCTGCAGAAATCTGATTGTGATCTGTAACAGAAGAGATTACCCATGGTCTAAATCAGGGGTGGCCAGGCCCAGGCGCGGCGGCCGGTGTGTATGCAGGTTTTTGCTTGTTTTAACAATTATTGAATTAGCCCAATCGTTTACACGATTCTGATATTTTTAATCTACATAATCCATATATGAAAAAAAGCGCTATGATGAATGAATGTGTGTGTGCCATGCGCGTAATGCGTGTATTATTATATCGTTATTTATTTTACAAGTGAAGTGAATCGTGTGGTGTGTGTGTGTATAAATATGCTGATGAACCGTGGTAACTGTGGTGGGCAAAAAAAAACCTGCATACACACCGGCCCGCGAGGCCTGGAATTGGCCACCCCTGGTCTAAATACTTAAGATAGCAATCGCACATGAACAAAAAAATGGCCAGTTGTCTCATTAGGTTTATACACAAAGCCAGTCGTCACACAATTAAGCAATATCGTCAGAGTAGGAGTGCCGTTTTATTGTATATCAGAACTCATGGAATGTGTATCAAACAAATACGAAGCACAATGAGAACTAATTACTGCGTAATCACATATTTACCTCAGGGATCATTACTCTCAATAAGATGTCTTGTTCATCAAAGCCTTTGTTGTCCATGTGCCGAAGGACCCTGCAGATTGTCTCGTAGAGCTCCTCTTCCCGTTGTTTAAAAACTGGGTGGAATGTCTTGGGCTGAGATAGCCATCTGAGCCGTGATGATCCTGATAGAAGCTGCAACTGTAGCATCCAGCAGGAGTCGATAGCAACAGCAGAATAAGCTGTTTGGCATTGGCAGAGAAGATTTGGCAAATTTTTCATGGGCGCAACCCACATACTCAGCTGTGCTGCTCATCCCACAAATGCATGTTCCTTACAAATGGGGCACCATTTAAAAGGGAAATAAACAGGCTTTCCAACGGTATAAAATGTATTGCCAAGAAGCATTGTTACAACAGAGAAATAATCTACCAAACACAAATTTCCTAACTTTTTGTTCGATGTTTATATTTGTAATTATACCATATTCTATAGAAAAGTAAAGCTTCAACTTTGTTATAAAAAGTGGTTTGTTTTTGCAACAGCTTAAGTGTAAAATCCTAATTGGACTGTGAAAGTGTCCTCTCCAGAACATTTGGTGTGAGCATATAGAACATTAAAGTAGGACCACCAAATGATAACTCATTAATTTATTTCTAAGTATTTGGATGTCTTTTGATGGGAAAAAACTGTTACCTAATCAATATTTCTCTTCACCATCCTTGTTATCAGTAAGACACCTTATCAAGATCTGAAGGTATGACCTGCTGTCTGTCATTGTAATTAATTGTGTATTAATACACTTTCCCTTTATGTCACAATGAATATATTCAATGCATTAACTGTACACCTCTAAAAAACGTCCCATGAAAGAGACATTTCTCATTTATTTTGGTACAAATATTCTGCAATAAAATATGCTTTAGAACCACCACTCAAAGGTCTATGCAAACATGCATGTAAGTCACGATACTTAACATAGCTACATAGATTCTCACATTACAATGTATGGCTACCGATGCCTACGATGTCTTCTGGGTTTAGATGAACTAAAATGACATGTCTACCATGTTTGCTAGTCTAAACCGAGATGGCAGGTGTAGTTTAGGCCATCTCATGAATTGACAGACAAGTATTAAAACAACCTTCATTCGTTCTCCTTCATTTCTTCAAGATTTTGAAGTAAAAAGGACATGTGTGTCGCCTCCAAGTCCTGCGCAACCACAAACAACACGGCTAATTCCTCCATGTTGTTTTTCTCCCAGCCGGTTTAAGAAACGTCCGAAACTGTCCCAGTTGGATCTGCTCAGGCGATTTTTATTTCCGCCTGAGGCAGGTAAGTCACCTGCTCACTGATGTCTACTCGAACACGCCCAATAACCTCAGCCGACTGAGCCAGATTTAGCTCATTTCGCCGCTTACGAGGACAGGAATTCACCCGTCACCGTTGAAGATGTGGCACATCCGGGCTCGGTAGTAGCCTATTAGTCTAGAAATGTACACATTCAACGTGAAAATTTAAGCAAATACACACGTTAAGATAAGAATCTTTATTGTGAGGACTGCTTGCATACAATGAAAGGAAACTGAAGTGATGAAACAGGCTTTTATTGGGACTATTGAAATTACATTCAATAACAGCGTGACATCATTAAACATTAACGTTGCTCTGCATTGCTCTCTGACAATAAGCAGCCGAACTAACTAACATCAGTTAGTTTCCTTCTGGAACTAAATGTGCTATATCTAGATGTCTACATGCATGATCACTTGCTAGATAAACTAAAGCGATTCAGCAACTAACTTGCGTAGGACACACGCGTTGCTATGATAACGTAGCTACGGTTTCATCCACTATCTCAGTCCGTATCTGTAATTTTTAATTATTAATTGACTTACTTTTCTCTGTCAGATCCGTTCAGCTGTAAGGTTGCCAAGTGCCAACTACCAACTCGATGTGATGAAATTCCCTCGGTTTTGTTTTTTAAACACCCGCCCAACCTACGAACCATACTTGGATGTTCAACTCTAGATCTACCGGTATTATCTGGAGAGGCGTATCTTCTGGGAGGGGCGTGTATTGTAGTCTGCAAATACGTCATGACTGCGCCCCCTTTTCTAGGTCACATGACAGAAAAAATGTATGCATAGCGGCGTGGGTTAAGTTCCTCACTCTTCTGCGAACTGAATTTCAAGGTAAGTTAATAATGCTGTGTTTTGTCATAGATTTACGATATATCTACGTAATGTATTCTACGTCGTTTGCATTGAATACCGCCAAATATTATTTAAGATGTGCTGTACTTTGATAGCAAACGAAACTCACTTTTAGCGAGTAGCAAGCTAACCGTATTACAAATGAGTGAACGCTGGCCAAGAACCTGTTTCACGAAATCTAATGTCGAGTACGTCATGATGTTAATTTATTTCCCTCATAGTAAAGATTTTAATTAGACCTACCGTTTGCAATAGCTTAAATATACCTCACTCAAATACGCGAATGGGGACGCTTCGAGGTACGCGAACAGTTTTTCTTTTGCCATCACATTTGTGAAATGTTTCGGCCCTAAGTATGATGTACACATAGCCTGTGGCTTGATGCGCTCAGGACCAGAGCTCAAGCTTCTCCCACTGCTGGAACAGAAGTTGAGAAACCTGTTATCTGTATGGAACCGAAAATCTTTAATGTCTTGGCTACCCTAACAATCCAAGTTAGCTAATGGGGCTTTCATTTATTTGCATCTGACGCATATTCTATAATGTTATATTGTAACGAATTGGTAACATATAATAATAATAATAAAGGTACACAAATGGGACCGTGATGTGAATGTTATAAATGGGTGTAATGGAACTGCTTCATTATTTGGGCACGTCTTAGTTGGCTCAAAATATTGAAAATGTGGCACTTTTTAAAAATTTATTTGCTCTTTAAATGTCTCGCTTATTTATTATCCATTACAATCACACAGTAGAACGTGTTGCGTTAGAGGTGGGACAATGCACCGATGCATCGCGATGCACCGATCCGAATGTGTAAATACAACTGCATCGATCTGTAAGATTCGAATCGATAAGCATCGATTAATATCGCATTTTAAATGAATGTGCACATGTATTAATTTATTCAAAAATTATTTAAAATATATATTTCTGAGACACGACTACTTTTAAAACTGTTTTGACCAGCTTCAATCCATGTTTCTGCTCCAACCCCCACGTAAGCGTGAGTTGAAAGTAGGGACAGGCGGGAATAAAGCGACAATTAGACGGACAGATCTGAGCGAAATGGCTAGCTGCGTGCTCGCTGAGTGCGACAAAAGAGACAGAAACTTACAGAATTTGCGATGTTCCGAACAGAAAATCAGTGGTATGGAAGCATTTCGGGTTTAGAAAGAAGGAGGGTGTACTTGACAAAACCGCTGCAATATGCAAGATCTGCCAAGTAGAATTCAGATACACAGGCAACACCACAAACATGATAAACCATTTGAGCCGACGATACACAATTGACGTGAAGGACAGCAAGCTGGTTAGCAAGCTAAACTCGGGAGTCATTGACACTTCCCCTGAGTTTCCTGGAGAAATGGCCAAACGGTTCTATTTTTTTGTATAATTGTTTTTATTAGTTTTTATACACATACCGTGTCCAGACAGTTAATTGTAAAGTGCTTTCTGATATTTAAATTAAACCATTTTCTATTCAAAATCAAGTAGACGTTAGAGACAAAAAACAAAAATAGTAAGACTATTTCCAATGTCTTACGTTTAATTAATTATTACTACGTTAACTGTCAGATTCACAAAATGAATGTCGTGGAACCTAGATACACCATACCATGCAGAAAACATTTGAGTGAAAAATGTATACCTGCTCTGTATGAAGAGGTGAAGAAAACTGTTCGACTGTCCTTGCAAAACGCTACGAGAGTAGCTTTAACTACGGATGGATGGGCATCTTGCTCCACCGAAGTTCTAGATCGTACTAAGATTTAGGAAAGTACTATATGACACTAACTTATAGGCTATTTCATTTATCTTGGCCAAGTTTAGTAATTGTTATACATTTTGCCATTTTCATTTTGTAAATAAAGGAAATGTATTAGGGTACCATGTCTGACACTGTTTGAAAAACAATAACCTAAATAGGGCAACTTTAGAAAATACACTGTTAGTCATGTTTATTGCTGCATTATTTGCTGCAGACAGCTGCAAAATGTATGGCATGCCTTAACAATAAACATAATGCTGTGAACTTGGTGTAAGGTTCTAATTGAATATTTAATTACTGATGAATGTATCAGTATCAAATCACATTAGCATACCTATTAATTTTTTTTAAAGTATCTAAATTAATCGAACCGAATCTTATCGAATCGAATCGTGGTCAAACGTAAGATATTATGATGCATCGAACCTTTGCCTAAAGAATCGTAATCGAATCGTTATGGGATTGAATCGTCCCACCCCTATGTTGCGTGCACAGTTTATTTTACAAAATGTGAAATGTCAAGACAAATAACATTGCTTCAACTGAAATTAGATGTACTACAGCAAATTGGACTACTTTGTCTTTATCTATTTTATTGGAGTCAAAACAATTATTCGATCTCATCTACTGTGTTCTTCTTTATAGTAATTTGGTAGAACCCCTGCATGGTGAGAAGTTTGAGCCACGTTTGCGTGGACATACCCAAGTTCTTGCAGCAGTATGAGCGCACAGGCGAAAAGAGTAATGGACCTATCAGAGTGGGAAGATCGCTGGCAGAAAGGAAGAATCGGTTTTCATCACCTTCATGTGCACAAGTAAGCAAAGTTTGATGTGGGCTAAAGTCCAGGGGCGTTTCATGGAAGTGGGTTAGCTGAATAACTGCTGAGTGAAACCCTCAGCACAGTTATCCAGCTGACACACTTAGCCTGCTTTGTGATACAGGCCCCTGTTCAACTTTGACCCTCTTACCTTTCAATTATGAGCATGTTCAAAATCCTGCGTTGATAGTGGCCATAAAGCTCAAGCTCATTTTGATAGCCCTCATCAGCAGGTAATTACTTCTTGCCAGGTAGTGATCCCACAATACCTTGCATATCAATCCTTTTCTGCCCCCAAACTAATCTGTATCTTTAATTATTAATTATTAATAATCTGTATCTCGCAAATTAAAGGTGTAATGTGTTAATACCCTTCCTCTATCTATAATGTGACTGTTTAACATCAGTGAAATTATTTAAGTTGGTAACTGAATGGGGCAAACGGTTGAATACTGAGATTGGATAAGTTGAGAGAAAAAGAGCTTTATTCACAAACATTATGGTAAACCTAAGGCATTGTGAGAAGACGGATCAGTGTCATAGTAGAACATCAAGAGTAATTAAAATAAATCTAAATCAGTGCAGTGACTTCAACAAGTCACTGATTAAAGCAGGTTTGCTTGATGCACAAAGAAAGCTGTGACAAAATTATTAATATTAGCCTACCAATCAGCATGGTGGAAATAGTTGGTAAAAACAGGTCCAATTAAAAAAAATTATAATAATAATAATAAAAAAATAAAAATGTATTATTCTGTAGGCATAAGCGATTAAAATTAATTAGTTAAAAGGGCGTTTTACAAATATCCTAGCTGTTCTGTGAAAATCGTAAATCAAGTAGCCTGTGTTATACAGAAATTTAGCACGTTTATAACGAGCTAAATTTCACGAAATTAGTTGAGAATTAAGCAAGTTATCATAGATTTTATCAGGGGATGCCGGCATTAGTTTGTTTATATGCGGATTTTAAACACCTGTGCACACATATCTGAACCACATATTGTAAAAAAAAATATCTGAACAGCATGAATGAGGGGCATCTATATCTATTGATTCTCCCATTCATATATTTAATCTAAGCAATAATCACAATATTACACAACAGAGAATCCCAGGAGTCTCCTGGATTGTGAAACGTTATGAGTGATGTTATGACCCTCGGTTACGAATGTTTCAACTGTTTAGGAGAAATCATGTTTTTTTTGTTAGTTTGGTATTTCAAATACCACAGTATCCACGAGCCTCATCATCTGTTACATCGTTACCACTCCCACAGAAGAAGAAGGGAAAAAAAGCTCATTTCGGACAACAGAAGAAGAAAAGAACGGCATTTTCTGCCATTAAAAATGAATACTTTATTACAATAGGGGCTCTAACATAAATAAAAAAGACAACGAACAATAAATGCGAAGTATACATTTTTCCTGCTTGGGGGATTTATTTCAAAGTCTGATTGGACCGCATATGATCCGCAAAAAATTAGACAGTTTACCATAATGTAGAATAAAGTAAATTTGGTCGCATATCTTTTGCACGCCATGACATCCTGATGCCTGTGACCCAACAATATCAAAATACTCTTGATATCTCATTTTCTGGTACTCATACAAGCACTACTATAACGTCTCTGCATTTGAATGGATCGTTATGGGAATTGGGGGGCGGGACTAGATTTAGCTGTAAATTATGCTGGAAGAGTACGGAATACATGGTTGGCGAAATGCTGTTCCAGTGTAATTTACAGCTAAATCTAGTCCCACTACCCAATTTTCCATTCAAATGCAGAGAGGTTATAGTATCGCTTGTAGGAGTACCAGAAAATAAGATATCAAGAGTATTTTGATATTGTTGGGTCACGGCATGCAAATATTAGAAATTATTACTTTTATTCTACATTATGTTAAACTGTCAAAATGTTTTGATGCCTGAAAATGAGGGGGACTATGTACAAAAGGTTCAATCATTTCCAAACGGTTCCTCCAATATGGATGAAAAATACCCTAAAATTAAAGCTGACAGTCTGCACTTCAACCTCATTGTCATTGTATCATTTCAAACTCAAAGTGCTAGAGTACAGAACCAAAATAACAAAAGATGTGTCACTGTCAAATGAATTATGGTGCTCACTGTATAAGCTGGAAAATGTGGAACGTTGTTTTTGGGGGGGAAAAATATATAATTTTGGCGATGTCGGCCTAACGTAAGTCACATCGTCATTGGCACAGCACATCGTCAATGTTATTGGCCATCGGCACAACCCTAGTAATCAGTTAAAAATGTAGTTAACTCTTTTTATGTAATTGTTTGCAATACAGCACAATGTGAACATGGGATGTTTATTCTGAATGGCATGTATAGCCATTTCTCACATAATGTAATGAAAAGCTTCTAATTAAGAAATATTAACTGCTTGTTAAAATTCTGGGATTGCATCAGTGGTTGGTACGAAAGCATAAACAGGAGGGCCACAGAACCGAACTTCAGAACCAGCGGCTTAATAGGATGGATTACATCTGAATAACTGAGAAGATGATTAGAATAAGCAAGCCCCCCCCCCCCCCCCCTCATAAAATGGACTGATTATTCTAATCTCAAAAGGTACCAGAGATCCCACTCTGGATTTTGTTGGGTTTATACAATAGTGTATAGAACAGGGGTTCCCAAACTTTTCCATGCCAAGGACCCCCAAATAGTCGTAGCCTCTGGCTGGGGCCCCCCTATTGCGAAATGGCTTTTAAAAAAAAAAACTTAAATTACACTGGCAAATATAAAAAAATGTAACATACAGCTTCTTAATACACAACACAATACTTTTGACCCTATTTTGATTCCATAATCGGGCCGTTAGCAGCTCAACGTAACGCTTTGACTGACAGGCAGACGGTTAGTTATTGGCTGCGATTGAAAGAAGGGCATGGCAAAGACCTAATTTCGATATGAAAGGATTTATAACAATTTATATCTTATTTTAAACTGGCACAGTAATCTTATGAATTGAATTGAAATAAAAATTTTAAATAAATAAAAAAAAAAGATTATTATTATTTATTTTTTTGCATTTTCCATTTTCCATTTTCCTCTTCCTTCCAATTGCCCCCCCTGGCGCCCCCTGGCGGCCCCCCGGCGGCCCCCCGTTGGGCCGCGGCCCCCACTTTGAAAACCCCTGGTATAGAACAACATATCAAAAGATGAGAAATCAAAAATGGTACTTTTTAAATATGAATATTTATAATTCTCAAAATTCATAAATTCCTGTACAAAAATATCTTAAAGAATTGCAATTACCCTCATATGTTAGATTGCCCTCAAATTATTGTATTGATACCAAGTTGTTGTTGTACTATGTACGGTTTAAAATTTACTTACAGGAGGCACCTATAAGACCAGAAATGCCCCCAAAATAGGTGCTTAAATTACAATTTTCCCAAAAGGCATTTGTGAGAGAAATCTCATATGTATCAAAGTTTACACCCTTCCTCCATGGGAAATTGTATAAATATTGTAACACTATTGTGTAAGTGACTGCAATTATTCCTTTTCTTTTTATACTTTTAGATATAAAATAGACTGTTTTCTTCAAGATTTGTACTTCATTGTCTGTCTTCTGTGTATGAAACAGGATGCTGGAAAGTAACATTGACAAAATTCTGTGTGGAAGAAAGGGAGTTCGGGTTTTCGTCCCTCTCTGTGGGAAAGCTGTGGACATGAAATGGTAATGGTTTTCATTTTACTCCATCTCATTCTACTGTCAAAGATGCATTCAGCTTTTAATTTACAGCTTTGGACTGGGTGAATGGTTATTGTGTTTGGGATGGTGCCCCCCTTTAAACCCTAACCCTAATTCTGTTGTCCTCTTCAGGCTAGCAGACATGGGCCACTCAGTAGTTGGGGTAGAAATTTCTGAGAAGGCCATCAAGCAGTTCTTTGAGGACCAGAATTTAAGCTACTCTGAAGAATTGGTCCCAGGTATTCCAGGAGCCAAAGTGTTTAAGGTACTGGTAGAACATAGCAGTTCACATGACGCTGTAATGGGTTTGTGATGCAATGATTCACGTAGCCTTTTCTAGGGGTCGACCGAATCTGGGCCGATATCAGTCATTTTTCTAATTATCGACATCGTAATTTTGTCTGTTATGAAATGAATAAATAAAAAATGCGTTTCTCTGGCTTTGATGCAGTCGCCTGTCTCTGAAAGGTTACTACTTAAGGCCGTTACACACTGGCTGCGATTTATTTGCACAAATAAATCGCACGTTGAAAAATAAAAACAAACTCCTGTATTGTTAATAAAATCTTGCACATCAAACGCGAAATGTCCTTTGCGAAAAGGCGGCATGTCATTTATTTGCAGCAAGGTCGTATTTTGCGAGTTTTCGTTTGCAAAACTATTTATCTATCCAATCATAACAAGTTTCCGTGACTGACGTCACCGCACTGCCACAACAAACTACAACATCCAATATGGCGGACCAACTGATTTTATATGTTTCCCAGTATAGTGTACTCTTTGATAAGAGACATAAAAGTTACAAAGACAACGATTTGAAGGACAATTTGTGGAAAACCGTAGCCGAGCAAATAGGCTATGAAGATGGTGGGTTTATAGCTAAATGGTTGCAATACGCACAACTTGCTATCTGATGAGCTCCCACAGGTTATTAGCATTGGCTTAAAAGTTGTGTCCAGCTATTTTAGCCAGCTAACGTTAACTAACCTTTAGGTCTAACGTTAACGTTGATAGCAGTTCACGTGAAGAAGATAACAAGCCAGTGGCGATTACTCACAAACAGCTACACGATACGTCGGCCTATTTATTTTTTGACTTTAGGCGAGTTCATGTAGGCTACGCTGTGTCGTTTGCCTTGGTGAAAACAAAGGATGAAAGCTAGCTAACCGCTATATGTGATATTGTTTCGTGATTATTTGCCGTAGTAATTGTGGGCTATAGGCTAACCGAAGGAGAAAGACGACCCGTAGGCTAGCTACTGGGTCTGGCCAGGCGCAGCCACTGTGTTGGAGGGAGAGAAAGGGGGAGGAGGAGAAGGGCAGGGTAGAGTAGCCTATATGGAATGTTTTAGCTGTAGCCTGATCGTATGCCAAAAACGCAGTGAAAAGCCCTGCTCACTCAAATGCTGAATAAATTAGAGTGCCATTAGAGTGCCACATTGACGTCATCAATGGCTAACATTGTAATAAGTTAACTCGCCTGCATGGGCCTGCACCACATAGAGATATTGTTTGTTTTGGGGAGCCATTTAGTTATTTATTTTTATCTATTTAAAATTTGAGTTCAGTTTAAAATAAATACTACTGGGAGCTCCATGCACTTTATTTAAAAAATTTGTTGAAAATGTTCTGTTTTATAGTATTCAATTAAACATGTTTAAAGGAAGTTTTGTGTTGGAGTTTGTGTTACTGTAAATTTTGACACTAAAATTTTCATATTCACTGCAAATGTATATCGGCCCCCAAATATCGGTTATCGGTCTCCTTCATTACTAATAATCGGCATCGGTATCGGCCCTGGAAAAACCATATCGGTCGACCCCTAGCCTTTCTCCCTCTATTTGGAAATGCTATTCCACCTCAAATATAACACCCCTCAGGGTATTACTCTACACATGCATCTACACTCCCATGCTGTCGCATGATTCAGTATCTATTTTGTTTTATGTATTTCTTTTACTTCACAGAGTACTGATGGAAAGATATCCATATATGAATGTGACCTGTTCAAATTCTCCAGGTATGAGTCGCAGTGAACCTGAAAATTGTTATCTTTCATTTGTTTATTTGAATTATGTATGCTATGTAGTAATAAAATGGTCTGCAAGTACCTTTGAATGCAGAATGTTTTGTGGGAGTGCATTGTTGATCTACAAAACTAATGACTAATGGCTCTATACTTTTTTTAAATATTGTATTTGCTGAAACCCCTTTCAGTTGTGGCTCCTTAGACTCTCTCGCCATCTTGTATACTTGTTGGGCAACAAAAAATAGGATAATGACATACAGTCAAGCCGGAAAGTCTGAATACCCCTTTCACCTTCTCCATGTTTTATTACATTACAGACATATTCAATAGATTGAGTAAATTTTTTGTCTCAAAATTCTACACAATATAGCCCATAATGACAAAGTGAAAACATGTTTTTAGAAATTTTTGCAAATGTATTAAAAATCGAAAACTGAAATCTGAAAAATGAAAATGAAGTATTCATACCCTTTGCTTTAACATATTTTTTAAGTATCATATTTAATATTTGGTCGCATATCCTTTGCATGCATGAGACTAGATTCAGCTGTAAATTACACTGGTACAGTATGGAACACATGACAGGCGAAATGGCTGTACGTCATCAAGGGTCTCTAAGGTATCAAACGAGCCCCAAACCATCACTCTGCGGCCAGATATGGAGTAGATGTGGATGGATCCCTTTAAGGGTTGTTTCTCCTGACTTTTTTCCCCATATAGTTCTATAGGAAAATGAGTCAGGAGAAATAACCCTCGCAGTGATCCATCCACATCTACTCCATATCTGGCAACAGAGTGATGGTTTGGGGCTCGTTCGATAGCTCAGACTCTTGATTACTTGCAGCCATTTAGCCAGCCATGTGTCCCATACTGTAGCAGTGTAATTTACAGCTGAATCTAGTCTCACCCCCAAATTCTCATAGAGATCAGTTCAAATGCAGAGAGCTTATAGTATCGCTTGTAACAGTACCTGGAAATATCAAGAGTTTTTTTATGTTGATGGGTCACAGACTTCAGGAAGTAACAGCATGCAAAGGATATGCGACCAAATATTAAATATGATACTTTAAAAATATGTTAAAGCAAAGGGTATGAATACTTATGTAAATGAGATATTTCAGTTTTAAATTTTTAATACATTTGCAAAAAAGTCTAAAAACATGTTTGCACTTTGTCATTATGGGCTATTTTCTGTAGAATTTTGAGACAAAAAATTAACTCAATCTATTGTAGAATATGTCTGTAATGTAATAAAACGTGGAGAAGGTGAAAGGGGTATTCAGACTTTCCGGCTTGACTGTATATAGGATAAGTAACAACTGTCAGTATTAAATGTCTAGAAAAGAAACAATGTAATAAATGTCTCTTGTAAACCGTCAGTGCCATTGCAGGAAAGTTTGGTGCGATCTGGGACAGAGGTGCCTTGGTGGCCGTCAACCCATGTGATAGACAAAGGTGAGGTCCCATAACCTCATCCCAGGAAGTATTTTTTTTAAATAGCTGCAAGCATACAGACAATAAAATAGTTTTTACTCTCTCCTTACAAAAGGTATGCTGCCATAATATTGTCTTTACTGGACAAGGATTGCCGGTACCTCTTAGACACTGTGCAATACAATCCAGAGTTGTATAAAGGTAAGATCCTGGGAAAGCAAGTTTGACTGGAAAAATTATTTTGCTATGAAAATACAGTTTAACTAACATTTGTTTAATGATAATTCACTGGAAGAAAAAAAAAAAAAAGTTTCAATAAAACAGGCATTCTCCATGATAACCAACCATTTCTGAAACATTTTGCATGGGTTTAGAGAGTGTGGGAGCTAGGGTTTAGAGAGTGTGGGAGCTAGGGTTTAGGGAGTGTGGGAGCTAGGGTTTAGGGAGCGTGGGAGCTAGGGTTTAGGGAGCGTGGGAGCTAGGGTTTAGGGAGCGTGGGAGCTAGGGTTTAGGGAGTGTGGGAGCTAGGGTTTAGGGAGTGTGGGAGCTAGGGTTTAGGGAGTGTGGGAGCTAGGGTTTAGAGAGTGTGGGAGCTAGGGTTTAGAGAGTGTGGGAGCTAGGGTTTAGAGAGTGTGGGAGCTAGGGTTTAGAGAGTGTGGGAGCTAGGGTTTAGAGAGTGTGGGAGCTAGGGTTTAGAGTGTGGGAGCTAGGGTTTAGGGAGTGTGGGAGCTAGGGTTTAGGGAGTGTGGGAGCTAGGGTTTAGGGAGTGTGGGAGCTAGGGTTTAGGGAGTGTGGGAGCTAGGGTTTAGGGAGTGTGGGAGCTAGGGTTTAGGGAGTGTGGGAGCTAGGGTTTAGGGAGTGTGGGAGCTAGGGTTTAGGGAGTGTGGGAGCTAGGGTTTAGGGAGTGTGGGAGCTAGGGTTTAGGGAGTGTGGGAGCTAGGGTTTAGGGAGTGTGGGAGCTAGGGTTTAGGGAGTGTGGGAGCTAGGGTTTAGGGAGTGTGGGAGCTAGGGTTTAGGGAGTGTGGGAGCTAGGGTTTAGGGAGTGTGGGAGCTAGGGTCTAGAGAGTGTGGGAGCTAGGGTTTAGGGAGTGTGGGAGCTAGGGTTTAGAACCGAGAGTCTCTCAGAAGCCTTTGGCTCTATTTATACCTGGCATTTGTCTCCTATACAGATTGTGGACATTTATGATTTAACCGGATTGCATTTACACCTGGCATTAACATGCATCTGCATTGAGATCAGATTTATTTTTCCCTCGAAAAATACAGATAGTCAGGCACGTCACTTCCACATAATTTTGACAGCTAGCTTTTTAAAGACAGCAAGCGCCTGAGAAATTGCTTGTATGCCCTTTTTTTTATTTGAATCTGAGGGAGAAGCCGTCCTAGATAACATGCGTACCGTGACTGGCAAAGGAGGAGAAGGCTGGTTACCACCCTTGAATATCCTGACTATCCATAGAAGTTTAGCCGCTAAATGCTCCAATGTTTTAAACTATTATGAAAGCCGAGTAATCCAATGCTTTACGAAGAGGTCGCGAGGGCTTGATACATTTTTTTTTTAATGGAATAATATAGAAAATCACAGTGTGCAAGTTATTTTTAAACTGCAAACAATTATGAAAGCTACACTGGCTATATGGTACTGTATTTCTGGACATGCACTTGGGCCTCCTTGCGTGAAGTTCAATTTCCGCCCATGTGATAGAAGTATGTGAATTGGAGACGCAATTGCATTTACACTTGTGGCCAAATCTCTGACCAATTCCTGAAGTGGTTTGGGAGATCAGATCTCCAATGCGTCTCTGGTGCGTTTACACCTGTATCTTTATGTGGGTTAGCCTGATCTGCATGCAATCTGATCACCAGGGAAGCATGTTAATGCCAGGTGTAAACAGGGCATTAGGCTTTCTGTAACTGCATTGAATTGTCATACATAAGTCTATTTCATCGACTGTTTATAGCAAGATAATTGAGATGGTACAACTGTGATAAAGTCAATGCATGATGAGTGTATTTTGAATGTTATTTTTTAAACAATCTAAATAGTATTTGTACATTTTTGCTTTACAGGTCCACCATTTTTTGTGCCGGATGAGGATGTAAAGAATTTATACGGTAGGTTTGTTTCAAGAAGTTGTAAATATAATTGTAGCATCTTTTGTAGATACACAGGGTGTACACAGCAGGTTCATCACACATTTGGAGGAAATTAAAGGAGTACTAAATTATGATAGATTCTGTTCTTCAGGATGTTTTAATGGTAATGTTGCCATTTGTTTTGAGATAAATATGTTCCTTCCAAATTTTAGGGAAGACCTGTGACATTCAATTACTGGATTCTGCTGATGCCTTTGCAGCCAGGCACAGGGAGTGGGGCTTGGATTACCTGATAGAGAAAGTTCATCTTCTAACTCCAAAGGTCAAGTAAATTGACAGCTCTCTCCAAGGTGTAATTGCAGGAACACAAAGATCCAAATTAAATTAGCACTTGTACCCATTCGGTGTCGGTGGCAAATTATGAAGCATTTCCTACAGAGGTATTGGAACTTAAAGCACTAGGATTTTTTAATTATTTGTTTTTTTCAAAATGAGTTTTTTCCTGTTCCTTGTATGGTGTACTAGCTCTAAACGTAACATAATATAATGCATATTCAAGTACATGTGTGATTTTATTTGTTGATATTTGCTAAAATAATAAAAAATCAATACTGTACTACCAGGTATGTTTCATTCTAAAGCATTTCGGTTAGCTTTGGCTGTGACAATGCAGGCTTGGTGCTGTACGTATACGACATGGCCAAAAGTGTCCGGGCATCCCTTGGTCTGGGGCTGGTTTTTATAGTTCCAGTGAAGGAAAGTAAATCTTAACACTACAGCATGCAATGACAATCGAGATGATTTTGTGCTTCCAACTTTGTGGCAAGTTTGGGGAAGCCCCTTTCCTGTTTGAGCATGGCAATACCCCCATGCACAAAGCGAGGGCCATGCATATCACAGAGAGCTGCAGTGTAGACGCACTTATATGTGCCGTTAAAATAACATGTAAACATGTGCAACATGACTTTAGACCAGGCTTGTGGTGGTTTTAGTGCAAGTGCTTTCTGATGCCTCAAGATAGCAATACGCCAAAAATAATCCTGGCCACTCCTCATCTTAAGACCAACACGCCCAGTTCACTTGTAATGGGCGCAAGAATACATGGTATTTAAATGTCGTGAACGCAAGGCGTTATAATGAACCAATGCGCCGGGTGTAAGATAGCAAAGACACTTGCGTTTGGGTTAGCGCCGCTTAGTGCCGGGTGTAAGATAGGGCCCCTGGTGTTCTATGTCTTATCAGCGTACTAGTATTTGATTTGGTTTCAATTCTAGGCCTGATCTTAAAATAATTATGTTGGGTTGCAAAAACAGGAAGGTGATCACTTATATCGTTTATAAGTAGTCCACTTGCTACTCTACTTTCAATTTAATTAGTAAAAATGTTATCAATTAATTTTGCACTGTCAGTTGTTATCCTACTTGGTTTTAAAATACTAGGAAATAGACTTATGCTGTACATTGTGTCAATAAAGTCTGTTGTCTTTTTGTATCCATTTGGGTTTAACAAATCAATATTGAAATCTCCACACACAAATAGCATCAGTTTATCATACATTTCAGTTAACCTATCATTGAATGTCACAATCTTGAACCAGGTGTTCTATATACACAGCTTATGATTTTTAGATTTTCTTAACATCAATTTCTATTCCATAATGTTGTCTATTGTTATTGACATACTTTCAACTATGTTGCATTTGAAGGCTGTACCAATATACAGGGCGACTCCTCACACCATTTTGTTTTTTCTATTAATAAAAAAACAACTCATAGCCCTCCAATTCAACATCAGAACCCTTCTCATTACTAAGCCAAGTCTCTGATATAGCAATTACATTGAACCTGTTGAATAGTCTCAAGTAATCCTTGATTTGTGTTCTATAGAGGCTTCTACTGTTGAAGTGTATTATTGACAGTGCGCCCTGCATGTTTACACTGCTGTTGAATTGTTCGTCTGTATAGTACTCACTGTTGTTGTTGGTATTATTGTAGAAGTGGTTCTCTGGATCAATGTCATTCTCAATTTCATGGATTTTGTGGTCTGTAAAATCAAAAGTTTTAAAGTTCAGATTTTCATATTTTCCATGACCGTGTAAACAGTTCTCCAGTGACTCCAAACTCTTTAAATGGAAACGAGTAATCTTTGTCCAATCATGTCATAGTCATGTTCAAATAATTCCACACAAAAAGGTTATCCTTGTACATTCTTGACATACTGTAGTAAGCATTAACCGTCATCCTGTCTCTCTGGACAGATCGAGTCATGGCAAATCGTCATCTGTACTGATCTGAGTCTTTTAGCTCTCTTACCATGATCACTTTTTCTGAATCGGGTGGTCCGAGGAGTCGAATCATCACCTTGCAATTTCTCGTCCAAGTGGCATGTATTTTGTTCCGTTTCTTTAGCATGCGTGCCTGCCTGGCAATTTCGGCATTCTTCTTGGTAAGATGCTCGTTCAGACATACTCCCGCCGTACGCCAGCTTCCTGGCATTGCCTTAATAGCTCCGTCTTGTGCTTTCGATTCACAAAACAAACTATAATAGCTGGCTTCGCTCTGCTGACCCTTCCCTCTAAGGGGACAAGTGGACCCAAACCATGCCAGGAATATGCCTCCCACATCTGCATGTTTCTCCACTAATTTATTGAGGTTTTTCCTTTAATTTGTCACCCGTCTGTATATATACAGTAGGCACCCCTGGTAAAGATGAGTAAAAAGGGTTATAAAAAATTCAGTTTGGTTAAGTATTTATAATCTCACACTGAAAAAATGAGAAAAATCCAACCTTCTTTTGAAGTAAATTTATTGAGAAAAAAAAAATCCCCCATCAAGAAATTATTATTTTTAACAAAACCATGTGTACCACAATTATTGGCGCCCCTGCATTTATATATAGAATAAAGTCATAATTTTTTATATTTGGTCGCATATCCTTTGCATACCATGACTTTTTGATGTCTGTGACCCAACAACATCAAGACTCTTGATATCTTATTTTCTGGTACTATTAAAAGTGATACTATAACGTCTCTGCATTTGAATGGATCTCTATGGGAATTGGGGGGTGGGACTATATTTAGCTGTAAATTACACTGGAATAGTATGGAACACATGGTTGGCTAAATGGCTCTAAGTCATTAAGGGTCTGACGTATCAAATAAGCCTTAAACCATCACTCTGCTGCCAGAAATACAGTAGATATGGATGGATAACTTGAAGGGTTTCTCATCCTTACTTATTTTTCCAGAGTTCAATAGGAAAATTTGTCAGGAGAAACAACTCATAAAATAATCCATCCATAGCTACTGCATGTCTGGCAGCAGAGTGATGGTTTGGGGCTCGTTCGATAGCTCAGGCCCTTGATAGCCATTTAGCCAGCCATGTATTCCATACTGTACCAGTGTAATTTACAGCTGAATCTAGTCTCACTCCCCAATTCCCATAGTGATCCATTCAAATGCAGAGAGGTTATAGTATCGCTTGTAACAGTACCTGAAAATAAGATATCGAGAGTCTTTTGATGTTGATGGGTCACAGACTTCAGGAAGTAACAGCATGCAAAGGATATTCTACCAAATATGAAATATGATACTTTAAAAATACATTAAAGCAAAGGGTATGAATACTTATCTACATGAGAAATTTAAGATTTTGATATTTAATACATTTGCAAAAATGTCTAAAAACATGTTTTCACTGTCATTATGGGTTATTGAGTGCAGATTGATGGGCAATTTTATCCATTTAAAATTAAATCTACAACACAGTGTGCAAAAAGTGAAGGGGTATGTATATATATATATATATATATATATACATATACACACACACACGCGCGCGCATATACTGTACATATATACATATCAAAATTGTATTCATCGATTTATGTCTAAACCACTAAAGGGCAAGATTTTTTATTCATGAATCCAGACAAAGAAATTTTTTTTATCCACATTAACAGGTTATTTCAGAGAAGTTTATCCACAGAGAGATTTTATTATAATCCCGTATAATTAATTTCCACACATTAAGAGGTCCTGCTACTATATCAGACATATATCCCTGTTCATGAACCAAGAGGTATTTCAAATAATAATATACTGTAGCATATTATCACTAAATATGTTTCTGTTATGTGAGACTTCGTAAAATTTCCCAGGGAGTGTGCAAGAGTTTGACCATACCTGTCAAGACGGTTAACAGAATTTAATCAATTGTACGAAAACCTGTCACATTTTAGGTCACAATACACCAGAAAAGGCACTAGAACAGATCACCAACTCCTGGACAGCCAGTCTCTCCTGGGTTTAGTTTTAACATTAAACCCATCAGCTAGCTGAGGTGAGTTAAGTGTGTAGTAAGCTGGTTTGATTGCTGAGGACCACGACCACAACCAGTCCTGCAGACTATAGTCCCTTCCCCTTCAATCCACAGTAATACATAGAATTACAGGACTCAAGATTTGTTTGTTCTATAATAGTACAATAAAATAATTCATAATAATAAATATTGGTTATGCTACAGATGACAAAAACTAACATGTAATAGGAAGTTGTAACATACAAATAATAAACAGTGGCAATTATTAATTGATGTAAAAATAATTCACTTCATTACATATAGTTAAAACACAACTTCCTGTGGCACAGAATTTGCTTGATTTGTGCAAATGCATGTGGTATCAGGGAATCCTACTTGATGCTAAAGTCACTTGTGAAGAAAATCACATGGGCTTGTTACTGGGTGGGGGGGGGGGCTTTATGCCCTCATCTCCCACCACCCTTACTCTCCAGTGCCTTCAGGCTGTTCATTGGACCCTTCTTCCACACTGATGGAATCTACAGCAATACAGGACAGAGGAAAAAGCTGTCAGAACCACTGCTGGGACCATAGCAAAGCTGTAAAAAAGGCAAGATGCTGACGGAGTCAAACGGTGGGGTGTGGTACCGGGGGCGATGAAGACGGCTCCAAATGCCGACCCAGGAAGGAGAGCAGGCGCCTCCAGATGAGGCCGCTTCCCAGGAACATGAACCCCGTCACCAGCCAGAACACGCGTGGATCCTGTCAGCACAACATCCACAGGCACAAGAATTAGTCAAAGCTTTCCTCAATGCTGAAGCCGCGTGCTGTTCTGTCAATCTGAATTTTTAGAGATGACCAACAGCTATTTCCATTGGTATTCTCAAGAGATATTTTTGCAGCGCTGTGCTATCACAAACTGGAATAAACAGAGAGATGGCTGTGGGGTTTGCACACAAACGCGATTTTGGTTGCCGATAATTGGACATTACACAATAGTGTGGGAATTGTATATATGCAACCCTACGTTGGGGGCAAAAAATATATATAATAATTTTCAAAAGGAATTATTAATATTTAATACACCAAAAAAAAAATGTTTTTGTGTATTAAAAGGAAAAAAGAAAAAGGCTATGTAAGGGTTAGGGTTAGGGTTAAGCTATGTTAGGGTTAGGCTATGTAAGGCTAAAGCTGGTGGATGTTACAGAAAAAAATATTGATGTGCAATTTGTATTTCAGAGACTTTCAGAGCCAGTGACCAATGACATCAGTATTGGCAGGAATAGGAGGGAACCCTGCAATTTTCTAATTGTGCGTGTTCTCTGAAGCTTGTGACATGGCTGACCACCAATTCCTGTTGTCTTCCCTGACTACCTTGGGGCTCTCCATCACAGCTCTCAACTGGCTTGCTTCCAACTTCAGTGGTCGGTCCCTACAGGGTTGCATGGGGCGCAGTTTCAAAACAGCGGTTTACACAATTAACTTGCGTTAACCTCTCTACAAGTGTCCCCCAGGGTTCAGTCCTTGGTCCTCCCAACACACAGAAGACCCAACTCTTCAGAATATAACTCTATGCCATGACTCCCCTGATTCTCTTTGAGCCTTTGCTAAGTGACTGTAATGTAATGCTTCTTTCTTGTCACTGTGATATACAGTAATCATTTCACCTCTTCAAAAGAAGACTGCAGGTTCATCCCAAACGCCACACCCATCAGGCCAAAGAGAGAGACTGAGAAGGTTCCCATGGTGAGCTGCAAATTCAGCCGCATCATCACATTCCGGTGGCTTAATGGGAAATATCACAGAAGAGTAAAGACTTTATTCCACAGATTACAACCATCAACACAATGTAAAGGACTCACAATTTACCGAACAAAAGTACAGTCTCAGTGTATTAAATAGGCACACTACTGTTTGCCACTGAACACACAAACTGAAGGCTTTACTGAGGTGCCTTTGCACCCAGTCTGCTGGTCATCCATTTGAAATGTCTACTTCCCACATTTTGCCTATCAGTGATGAGTAAATTCTAGTTGAGGAGCTGGCAAATATCTAAGTGGATTTGTGCATACCTGTCCAGATTGATGAAGATGACACTCTCTGAGTCATCAATAAGGCACTTGAGCTCTCGTGTCTTGTTGCCCAGGTCCTCTGCCTGCATGTAATAGTTCTCCAGCAGCAGCTCCATCTCCTCTGCATGATCTATTCCCAAGCTGCTCTCCTCACTGCCTCCACATACACATACACACAAAAATGAACGCACACACCACACACACCCAGTTATGCATAGAGCCAGTCATGCAAGTCAGACCGACAGCCAACCATAGAAAACTACTGAAACAGCCCTGTTTACAAATTGATTTGATTTGGCCATATTGTAGGGTTTGTGGAAAATACAATTATACTCATCTAAAGTTTTATCTAAATATAAACATGAAAGAAATTGATACTTTTATTCACCAAGGTAGCATTAAATTGATCAAAAAATACAGTCAAGACATTGATAATGTTACAAACAACTATTTCCATTTCATTCTGTTTCTATTTCCATTTTTACACATAGCCTCACCCCCGTTTTAAGGCACCAAAAGTAAGATTTTAATAAAGTCATCATAATTAATATTTGGTTGCATATCCTTTGCATGCCATGACTTCCTGATGTCTGTGACCCAATAACATCAGAAGACTCTTGATATCTTATTTTCAGGTACTATTAAAAGTGATACTATAACGTCTCTGCATTTGAATGGATCTCTATGGGAATTGGGGGTTGGGACTATATTTAGCTGTAAATTACACTGAAATAGTATGGAACACATGGTTGGCTAAATGGCTCTAAATCATCAAGGGTCTGACGTATCAAATAAGCCTTAAACCATCACTCTGCTGCCAGAAATACAGTAGATATGGATGGATAACTTGAAGGGTTTCTTATCCTGACTTATTTTCCATAGAGTTCAATAGAAAAATTTGTCAGGAGAAACAACCCTTAAAGTGATCCATCCATGTCTGGCAGCAGAGTGGTGATTTTAAAAAAAAAATTTAAATTAAAAAAATCATATGTCTGCATACATCTCTTGATTGGAAAAGCTTCACATGCATCTCGAGACACACTTTACAAAAGATAGGCATGTAGAATATCACCTACAACACTTGCGGGTCTGTCCATTTAGTGAGACATAGCTCATCAACAAGCTCCTCCTCATCCAGGATCTTCAGCAGAGACTCTTTGAAGACTTTGATGTCCGTCTCCAGCTCCGATAGGCTGATCGAAATGCACATCACAGTTACAAATACGAGAACTAAAGTATATTACACAAGTATAGGGAAGACTGGCCTATCAATAATACCAAACTCATGTCGGCACTGCGGTGGTACAACGGTAAGAGCGCTGACTTCACAGTTACAAATACGAGAACTAAAGTATATTACACAAGTATAGGGAAGACTGGCCTATCAATAATACCAAACTCATAAAACACGGCTAAAAACAATCAACTGCTTGTAAAAAATCTTATTCTTCTGATAAGGAGAATGCAATTTGTTAGTTACCGTCCTTCTGTTTAAGGAGCTACAGACTTTAAATTGTATATCCACATCTAATTATTATGATAAAGGGAAAATGTTTTATTACCTCCACATAGACATTTTGTTAGCACTTTACAGCTCTGACACCACTTAATTTCTGTGTTGCTGTCAGATTTTGTTTTCTACTTCAGTGTAATGAGTAACACACACTTTGCAATGGTGCCACACTATGACATTATAGCTAGGCCCATATCCCTGCCCATGTGACTTGACAGGCATGTGACTGGTGTTTCAACCCTTTTTCTCATGGTGATACTGTAGGCACTCTCATCTCCAAAACTATTTGGTAAACAGCACAGGTGTTCTATTAAGGCATAATTAGAAAAGCTAGCCATGAAGGACTAATAAGAAGCGAGTCAGCATTTCAAAGAAAGTGTCAACAGAGTACAACATGGGTACACTAGAGAAATTAGACCCATAGTCCATTTTTACCCATAGTCCTTTTAAAGAATTCACTTTTTAAAAACATTGCTATGTATATTTGAAAACCAATCACAAAATACCCAATCAATTCCTTATTTTAGGGAGCTCACAAATTTCCAGTAAATTCAAAAAATTTAGGACATTTCCCCAAGCAAGTATACAATATTTAATTTGGTACATTCTCTGTCCTTACTGTTGAATAGAAAAGTGACGTGTCTGTATTTATTTTTTTATTTTTTATTTAACCTTTATTTAACCAGGAAAAAGCCTCATTGAGATTAAAAATCTCTTTTACAAGAGTGTCCTGGCCAAGACAGGCAGTAGCACATTAAACAAGTACACGTATACTTTGAAGTTAATCCACAAGCTTAGAAGTTAATTTATGATTGATGATTAAATGAGATTATTAATGTACTGCAATGGGACGACTGTTGAACAAGAAGCCTGAGAAGGCGCTGTATAGTCTCGTAATGCTGAGAGGAGGGATATACAGGTAAGCCAGGATTTACTACAGGCCCCATTTATAAACAATTTATTCAGAGCTGCAGAGGAAAGAGCCATCAAAAGGTTTCCTCATGTGAAAATGTATCAATTTATCTTCAAACTTCTGTATAACAACCATTTAAAATATCTTAAAGTTACTCAGAAAGGGCTTAGTGAACAATACAGAATATTTTTAACTGCTATTTTCTAAAATATGGCTTCAACGGCACATAATTGAGTTTGTGATTCATTAAAGTTGTGTATTTCTTTCCCTGCGTGTCATTTGACTTGACCTGGCTGAGGTGTGAAGGATGGACCTACAGAAACCAGGAGCCCACTCACCTCTTGCTGTTTTGCAGGAGTATGTGTAGTTTACTGCGATCTGCAGAGAGAAGCTTAGGGTCGACCAGAGACTCTAGCGTGTCCAGGATCTGAGGCTGTACCTCGTTCAGCCTGGCCTCCAGTGTGTTCACCTGCAGAGACATGTGCATGCCACACACCTGAGTAAGAACATTTACCATTACCATGTACTGAGCATTCCCACAGAACCACCACTACTGGATAACATCTACCATCACTGTTTATTGAGCACTCCCTCCAGAACCTATGCCACTGGACAACATCTACCATCACCATCTACCATCACTGTTTATTGAGCACTCCCTCCAGAACCTATGCCACTGGACAACATCTACCATCACCATCTACCATCACTGTTTATTGAGCACTCCCTCCAGAACCTATGCCACTGGACAACATCTACCATCACCATCTACCATCACTGTTTATTGAGCACTCCCTCCAGAACCTATGCCACTGGACAACATCTACCATCACCATCTACCATCACTGTTTATTGAGCACTCCCTCCAGAACCTATGCCACTGGACAACATCTACCATCACCATCTACCATCACTGTTTATTGAGCACTCCCTCCAGAACCTATGCCACTGGACAACATCTACCATCAATAACCACTGGGCAATTCCCCAAAATCACTACCAATGGACAACATGTACCATCACTACTACTCACCGCACTAGTATCAGCACTATTGTTACCTGTCGTAAATTCCTCTCAGCTCATAAACTGACCGCTTTCATTTGGACCTGCCCTGAATCTGAAATGTTGACTGAAACTCAGACTGTGCCTTTGTATATTCTCTTTTGTGACTGACTTGTGACTCATGTCCATACAGTATTTAGCCAGTGACACATTTGTGTTGTTTTGGCTCTGTACTCCAGCACATTGGATTTGAAATGGACCAGTGACAATAAAGTTAAAGCGCAGAGTTTCATCTTTAATTTGAGGGTGTTTACATCCATATTGGGTGAACCGTGTAGCAATTGTAGCCCTTTTTATACAGCCCCCCCACCCCCCACGCAAGATTAAGATGTAAATTACGCCATAACAGGTTGGCTGAATGGCATTAAGTAATCAAGGGTCTGAGGTATCAAATGAGCCTCAAACTATCACTCGCCAACCCTAAAACCACTTTTTTTTAGCCGATTACTGATATATTTGGACATATCCATGTGCTAGTGATTGATCCTGTTGAAAATCGTGACCTTTCATCGCAATGTTTAGCATCTTATAGGAAGAGTAGTGTATTTTGGCTAACTAGTGCCACAGTGGTGAAACGTAGGCTACTGCAGTTGTAATTTACTATTGGCTGTTGCACAGTACATGTGATGTCACACCAACTGGTGCATCTGGCTACGCCCTTCCACCTTACACTATAAATGTGTTTTTTTGGGGGGGTTTTTTCAAATCCAGCAAGTTGTGGAGAGGAGCATGTGTGTGAGCGACAGGCTATTGATAGAGAGAGGATGGCATAGGGGTCAACACATACAGTTTGCCTGTATGATATACGGTTTTTCCAACTTTTCGAAGTCAAACAGGCGTATCAGGTTATGCTCGGGGAAATCTAGTCTAATACGTTTTTTTTATTTTTTTTAAAAACGTTTCTCCATCAACCTGCCCAGAGACTACAGATGGAAAATTAGCCCCAATGGCTAAATCTGGCACATTTACACTTATTAATGTGCATTGTCCCTTTCTTAAATAAATAAACCTAAACCTATAATTTATTCAATCGCAGCAATCACATTTTCTTTCTCCCTCTCAGCTATTCTCCCGCTTTGTGAGGCCATGGAAAAAACAAGTAGCAGGACTGATCTAAAATTGACACAGTAGCCCACAAGATACCTACGTTAGTTAACTTAGCTTTTTTTCCCCCCCACCACCACCCCCCCTCTTATTTACAATTATGATTCACAAAATGATGTACTGAAGCCTCTGAGAGGGAAGGGTATGACAAAAACATAATGAAATACAAAACAAGAAGTAGAACAAAACAGACATAAATGGGGGAAAATAACAAAACAAAATAGCAAAACAATACAAGACAGGACACATTGTAATGGATTTGATTTGTGCTCAATATTCCTGTGAGTGGTTCATGTCAGAGGATGCTTTGTGGTTGGCTATGGGTCATGTATAGTAAGGAATATGTATAGCGTGACTTGGTGCTCAGGCAAATACGGATTATTTGTTTAGAAAATTAATGATTGGGGTCCAAGTTTGTTCAAAGTAGGCTAATTTCCGGGTGGAGGCAGCTGTTTTTTCCATTGATATGTTGTCAACGAAAGATAGTCTGGGGTGTTAAGAGTGCATTGTGAGCAAATTTCTGAGTCCGCAAATCTCATTTGAAACATCCTTTGTTGAGTAAAATGTGTTCTATGAATCACCTTGTATTGAATGAGTTGAATGTTAGTATTGTTAGTCATGGTGAAGGTATTTTTGCTAATTTTGGTCGAGAAGTCAGAATTGGAAGTAATTGAAGTCTTGTTCACATTTATTAATTGGAAGTACTGTTGTGGTGTCTGCATAGCTGAGTATGTTATATATCTTGGAGAGTGCTTTCTTAGGAGTAGTTTTCTAAGAACGTTAACTGTTCTTAGAAAATTATCCAAATTAAGATGAGCTAAGTTTATAACTAGGCCTATATGTAGCCTACATTCTCCAGTTATCCGCCTCTGCCACGTCTGCTGCTCCAGGCTCAGCAGCCGGAGCGAGCGGCTCGAAATAAAACAAATTATGGCTGTGAATGAGCGAACATGTTTTTAAAAGGGGCGTGGCTTGCTAACTCGAGCCCAACCCTTTCATGAGTATCTTTCTCACCCCAAATTTTGGCATTTTATGAACCGCAAATGGAGGCGTGGTCACTCTGAAACAGCTCGTTTAGTTACCCTTTAAAGTGATCCATCCACATTTACTGCATATTTGGCAGCAGAGTGATGGTTTGGGGCTCGTTTGATACCTCAGACCCTTGATGACTTACAGCCATTTAGCCAACCATGTGTTCCATACTGTTCCAGCGTAATTTACACCTTAATCTAGTCCCACCCCCCAATTCCCATAGAGATCCATTCAAATGCAGAGAGGTTATAGTATCGCTTGTAAGAGTACCAGAAAATAAGATATCAAGAGTCTTTTGATGTTGATGGGTCACAGACATCAGGTAGTCATGGCATTCAAAGGATATCCAACCAAATATAATGACTTTATTTAAGTTTATGTTCATTTGTCTAATTACTTTTGGTCCCCTAAATTGGGGGGACTGTATAAAAAGGGCTACAATTGCGAGATGGTTCACCCGATATGGATGTAAACACCCTCAAATTAAAGATGAAAGTCTGCACTTTATCCTCATAGAATAGGATAAATTTCAAATTTAATGTGCTGTTCTATTTCAAATCCAATGTGCTGGAGTACAGAGCCAAAACAACAAAAATGTGTCGCTGTCCAAATACTTTTGGACTGCACTGTATATTATAACAGCTTTAGCATATAATGTTTAGAAATCAGTTTCGAATTGTAAAATATAATTACTTTCAATCTACTTTGTAAATCAGTTTGTATCTGACATTAGGAAACCTACTGTGCACTTTTATTAACAATGGCATTTCTATGGCTTGAGGCCTATATTCCTGGAGATTTTGTTGTCATTTGTTAGGGGCAGAGGAAGAGAGAGATAGAAAGAGACAGGTCCTGACCCTGTGTTGCAGGATAGCTTCAATGGCTCTGAATTCAAATGGCAGCGAGTAGGTAGCCAGGGCTCCATCCCCAGCCAGCTGAGGGCCAAGCTCCCGGACCAGCCAGCGCTCGAGGCCCATACCGCGGAAATCCAGGACCAGCAGGCACTGCGGCGTCACCACTGCTTTCAGAGACTGTTGAATGCGCAAAACAATTACGTTTCACACTTTGCATTTGCCAAACTGCAAATATCTTGCAAGTAACGTTAGTGTGATTGCCTACAGCCTGTGTAAAATGAGTAGTCTACATGGCATGGGTAACTATTTGTACAGCTTGTGATTTGTTGTTTGCTGGCCACATCATGATAAGCCCAAACGAGGCCATGCGTGCCGCCGCTTACCACTCCAAAACATTTGCCATCCTCTCATTCTCCACCATTGCTTCTGCCTCGGCTACTTGGGGCAAGGCAGCAGCTGGAACTAGTGTGTTTGTTTGTGTGTGTATATGAGTGAGAGAGGTAGTCAGAGAGAGAGTGGAACAAAGCAGCCGCTGTGAGTGCTGTCCAGAGCATAAATTAGCTTTTGGCTACTAGTGAAAAAAATTGCTGGGGCGTGGTTTGATACCTGGAGCTCAGCCCCTATATTATTACCTTATCACGCCCAAATTTAGGCATTTTTCAAATTTCAAAAGGGGTCGGGGTCTAGCTAATCCAGCGTGCCTTGTTACCCTTTAAGAGCTCGTTTTTGAGTTGAAATGTTCTGTTGAAATGTTCTGTTGTAAGGAGATGCATGTGCAGGGATTTGCCTACGTGGTGCTATAGGACACTGCATTGTGTGTGTGTAGTAACCACTGGTCTAAAACTCGTTGGTCTGCAATATCAAAATGACAATGACCTTTACCTCCATACGGACAATTATACAGCTGTTTCGAGCCATGATGCTGGAGACGTGCTGGAACCTGAGGTCTCGAGCCTGCAGACACAACTCCTGGTACAGCTCTGTCTTCTTTCTCTCTAGAGGAAATTCAGTTGATAAGTCTGAGATTCTCAGCTGCCTGCATGACATGCAATTCAAAAGACTAGCTTCACCAAAATGTGACGGATACACAAGGACACTGCATAGCACCGTTTGCACTTCAAATGCGTCTACAGCTAAATTATATGGTATATAATTAATGTGGTATGTTTACTTACGGAAAGCATGCATTCTCCCCCTACACTTACCAAAAGAGGTCACGTTCCCTTCCTTGTCAAATTTCATCTGTGTAGCAAACAAACAACAGGTTATACACATATACTGAACTGTTTGTGCACCTTCAGAAAAACTCAATACTGCCTTGTGAGTAATATTACATGAAAAATAAGTGGTCGAATTTAAGAAGAAAATGAGCAGTGCATCTTACCACTACAAATACTGGTGCCACACTAGAAAGGGCTGCTTGTGAGGTCTCTGTTATTCTGTGGCGACGGGAAAATGCTACGTGAAAAAAATATCACAGTTAAACACGACTATCTAACTTCCTAACTTCACTAACGGTTAACCATGATTTAATTACAGCTCCCAAGTAATTTCTTAGGAAATTCGTAATGTATAACTGCAGTTACAATATGCAGTACTTATGACCCGTGCCTTTCGGAAAGAAATATCTGCAGACACTTTACCCAAACAAAGGCTCGTCACCAATATTATTCTGTTTGTTTATCAAATCCTCTATGAACATGTTAATGTGGATATTAAAACAACACGTACAGTTCCTACTTGACCTTTGCAACAGCAAGCCAACTGTAGCTGATCTTTCCCAGGAATTATGCGGAGGAGGACGACGGGCAAAATGACTTGACCTACGCACATGTCTACAAGTCAAACAGTGGGAAAAGAGGGCAGGAAACATCCCGGCTTTTCGTTCCAGTGTTCTCCATAGAACACCTTGAGACAGCAGCCTGAAGCACACCTCCATTTCGCTTTATTGCTGTTTGTATTCGGTCTTATATCTCTGGTTCAGTGAACAAAAATAGCGACGTCTTCCACAAACAATTTTGAGTGGAAAGACAACTAGATAAATATCATGTAGTTTCACATTATTATGTTAGTGAGGCGACGATGGTCACAGAAGTTGCTTGACCTAGCAGGCAGCTAACTAGTAACTAGCTAACGTTAACTTAACGTTACTACAACTTGCTCGAAACGAAGCAAAACTGTGAGAGCTAAGACTTCGTCCAACTAGATTTTACTTCGCTAACCAAACAACATAATGTAATAAATAAACGTTCAGATCGCAACCCCACCTTCGTTATTTTTGCATAAATATCATGCTAATCATTATGCTACGTACAATAAGTGTTCTGTCCCTCAAATACAGAGTAACAGTTCACTCAACGCTTAAATGGGTCTGATTTGACAGCGTTGTGGACCACAGTGCATTGCGGCTACAACACGGAAGTCAACTACTTCCGTTATTCCGATATCATATCCAGGAAGTGTGAAGAAGCTCGGAGGCCAGTCCCACGATTTTGCTATGTTGTAGGTACAAAAGAAATGACTGGATTTGTGGAACAATCGCAGCAAAAACACAACGTAGAATGTCTCTTCTCATGCAGTTAAACGTTGCGTGTTTTTCAGGCGAGCTACCTTGCGAGTCATGGATGCTGGGGTAGTTATGAGAAAGCCCCGGTTACTTTTCTCGAAACCTGTCTCGACCTCTATTAACGTTACACTTATATTTTGTAAATAATATAAAGCGTCGTGTTTACGTGTTGATGCACAGTACATCTTTTAGCATTTAGCTAGTTAACGCGTTAGACAGCATGTTTCAGAAGACGTCTTTTACGGCCCTAATTGTTGGGGTATTTGTAGTTTACGTGTTGCACACCTGCTGGGTGATGTATGGCATTGTATATACAAAGCCTTGTGAGAAGCCCAAAAGCGAAAATTGCATCATTCCTTACCTCGCAGAAAAACCTCGATTACAGGTTAGTAGCGTTGGTTCTTTTAGTTTGTCAAAGAGTCCTGAGGCACTTATTAGCCATTGAATAAATATCGCAGTTATAAATAAGGGTTTAGTCACCCTCTACTTAACAATTGTTTGTGTATTATGGATTTTGTTAAGTATATGGAGTTTCCACATCACTAGCTAAAAGCTTAAGTTTTTGTTCTTTGTGGATGCCTACTCTGAAAGGCATAGATTAGTGGGATACACAGTGACATTATTTGGTTATCCATTGTTGTTTGATGGCTTTTTTAAAACAGCTTAGCATCTACACAACCCTTAAATCAAACGGCGAAGGTGGCCATAACCTCATTCTAAAGGTGGAGGACTTTGATATATATTCCCGGATTGAGAGGTAAGCATTTAATTAATTTTTACACAGTCTCATTTATAACAACAGCGAAAAGTAGGGACAAGCAGTGAGAGGTGAAACGGTGCAGTAAAGAGAAGATCAAACCTGCAAAAATGGCATTCAGCAAAATAAGTGGATTTTGGTTTTGTGATGCAGCCACAGAATAGAATCCTGTTGTGTCCCATTCTATTCTGCCTTCAGTATCTCTGTAAGACGTGCAGTTCATTGGCATATTCTTTATTTTTCTTGGATTCCTGCTCTTTCCCTGTTAAAGGAACGTGAACGTATCCCTGCCGAAGAAAACACGGAACAATGGAACACTGTACGCCCTGGTGTTTGTGCATCAGGCAGGCGTGTCACCGTGGCAGGACGCCCGACAGGTTCACCTGGTGGCCCAGCTTACCACATTCATGCTGCCCAAACCACCAGAAGTCAGCCTCATCTCTGGCCAGGATGCCCCACAGGTGAATCAGCACCACTTTGCACGTAGGACTGTTCTGAGATATGCTAAGGGTGATTTGATAAACTTTTAACAAGAAAAATGCCAGTGGAATTTTATGCAGGATGTGCTTTTATGCATATTGTGTGTGTAGTCCGAGCAAGTTCAAGTCACATCCCAAATGCCGTTAGAATTTGTTTGTGTTTGACTCTTAATTTTTTCACCTCACAATGTACTCTTCTGCTATTGCCTCAATTTTATTGCCTTTACATTTAAATTTTTTTTTAATTTATGTTGCTTATTTGTGTTTTACTGTGCGATGCAACACACAAAAAGTGTGCAGTTTTGACGGCGTGGCTGATGCCGTATAGCATTTGTGGTGGTAAAGTTCCATTGTGTTTTGCACTTAAATAGGAGGCAGGATTCTGGCTGAATCAGGTCTGAGGGTTCTTTATTGGCTGGTCAAACAAACCAAATCATGCGTCGGCTGTGTGTGTAAAATCATTACTGCCTCCCCTCTTAGAAAGTTTCCAACGGGTCTGGTTGGAACGAGCGCATGCCGGCTGATGTGGTTGCTTCTACACACACCGTGTACGTAAACCAAAACCACGACCAGGCGGAGATGAGGAAAAGACAGACTATATTAAAAAAAGGAATGATTTAGTGCAGTTGTTCCCAAACCTCTCCATAGGGACCCCCAGCCAGATCCAGGCGTTTGATGTGCTCAAACACCTTGAGCACAAAGCACATGGGCTTACACAGGTTATTTCTTTAAATGCTTGTTTTATGTCCTCATGTTCTGGCCCGCAATCCATTTATATTAAACATATATGTTTTATTTTTTGTCACCATACACTGTCTCACATCTACATTAGCCGGAGAAGCAGAAGACCTCTGGTGACACTTCGCCCAACAGGCCGGTATCACATTGGCGATCCAGCCTCACGTTGAACATCGTGGCAGAGGAATTCACCTTCGACAGGGAGGCCTTGCCCAGTGACGTGCATCGCTACCTTCGAGTGTAGGTCTTTAGCTTGCGTGCCATGGACAGTGTTGTTAGTGTGGAGAAGGATTGATTTCTTGGGAGAGTTCATACTAAGATATTGGATATGCTTATCAGATATTCACATACTGCCCCCTGAGACCAGCCTCACCCAAAATAATGTAACAAATTACACTTGTGTTCCAATTTTAAAACCGCCATTTTAATACACAGGAAATCTTTGTTGAAACCCCCAGAATTGGATTATTGTGTGACTATTGAAGTGTTCAGTACTGGTTTGTGTATGCCATAGGTTTCAAAGTGGAAAGAAGATGGTGTATCTCCCTCTGCTGTTTGTTGATGAGCTTAGCAACCGAGTGAAGGACCTGATGGTATGTTAAACTGGTCTTAGCAAATTTGAGTATACTGTCATAATTCTCTGCATAGCTACAAAAGTAGGAGCTCACATTTTGTTTTTGCCTTTTGAGTATGATGCATAGCGTTACAATTATATAAATATTAACTCTATGCTAGAAATGAATATGGTTTTTGTCTTTGTGATATGCTCTTTCTGCAGGAGATCAACAGCAGTACAACTGAGCTTCCCCTCACTGTGTCCTATGACACCATTTCCCTTGGAAAGTTTCGCTTCTGGATCCACATGCAAGATGCAGTGTACTCCCTACAGCAATTTGGTGAGCTATATGCATTGGCTAAATCAAAGTATGCCCAGTTATTTTGTCAACCGAGGATAGGAGGGTTCAGTTGGCTTGGGGGTTTGCGTTTGATTCCTCTCTAGTGACTTCTGCTGGTCAAATGGGCACCCAGCGCCTGCTTGCCAAGGCTGCACACAAACTATTTCCCTCCAACTCAGTGCAGGTCAGTGCAAGCTTGGCATGTGGGCTGTGGTCTGAAAGGAAATGGTTGTAACACCACATGTTTTGTAGGAGAACTGTGGATGTCTGAATTGCCACATGTGGGAGGTGCAGTGGGTTACACTGTTGCCTCACAGCAGGAAGGTCCTGGGTTCGAATCCTGGCCGGGGTCTTTTTATGTATGTTTTCATGTTCTCTCCGAGTCTGCTTGGGTTCCTTCGGGTACCACAATCCAAAGACATGCTGGTTAGGCTACTTGGGGGGATGTGCTCAGTCAACTCAGTCATTCAAGCTACCCTGTATAAATAATGGTTAATAATAATAATATAATAAGAAAGAATCCGCACACTGCAAAATGCTCCCTAATGCCAAAGTTGTTAATGGTTACCAATTGTGATGTTCCAAGCTACTATGCTCTTCATCAGACATAAAGGACAAAAAACGGAGCACCTCTATTCAAACTATGCCAAAAGGTCATGTGACTGGTCACCTGACAAGTCAAGGCAGATTACCATACAAATAAATTACACACACATAAATATTGCGACCTTATTAATAGAGTACAAAAATAGAAATGGCAAAACCCACTGTGAAAACCATATATATATAATATTTACACTACTTACAATATATAGAGTATGTAAACAACATCACACAATGTATAATAAAGGACATGGAAAAAGCACCAGGTCAAAAGAACCCACCATATACTCATGGCCTTAAGAAAGCAACTAATATGTCTCTTAATAGAGGCGCCTCTAAACTGATATACAGGCAATGGACATGTACTACAGCCAATTAAAAACATATATACTTTTCTGGCTGTTACAGCAGAAAGCCAGGTAAAAGTACAATGCCCGAAAAACGGGATACAATCGGCACAGCAATGGACCGAATTTAATAAGAAAGGGTGCAAATCAAAATCCTCATTGAGACCTTTAGGAGCTCAGGTGTGCATTGTGTAAATCCAGAATGCTTCTCTTTTGGGAAGCAGGGAATTCACATTATCCCCAACCACCCGGTATATATTTTACCTGCTCTATACCCACAGAATCGTGAGAATCGTTGTGCATAAGATTTTATTTGTAAAATTACGCCGTTGGCAGTTTGATAAATTTATAAAAAAGATTTCCTGGTACGCGGGTGATTAAAGGAGGAGATCTTATTTGTAAAATTACGCTGTTGGCAGTTTGATAAATTTATAAAAAAGATTTCCTGGTACGCGGGTGATTAAAGGAGGAGATCTTATTTGTAAAATTACGCTGTTGGCAGTTTGATAAATTTATAAAAAAGATTTCCTGGTACGCGGGTGATTAAAGGAGGTGATCTTATTTGTAAAATTACGCTGTTGGCAGTTTGATAAATTTATAAAAAAGATTTCCTGGTACGCGGGTGATTAAAGGAGGAGATCTTATTTGTAAAATTACGCTGTTGGCAGTTTGATAAATTTATAAAAAAGATTCCCTGGTACGCGGGTGATTAAAGGAGGAGATCTTATTTGTAAAATGACACTGTTGGCAGTTTGCACATCTGTAATTGCCAGGCGGAACATGCTGTAAAAAGTGGGACTGTTGTGGTGCATGATCAGCTCTAACCAAAATGTTCCTCAAATTGGGGGGTCTCTTACACCACAGAAGCTGTTGTTTTCTTACTAAAGCAAGTCCCATTTTTCTTATTTTATCTTTCAATCATTTTTCAGCACCTGTTTGCTTTTGGATGTGCATGTTTTTTCTAATTCTTTCTAATAATAATAATAATAATAAACCTACCACTTGTTCTTAGTATGGGAGTGTATGTCAGGTAAATTAATGGGGGAGAAAACTAGGTTGCAGATACAGCAGTTCTTTTTCAATGTTGAATTTTTTGATAACCTTGAACTTTATAACAAGAAATGACAAACGGTTTAAATGTTGGATCATTCAATATAATTTCATACGCTACAGTTAAGATAAGCATTAATGTACCATTATTTTTCCGAAATATAATTTGATCTGTGAGAAATCAAGCTGACTGACCCAAATTGGACATTTTAGCTTGGTATGGTTCACATTAATTTAGGTTTTGGTTAAAACCCAAATTTCACCCATCAATATCTCAGCCGTTTTAGCACCCGTTACCAAGCCACTTATCACATCAATATCTGGGTCAGTGACGAATAAGGGTTTAAAAATATGTAAATGAGTTAAAAATGCCAATTGAAGCTCCTTCTACCTTCGTTAGAATGTTGTGTATATACACTGCTCAAAAAATTAAAGGAACACTTAATCATCACAGTATAACACCAAGTCAATTAAACCAAACCGGTCATGTTGGATGATGTTGCAGGCAGCATAACCAGTAGTGACAAGGGCACTAGTAAAATGCAAAACTAGAGAAAAATCAGTCAGGAAGGATAAGGAGAGAGAAAATTGGTCTGTGGCCACCACCTGCAAAACCGTTTACTTTTTGGGGGTTGTCTTGCTGTTGCCTCTCCTGTCCATCTGTTGTCACTTTCATTTGCACCAAAGCAGGTGAAATTGATTCACAATCGTTTACGCTTCCTAACTGGACAGATCGATATCCCAGAAGTTTAATTGAATTGGTGTTATACTGTGTTGATTAACTGTTCCCTTAATTTCTTTGAGCAGTGTAGTATGAAATTCATAAAAACATACACTGTTGACATAGAGTAGTAGTCGATAAGATTTCAGTCATAGCATAACATGTAGGCCTAATTGGCCTGATATGTCATACATAGTGGAGTTCAAAGCGTAGAAATAAAAACAGTTGGAGAAAGTATACATTGAATAGCCTAATGCAATCACAGCATACAATTATACATCTACTCATATAGCTTTAGAATACTTCTAAAACGGATTTGAATTTTAAAAAGAAAGAGATTTAGATGCACCATTCAAAAGCTACCTACCAATATTATCACGTTGCCACATTGTGGCATCAGTAGTGGTATGAGGCATAAGAGGAATAGAGATATAGCCTACACCAAACTGCACTAGGGAAATACAAAGCCTTTTTGTACAGGTCACTATCATGGGTGGCAGCACATACTCGTAGAGCATGAATTATGCTCTTTGCGAGAAGGTTTGAACCAATCTTCCCTGTGATGCAGATACAGTATCAACATAGCTACAGAACTGTATAGCAGTCAGATATAAAAAATGGAGTACTGGAAATCCCTGATTGTGTAGAGAGCTGAAGTGGCTTGGTGGTGCTCATTTGAATTTCCTGTCTTTTGCGGCTTTTGACCAAGCCAAACATCACACTTAAAACATTTTTTTTGTTATTAGCATTCATTACATACAGGTACAGCTCAAAAAATTAGAATATCGTGAAAAAGTTCAATATTTTTTGTCACTCATTTCAGAAAGTGAAACTCATATATTATATAGATTCATTACACATAGTGAAATATTTCAAGCCTTTATTTCTTGTAATTTTGATGATTATGGCTTACAGCTAATGAAACCCAAAATTTTGTGTCTCAGAAAATTTGAATATTTTGCTTTAACATATTTTTAAAGTATCATATTTAATATTTGGTCGCATATCCTTTGCATGCTGTTACTTCCTGAAGTCTGTGACCAATCAACATCAAAAGACTCTCGATATCTTATTTTCAGGTACTGTTACAAGCGATACTATAACCTCTCTGCATTTGAACTGATCTCTATGGGAATTGGGGGGTAAGACTAGATTCAGCTGTAAATTACGCTGGTACAGTATGGAACACATGACTGGCGAAATGGCTGTACGTCATCAAGGGTCTAAGGCAGGGGTGGCCAATTCCAGGCCTCGCGGGCCGGTGTGTATGCAGGTTTTTACTGCCACCAGTTACCACGGTTCAATCAGCTAATTAGTCATACACACAATCACCGATTCACTTGTAAATTACAGAACGATAAAATGCTACAATACACGCATTGACGCATACCGGCACAAGAACATTCATCAGCTGCTTTTCATATCGCGGATATGTAGATTAAAATATCAGATCGTGTAAATGATTGGGCTAATTAAATAATTGTTAACTGGCGGCAGCAAAAACCTGCATACACACCGGCCCGCGAGGCCTGGAATTGGCCACCCCTGGTCTAAGGTATCAAACGAGCCCCACACCATCACTCTGCGGCCAGATATGGAGTAGATGTGGATGGATCCCTTTAAGGGTTGTTTCTCCTGACTTTTTTCCCCCATAGAGTTCTATAGGAAAATGAGTCAGGAGAAATAACCCTTGCAGTGAGCCATCCACATCTACTCCATATCTGGCAACAGAGTGATGGTTTGGGGCTCGTTCGATAGCTCAGACCCTTGATGACTTACAGCCATTTCGCCAGTCATGTGTTCCATACTGTACCAGTGTAATTTACAGCTGAATCTAGTCTCACCCCCCAATTCCCATAGAGATCAGTTCAAATGCAGAGAGGTTATAGTATCGCTTGTAACAGTACCTGAAAATAAGATATCGAGAGTCTTTTGATGTTGACTGGTCACAGACTTCAGGAAGTAACAGCATGCAAAGGATATGCGACCAAATATTAAATATGATACTTTAAAAATATGTTAAAGCAAAATATTCTAATTTTCTGAGACACTGAATTTTGGGTTTCATTAGCTGTAAGCCATAATCATCAAAATTACAAGAAATAAAGGCTTGAAATATTTTACTCTATGTGTAATGAATCTATATAATATATGAGTTTCACTTTCTGAAATGAGTGACAAAAAATATTGAACTTTTTCACGATATTCTAATTTTTTGAGCTGCACCTGTATAGTACCCTAAATCCGATATGGACCCAAAAAAATTGTATGAAATGACATGGAATGGCCCTGTTGTATGTGCAGCAATTTTATTCATTTTCTTACTTTAGGCTTCACTGAAAAGGATGCAGATGAAATCAAGGGTATTTTTGTTGACACCAACCTGTACTTCCTAGCACTGACATTCTTTGTGGCTGCATTCCATGTAAGTTCTTGTCATTTTTCCTTTTAATACTTCCTGTCGGACCTTTGGCATGTATTGGCTCCGAGGTTATTAGGGGTGGGACAATGCACCGATGAATCGAATCGTTATGGGATTGAATCGTCCCACCCCTAGAGGTTATGTATACGGACTTGCTCTGGCGCCGTTTATGCTGTTTTTATTAGACAATTGTTATGTTCCTTTTCAAAAACTGATTACTGTGTATGTACATTGCTGTTGAAAAGTGGACATTTTTGCATGTTTCTACTCTGTTGTATAAGGAAACTATAAGAACCCGTTAAATTCAGATACACCCTGATACTATTGGTAGGTAGCTTTTGAATGGTGGATCTTTTTTAAATTCAAATCTATTTTAGAAGTATTCTAAAGCAATATGAGTAGATGTATTATGTATACGCCTTAATGTAAGTAGGCTCACTTTGCCCCTTAAAAGCCAATAGCATTCTTCTTGAGAGACTTTATTATGTTTATTGCAAATGTTTGGAAGTGGAATAGTGTTGACATTTATTCTAGGACTTCCAAATATTATGTTGATTGTTAGAACTTATTTTTCTCTGTCAGAAAAGACTAAATGTTGTACAGTAACTCGCATGCATATACAGGGTTTGCCAAATATTAATAAATCTTATTGTTTTGCAGCTCTTGTTTGATTTCCTTGCTTTCAAAAATGACATCAGTTTTTGGAAAAAAAAGAAAAGTATGGTGGGAATGTCTAGCAAGGCAGGTAAGACCAGGTGGTATCAAGCACTCAGTTCAATTTTATTTTCTAATTGAAGCATGTCCTTATTATAACTATGTTTACAAAGTCATTATGCTTTAATTAAGCACTGAAAAAGGTTTTGATTTCTAAAAGACAGTGGCCTCCTGAAAGATATTCTATAAAATATTACATGTTTTTATTGAGATATAAAATATAAACATAGCCCCTTTCGTTTGAGCTAGCTAAATAAAAATAATGTTTATCTCATGCATGTGCAAATCTAGCCTAGCACAAAATTGAATACAAGATGAAATAAATATTTGTAATTAATCAAATAACCTGCTTCACAAATACACTGCTTCACAATGGACCATTATAAAATGCAACATTATAAATTTGTTCTTGATATGTTTGCTTTGGCCAACTGGAAAGTCTTAATTCTTTTGTTTCGTCTGTCTCAGTGCTGTGGCGGTGTTTTAGCACGATTGTGATCTTTCTGTACCTACTGGATGAACAGACCAGCGTACTGGTGCTCATCCCTGCTGGAATAGGATCGCTTATTGAGGTACAGTCTGTAAACGGCACTGTGATTATAGCATGTCTAACACAGCAAAGCCTGTATACCTACACATCAGAAGCTGTTATGTTCTTATAACGTATATATGTTTGCTTTTTTCAAGTTTGTCTAGCTTGAATATTGTCAGGACTCCATTTTTTTTTATTCACTGTACCCCTCTACAGGTGTGGAAGGTAAAGAAGGCCTTCAAAATACAAGTGCTGTGGAATGGCGTGAAACCAACATTCCTGGTGAGTTTTAAATTGAAGTTGTTTCAATTTTGTGTTATTTAACCTTTACTCAATTGCAGTGGTGAGTTGAAAACGGACTATATTTTTCATCTGAGTTATAAGGCACAGACCACTAACGCTACAGGAAGATCCAACTTTGTTAATGTATTAAACAGATTTTTAAAAACCATGCATGAAATAGGAAATGTATGAAAACCACACTAATGTGACGGTATACTAGCTATGAGCTGTCTGATTCTCAGCTTTTATTAATGGGTATTTTTATGCATTTATACATATGGAGGGCACTGTATGTTCTTGGCGAACTGGCCTAGTGGGACTAGCAAGCAAGCCAAGATGGCACATCTTCAGACATTGTCAGCTACATAACTAGCTAGTAGTATCTGGCTATTCTAACGAAAATCAACATTAACCATATTTAACAGATCAAGGCGCAACTAATTAAGTCTCTTTTTGTAATTAAAGATATTTAATAATAATTTCTTGGCTGAGATATCCGCAGATAACGATAAAATTTTGGTAGAGGTATACGTCTCGCTAAGCCAGCACCTTGAAGCCGGTCTTGTCGTTGACGGTCGGCAGCCTCCGGCACTGTGCTTCTCCCCCCTCCACCTCGCCAAACGGCGCCGATGTATCCAGTGTCCTTGGGTGCTCAGAACCTTGGAGTTGGGGTACAGGCTCCAGTTCAACACGAAGCCCCCCCCTGCTTTTGTGGGGTTATTCCAACTCGGGTGAGAGATGGTGCTGCTGCGTGGGCTCTCGCTGACCAGATTCTGGTGTTGCTGGAAAAGGGAGCGATAACATCCCTGCCCTCTGTGGCAGCAGGACGGGGGTTTTATTCAATATATTTTCTGGCACCAAAGAAGAATGGAGGCTTCTGCCCCATCCTAGACCCTGAGAGGGCTCAACCGCGTCTTAAAGCACCTGCCTTTACGCGCGCTCCTCATGGGCATATGAGGGATCACACCCTCACACCCGCCAGCTCCTCCGGGGAGTCCAAGCTCTCACTGAGCCGCCCTCGAGCCATGGGCCGGTCTCATTCTGAAGCACCTCTCCCTGAAAACTGCTTTCCTGCGTGCTGTTGAGTCTGTGAGGCGTGTAAGCAAGCTGCATGCACTGTCAGTACAGCCCTCCTCCATGTGGTTTGGCAGTGGTAGCTGCGGCTTCTCTGCTCCCTAATCCTGCTTTTCGGCCTAAGATTCTCTCGTTGTTGTACAGTTCTCTGCCTTTGTGTGGGAGGCTTTTCATCCTCCCTTCACGAATCACCTGAGGAAGTCAGACTTCACTCACTGTACCCTGTCCAGGCCCCGTGGCCTTATGTTCCCCACACAAGGGCTGTGGGGCAAAACCAACAATGTTTTTATTGGTTATGGAGCACCTATGCAGGTCCGGGGCTTATCTTGGCCCATTGGATTGTAGATGCGATTCCCATGGCCTACAGCAGTGCTGGCATGCCCCCTCACACAGGGGTGGTGGCTCAATCCACTCAGGGTATAGCGGCTCACTCCACTCGGGGTATAGCGGCTCACTCCACTCGGGGTATAGCGGCTCACTCCACTCGGGGTATAGCGGCTCACTCCACTCGGGGTATAGCGGCTCACTCCACTCGGGGTATAGCGGCTCACTCCACTCGGGGTATAGCGGCTCACTCCACTCGGGGTATAGCGGCTCACTCCACTCGGGGTATAGCGGCTCACTCCACTCGGGGTATAGCGGCTCACTCCACTCGGGGTATAGCGGCTCACTCCACTCGGGGTATAGCGGCTCACTCCACTCGGGGTATAGCGGCTCACTCCACTCGGGGTTTAGCTGCCTCATTGGCTTCATTTCACGGTGCTTCGCTTTCTGAGTATTGTGCTGCGGCTGGCAGGGCTTTGTCCCTTACGTCACCAGGGTTTATCGATGTGCCGTCCAAATCGATTGCCTCCTCTGTCCGCAGGGCAGCGGAGCGATCTTGAGTATAACTTGCGTTACCACTTTATGGTGCTTTTATCACCAGTGGTATTTGCACTTTAGATTTGCTTCTTCAAAGAACAAACATCTAATAAAATGAATATATTTGTATCGCATGGTTGTGTCATGTGGTATTACCCCACTACATCACTTGCATTACTTTATTTGGTATACTGTGACCCATACCGTGTTGACCGGTATGAAATGGTTCTATGGATACGGTCGGCATGCCATGCAGCATCCTACAGGGAATTCTATGCCCCGCAGTTGACAAAAGAGGACGGCGTGCACGCACCATATTTATGGCCTGACGTAGTGTCCGTGTAGTGGTGGTTAATTTGCTATTCAGTCTCCTAGCAGCTCACCCTCTCAGCGAGGATGACCCATACCGTGGCATGTTGACCGTATTCATAAAACCAGGGTTACATCTGTATCCCGTACGTTTTCCCCTGTGTTTCTGAAGTCACAATCACACTATGACATAATTGATGGTTTGGATTCTTGATTTAATTTGAACTCCAACTGCAACCTTCACAAAATTTTATGAATCAATTTATGACAATAAGGGGAGAGTAAAGCATTCTATCTGTATCTGGGCAACATCAGTGTTTAGGGTGTATGTTGTTTTTCTTGTGGGCTGAAGTGTGTGATCTGTTAGAAATGAGAATTGAGGTGAAAAACACAATGATCTTTGGCTGCAGTTCCATTCTAATGTAAAAAGGTTTAAAAAGCACTCTAATAATGTAATTATTAATGTCCTAACATGCATTCTCTCCACAGTTTGGAAAATCGGATGAATCTGAGAGGAGGACGGAGGAATATGACACATTGGTGAGAAAGCTTTTCTGCACCTCATTAGTAAAACATGACTCATCGCATAAGTGTGCCAGTTGTGTTTAAGTACATCATTTTTAAAAAACTTTATTTTTTTCCAGGCAATGAAATACCTGTCATATTTACTGTACCCCATGTGTATCGGAGGAGCTGTATACTCTCTGATTTATGTAAAATACAAAAGGTAATAAGTACTCTTATATGATTTGATTTGATTTCATAAGCTTTATAAAGCTGTCCATCAGTTTATTTGAAAGTTTCATCAAGGTTTAAACTTTGTTTCATCAACAGTTGGTACTCCTGGTTGATCAACAGTTTTGTCAATGGTAAGACAGTGGTTGTGTTATTCCTACTGTGGTCACGATAGAATTAATCAAGAATGGTCTCAAAATAAATTTTTAATAATTATTAATGTATTCTCCCTTATTGCTAACAGGAGTTTATGGCTTTGGATTCCTCTTTATGCTACCTCAACTTTTTGTGAACTACAAGGTGGGTTTTGCCAAAAAAAGAAAGAAAAAAAGCTTGTATAAAACTGAACATGTAATGGTAGTGTTTAATGTTAATTATTATCTTATTTGAACAGTTGAAGTCAGTGGCCCATTTACCCTGGAAGGCATTCATGTACAAGGTAAGTAGTATAAATATGGTAACGGTGTAGATTATCACTTCAGGAATTCTTGTGCAAGTAACCTCTTATAGTGTATTTATCAAGAGTCCATTTAGATTAGATCATTGGGAAAGTTGTCTGTTCTAAAGTCAATTTCAGTTTAATTGTGATCAAGATAATTACATTATTTAATTAGTAGAATAGTTCTTATGAAGAGTGTTTTACGCAACTCTTTATTTTGCATATTATACTGCATAGCATGTAGTAGTTGTAGTATTTTGTAAAACGAAAGATCCTCACGCCTTTCAGCATGGAATGCAAAAGCAATGGTGATGATGCGGATGATGGAAGCTGGTGGCATTAAATTGCCCTCTTTGTCCCACAGGCATTCAACACCTTCATTGATGATATTTTTGCCTTCATCATCACCATGCCCACCTCTCACCGACTGGCATGCTTTCGAGATGACGTCGTGTTCCTGGTTTACCTGTACCAGAGATGGTCAGTCAAACAACCGTTTTTTTTATTTATTTATCACTGTGATCATTAAGCTGTTGGAGACGATGTTAGGACTGAGATCAACTTCAGTGTGATGAAGTGGTATTGTTTTGTAAAACAGCCATCTGTTTGATAAATGCACTGTTTGGCACATACAAACATATAGTGGTGTAGCAGTCTTTTGGAAAACACAACTTACAAGAAGGTAGGTCTGTTAAAAAAATAAAAAGTTTATTTGAGCCTTTATTAACTACAGGAATACAAAATCCATAAATAAAGCAGGTAATAATCATTTGTTGTCCCATATTATAAAAATAACTATTCTGGAATTACTGATGGTTAGTATTTGTTGAAGCAATCAGACTTCAGACTGACTTTGACTGATGGTCTTTCTCTTTAAAGGCTTTATCCTGTAGACACGGCCAGAGTCAATGAATATGGAGTTTCATTCGACAAGAAGTCCACAGAGAAAACCCACAAAGACTAAAACTACCATGTTCAAATGATGCAAATAAAAGGAAACAAGAAAGTGTTATTTGTTTTGAATGTTCACAGCACTAGAGTTTTGCTTCTGAAGGGAGCATGGACATTGCTCGAGTGTTGACATTTGTTACAAAGTTGAAAATGAGAATGGGAAAAATTTCGCACTTCTAAGCCCTGCCCTACCCCATTCTAATATGCCCTCTCCTGCCATACTTCACCCATCCCAGAATAGGCATTTGTGGGACAGTCTGCTATCCACGCACCATTGCTTAGCTCGACCAGTCTCTGTCACCTTCATTGCAGCCTGTAGAAGCATGAAGAAGGCGTCGCCGCTCACCTCTTCCAGCATGAGGTGCTCACTGTTCTCTGTGGACCCTGAGTTCATGCAGGAATGTGTCCTTTCATTAGTAAAAATTCAGAAGAGTAGCCACGTTATTTCCTGACCTTGCGGATATGGATTATGTTATTTTACGTCACACAGTATTGAGAAATTAAAATTAAGATGGTGCCAAATAAAATAATGTGCTTTTTGTTGGAGGTAATTGAATGTACATATTTTAATTGTTGCAGTTTTTGAATGGATAATAACTATGTATTCTTTTCACCCTTGGCATCAAAATTCATGACTACTGAAAGCCCCCAGTAACTAATGTTGTGGCATTTTGAAGAATAACTGATCCTACTGTCACAGATCATAAGGGACCCGTCTATTGAAAATTCCTACTTGTGTATGTCTAATTCGTGTACCTCATGTCAATTTGTGTGTTAATTAGCTTTTTACATTATGGCTTTTCCTTGAAAATAAAATACTGTCTTGGATATAAACCTAAGGTCCAGCAAGTTATTTTTGTTTTCCATTTATTTAAAAGGCTCTGTACATCATTTCACATCTGAATTTTATATTTCAACTTTGGCCGGAGAGCAGACAGGATAGCTCTGTTCTGTGGTGTCTCTGTGTATTCTATTCCTCTACAGAGCTTGCAAAATTCAACATGTAGTTATGTTGTATTCCTTAATATCCAATATAATTATGAATACATAATTATGAATATACTCTTATGTAAATAGGTCTGCATTATTGAACTGCAGCATATTGAGGTTTTTGTTTTCACCATAAAATCAGAAACTATTTCCGATGCAGGAAACCAGGTAAGGTGGCTAGATGAATGGCACAGTCTGTACAGTGGCTTACTTGAGCTGTATGGTCCCCCTGTGGAAGTCTGAACTGCTGCCATGGCACCTTCTGGGCTGTGAGCCATTCTCTATCCGTTACCCTTTCTGCTTTCTACCTGTCTGAATAAAGAAATAAAAAAACCGGTAAGGTATTAACTAATGAACTACTTTAAAGTGATGGACAAGGGATTCTGAAAACTTCAAATAACCACAACATATCACGGATGTATCCACTACACACCCACCAAATATCTTTTCAAAAAATTTGTCAATCAGTATATTGATATACATCTCAAAGTCAGCTAATAAACTCTTGAAAAGACTCAGGATCGTAGGGGTGTGGTCTAAATCCACGCCCTCAACCTGAGTGCCATCAACGTCATCCAGCCCTACATGTTTGAACCACAGAACTGTTCTGTGGTTTGAACCAGACTACATAAAAATAGGTTTGAACCAAGGGGCCAAAACCGGGTCTGTGTCCGAATCAGCACTCTTCCACACTATTGAGTAGATAGGACGAGAAAGTCATTGAGTATGTGAAAAATTTTCTAATTCCAGTATACTTGAAACACCCGGATAACACTTTTGGGGTTTCACTGAGCATGTTCGGGAGCACACTTTTCAAGAAGTACACAAACATTTTGGTCGCATAAATATGACGTGAGGCTTCATTTAAAAAAATGCATATTTTTACTATGTGTGCTTTGCGACTTTTCATTTTTACCCGTGACTGCAATTTGAAAGTATCCCAATTTAGCTGTAAAACCGCAGACATTGCAACACTGGAGGGACATCTTATGACCTGCTTACGACACTTCCACAGTACAGTTGGAAAAATTTTCACGGAATGCTAAACAGTGCACATTAAACAGCACACTTCTGCCAGTGCAGGAGACAGGGCGCAGAGAGGGCTCTGATTCGGACACAGTGCACTGTACACAGGAGACAGGGCGCAGTAGAGAGGGCTCTGATTCGGACACAGCCCGGCTTTCATTTTGAAGCTGACTTCCTGGTTGGGCTGGGAACGGCCATAGTGCCGTTGCCCACTAGCGCCACTGCGCTTGGCTCCAGTATAGGCCTTTCACCATGTAAGTCAATGGCAGCAATATGGTCAAAATACTAAGTCAATACATTTTTCCCACAAGAAAATGTTGTCGCAATAGTTTATTTTCTTTCGTCTAATGCCTCTGCCGATTTTTTTTAAATTGTGTAATTTGGACAGGGTATTAACATTTGTTCAGGACCAATCAGGCACAGGTTGTGTCACTGGAGTCACTGGTTCTATAACTGGTTATATCTATGGTCACTGCACTCACTCGGAGGGGCGGGACCAGAAGAGGGAGACGACAATCATTGGTCTAAAACGCATAATGCCTGGGGTCTTGAGACAAGAGAGGCTGTATTTTTGAGTGTAAGTCTAGTCGATGGGGAAGATCCCTTAGTAGCCTACCCTGAACAAGTTGTTGTTTTGTAGACACAGTTCATAACATAATAAATTGACTTCCTTGTCGCTCATCTTCAACATGTTTGTCATCACATATTCATTTTGGAGCAAGTGTAGGGTCAACAGGAACTACCATTCCATACAGCCCACAGGAGGCTCCTTCTCCTCATTGAAAGTGACGTAGGACGTGTCCTGTGATTTCCACATTGTAATGCGATACAGCGGAAATACGCAACTGGCAATAAAGTTCATAAAAATGGCAACACGGCCGCTCTTTCTCCCCAGTTTCTTCCAATTCAGTTGTTCGCTCAAGTCACCAGGGCCTTCACTGTCTCGTCTCACAGTGTGGCCTGCACGCCTGGGGAAAAGCCCTCAGTCCACAAGAAAGCATGAGTGAGGCGGGCTCATCTGCCACCGGAGGACTGGAAACAAGATGCAAGGAGGCATCGCGAGCATCCGGTGGTCAAGAAGAACCACTAAGCGAACCACGCACCCACTGATCCTGCAGCACAGCACCGGTGAGTGCCCAAAGAGGGGAGAAATAAAGAAACCAGTTCCAGGGACCCAAGATCAGGCGGCCAGTTCCCCTATCGCAATCCTGCGAACTTGCAACCACTGGATCGGGCGACCGGCTTTCCCCTTTTTATTGTGAATGTGCCATCCAATGGAGGAAATTGCTATGTGACATGTTGATAGGATGTATGTAACTGTGATATCGAATGGCTAAGTGTTGTAAACGTTTTGTGTTACCATTTTACTTCGGATGGCTGTGTGCCATCCACCGCGCTGCGTTTACTGCATCATGCACAGAACATAGCTTTCATGTGATCTGTCTTAAACACTAACTGGTCGTAATCTTAACACTGCATGCTGATCCACGGAGCAGACGCAGTTTGTACAAACGGGTGGCGAAAAAGTCTTCCGGAGAATTCGGTTTTTATGAGGCCGTGGGAAGGCAATGGGTGACGTCACAGTGACTTTGTCCATATTTTTATATAGTCTATGCTCGATGCCGTCCTGCCTTCGAAGGCAGCATTTTCCCCGTTTGAGACACAGCCACAGTTTGTACGAACATGGCGGCAAAAAAGAAAACCCTCATTCCTCCACTACCACCTCCTCTCCTCCGTGCCCCGGAAACAAATCTTTGTGTTTTAATCTAATGTTGCTGATTACATCTTAGGTACGTATTAGTATCTTTTTTATTTATTTATTTTATTTATTTTTGTTTCAGATTTTTTCCCAATTTAGTAGCCAATTGAACCCCTATTCTAATTCAACCCCCCCATGTAGCAACCGCTTGAGAATCACCGCTATACAACCCTGTCAGCCAGTAGTAGGAAGGAGGGCGCGACTCCTCGAGCTCCTGACCGTGATTCCAACTCTCCCAGGGCCATTTTTGTGCGCAGCGATTCTCTCCGAGCCCCTCCCCCCACCCGGAAGATCCCCATATGCGCCCAATGCATGCACGCACGCACACACTTGCACATAGTTTGTTGTACATTGTAGTAGTGATCATGCTTTGCTCTGTTTGGTACTTTGTGTTCAATAACAAGTGCACAGTAATCCACCACCCATGAGTATGTCGTTATCAAGTAGACTACAGTTGTTGTCATCTGATCTATGTTGTGAATTATAACGATTATAACTACTCCCATTCAGTTGGGAGCGCATCCACTCTATTCGGCACTCAAATAACGGCAATCAAACAAGCTTAACGTTTATTTGGGAACACGAGCTGGCTAGCATAACCAGTATGTATGTGTTTTTTTCAACTAACTTAGTCATTACAATTTCTCTTGAACGTTTGTTTGATATACCTGATGGCCACCTCCATTTAATTAATTAGCATATTGATGGTCGACAATTTGAGGGAAACCAGGAAATCTTTGTCTTATATAACCATCACATTAACGTGTGTGTGTGAGAATAGATGGAGCTAACATTACAGATTAGCCTCTGTTAACTAATTTACGGCATTTATTCATTTAGGACAGCTTGATCAGAGTGACCGTGATCTCCTACGTGCTCTATATCGCCATCTGGTGTTCTGAAACTACATAGTATACCTTTAATGGGAAAATGCATATACATTCTACATTTTCCACAAAGAGCTACTAAACACCTTAAGCTCTGAACTCTGGATTTAGAAAGTCGACGGTCTGCTGAGTAGAAATGCCACTATGCGGAGACATCAAGCATAGTTTTTTATGTACAAAGCAAAATGTACTTGGCTATGGGGAAATGTATTGTAATAGCACCCCTCTGGTGGTGGGCTCTGGTACATACATGTGTGACACACAGACAGACAGACGCACACACGGGGATCAAATTAAAGTCCCCGGTGGGGGACAAAAAGTGGCCAGCAGACATGCTTCATCTGTGACACGTGCGCACACACACACACCGTTTGTTGTTTTTATTCTCTTATTAGTGATTTACAAACTTTCTCAATTTAAAATAAAAAATATTGTATGATGATATGAATTTAAACTGAGATTTGCACTGCTAATTTGAAGCGTAACATATTGATGTCTTGTATACAGTTGTTATGTCTGCAATTTACCAGTATGGGCAAATAAAGAAAAAATGTTTGAAAACATTTCTTGTTAAGGTTTGGATTTTGTGTGCCCTGTATGCAACATTCATGTCCTTTGCCAGTCACATACCTGTTTAAGTGATGAACTGCATTACTTGTGGTTGTTTTTAGAGATTTTAGAGACGTTTTATACTTGTGCTACAAGTTTTTCGCCTGTGCTACAAAACTATCAACCTCTGTAGCACCAGTGCTATGTGCAAAAAAAGTTAACGTACAGCCCTGGCTTTCAATGGGTAGGCTACTCTTCTCATGCAGGTTGTAACTGTTCAAGTAGGCTAAGCTAGCGAAATAGAGGTAACGTTCTTTTTACAGTGAAAATGGACGACTTGTTTACATTCTCGGACAGATGTTAAAGTAAATCTATCACCACTTTCGCCACAAGTCAGCAATTATATCGGGAAATGCCCTATGCTGTTACTGTATACCACTTTTTGCCAAAGCGGCATCATAGCCATCATAGCGCGAAGCTTTCAAAACCATAACAATGCGGAAACCCTTTTAAAAAACAAAATAAAAACCGTAGGCTACACATAGCCTAGCCTATGATAACTGTGGACGAAACGGGCTGAGAAGAATGTAGCCTAATAAAGCAGAGATATGAGTAGGTTGTGAGTAGGCGCCACTGTTCAGGACCCGGGTTGAATACCTCAGTTTATGTATACAAGTAATAATAATAATAATAATTCATTTATTTTATATAGCGCTTTTCAAGGACCCAAAGACGCATTACATAGGTAAAATACACATAATGAACACATATCACATAACCACACATAACATAACAGATAACATAGCAACAACATATTGATGAAAATGACTATGGGCAGTAACAGTGGGGAACTAGAACATAACCAGAACATGATAACAAGTCATAACAGCATCAAAGGTAGGGGGGGACAACAGTAGACAGGCAGGTGACAACAGTACAACAATAACAGCAGTAGTGAGTGGATGCATGAGATGACAAATGGGGAGGGGGGGGGGGGGTCAGGGGATGAAGTGCATGGTTAGGGGTAGGGGAGGTTGTAGGCCTGGGAGAAGAGATATGTTTTTAACCGGGATTTGAAGATTTGTACTGTGGGTGAGTCTCTGATGAGCTGGGGGAGTGAGTTCCAGAGGCGGGGTGCTGTACGTGAGAATGCTCGGTCTCCGTAGGTTTTCAGTCTGGATGGGGGACAGTGAGGGTGAGAGTGGGAGCAGATCGGAGGGCTCGGGTGGGGTGGTGAAGGATCAGGAGATCGGACAGATAGGGGGGGGCCAGGGAGTGGAGAGCTTTGTAAGTGAGGAGGAGTACTTTGAAGGTAATGCGGAATTTGATGGGGAGCCAGTGGAAATTAAGGAGGACAGGGGTGATATGGTCACGGGATCGGGTGTGGGTGAGGAGGCGGGCAGCAGAGTTCTGAACCATCTGGAGTCTATGGAGGGAGCGAGAGGTGATGCCGGTGAGGAGGGAGTTGCAATAATCCAAACGGGAGGAGATGAAAGCGTGGATGAGGGATTCAGCAGCAGAGGGGGTGAGGCAGTGTCTGATTTTTGCAATATTGCGGAGGTGGAAGTATGAGATTTTGATGACAGAGTTGATGTGGGGCTCGAAAGAGAGGGTGGGGTCCAGGATGAAGCCAAGGTTCCGTGCCAGGGGGGAGGGGGTGATGGTGGAGCTATCAACAGTGAGTGAGATGGGTCCGGTTTTTTGAAGAGTGGATTTTGTGCCGATGAGGAGGAGTTCAGTCTTATCGGCGTTGAGTTGGAGAAAGTTGTGAGTTAACCAGGTTCTTATTGCGGAGATGCAGTTTTCAATGTGGGTGAGGGGTGGGTGGTGGACGGATTTGGTGGTGAGGTACAACTGGGTGTCGTCAGCGTAGCAGTGAAAGTCCAGGTTGAAGTTGCGGATGATGTAACCAAGGGGAAAGATGTAAAGAGAAGGGGACCAAGGACAGAGCCCTGGGGGACACCCTGCGTGACAGGGGAGAGGGTGGAGGTGTGGCCGGAGAGAGAGATGAACTGTTGTCTGTTGGTGAGGTAGGAGGTGAACCAGTCCAGTGCGATGCCCTCAACACCCTGTTGGCGCAGCCTTTGAAGGAGGATGGAATGGTTGACCGTGTCAAAGGCTGCGCTGAGGTCTAGTAGCAACAGGATGCCGAGGGCACCGGAGTCTGCAGAGATGAGGAGGTCGTTGATTACTTTAACCAGGGCTGTTTCGGTGCTGTGAAGGGGGCGGAAACCAGACTGGAGGGGTTCATAGAGGAGGTTGGACTGTAGGTGGGAGTGAAGTTGAGCAGCGACCAGACGTTCTAGGGTTTTAGATAAAAACGGGAGATTGGATATGGGACGGTAGTTGGAGAGGTTGGCTGGGTCAAGGGTGGGTTTTTTAAGGATGGGGGTAACGGAGGCAAGTTTGAAAGCAGAGGGAACATGGCCGAGGGACAGTGACTGATTGTAGAGGGTGGTGAGGTGGGGGAGGAGAACAGGGAGGCAGGCCTTAGTTAAGGTGGTGGGGAGCGGATCCAGGGAGCATGTGGTGGTCTTAGAGGCGGCAATGATGTCAGAGATGAGGGAGGGGGTGACGGGAGAGAAGGCTGTCAGTGGGTGGGTGGGGAGGGGGAGAGTGACAGAGGGGGGGGCAGGGGCGGAGGGGTCCGAGATGGAGGCAGCCAGGGAGGTATTGATTTTGGAGATTTTGCTGGTGAAGGTGAGAAGGAAGGAGTTACAGAGGTCAGTGGAGGAGGGTGGGCTGCTGTCCGGGGGCTGGAGAAGGTTCTTGACAGTGGAGAAGAGGGTGCGGGGGTTGGGGTTAGTGCTATTGATGAGAGAGGAGTAGTGGGCAGATTTGGCAGCTTGAAGTGCATCAATACCAAAGCTAGCTATACCTAGCTAGCTTTGTAACACAGACGCCTTCAATTCTGCAACTGTTATCTGCTTTTTGGCGAATTGGTGCCAGCTGCTGGATTGCAGTAGGAACGATCCGCCAAAACAAGATTAAATAAAGTAGGATTTTATGCAATCATATGAATGTCAAATGTGAACGGTAAAAAAAATGTGTAAAATATTTTTTTATTTTTAGGATTTATTTTTACAAATACAGTATAGCATTAACATTGGCGACTACCATTTTCTATAGGCCTGATTGCATTGGAATTTGGCCCACACATTCGCGTGCAGGAGAGCCAAGTTTGGGTCACAAACCAGTTTGTGCATATTGTATTGCTATAGGTGTCCTGTGAAATGATTGAACAATGCAAGGTGAAGTAAATAAGCCTGTCCATTGTATCGACTTGCTGTTGTGTGTACAGAATAGATGGTTCCCATGGGGTGGTTGACAACAACATAGCTTCAACAATACAACAAACAGGAATTTAGTGAACTTATTATCATCTGTAGAGCTGGATAAATTCCCAGAAAGGTTTGTGTCGAAGTTCTGAGCATGATATCTGAGCAACTTGGAACCAGGGGCAACTATTTAAGCCAAAAGAAGAGCTCATTCTCATCACTGGGGAAAAGACCTGGAGAACTGCAGAGCTGCTCATCATAAAAGTCCCGTTCTGAAAGCAGCTATGAAGTCAGCTATGAAGACTGGACTCGCTTTTTGCCTGGTCATCACTTTCTTTTGCTTTGCAGGTACGTTAATGAGTGCTTTAGATTATTGACCAATGATTTAATATGCTACAGTGAATGACCCTGAAAGCCAACTGTTTCTGTTAACAGTTCTAATACTGACCTATGTAAGCTGTGGCATGGGCTTTTGACAAATCATTACCATTTATCATTGTTCTCCAAGGTAAGGCTGCTAACACAGGGGCTCTACTGTTTCAATTGCTTTTATGCGATGTCTTTTTCAGCAGATGCGCTCGAGTGCTACGTGTGCTCGCAGTCCAACAGCAACGCAGAATGTAACCAGAATACACAGAACTGCTCTGTCTCAGATGAAACCTGCATGACCACTGTAACCCATGTGTGTAAGTTCATAGCCCTCCCATTTTCAGGAATCAAAAAATATTGGACAGTTTAACATAATGTAGAATAAAGTAATCATTTTGAATATTTGGTCACATATTCTTTGCATGCCATGACTTCCTGATGTCTGTGACCCAACAACATCAAAAGACTCTTGATATCTTATTTTATGGTACTCTTACAAGCAATACTATAAATTCTCTGCATTTGAATGGATCTCTATGGGAATTAGGGGGTGGGACTATATTTAGCTGTAAATTATGCTGGAACAGTATGGAATACATGGTTGGCGAAATGGCTGTAAGTCAACAAGGGTCTGATGTATCAAATGAGCCTCAAACCATCACTCTGCTGCCAGATATGCAGTAGATATGGATGGATCACTTTAAGGGTTGTTTCTCCTGACAAATTTTCCTATTGAAAAATAAGTCAAGAGAAGAAACCCTTCAAGGAAGGATCTTCAAATGCAGAGATGTAATATTATCGCTTGTAGGAGTACCAGAAAATAAGATATCAAGAGTCTTTTGATATTGTTGGATCACAGACATCAGGAAGTCATGGCATGCAATGCGACCAAATATTTAAAATGACTACTTTATTACTTTATTCTACTTTATTCTTTATTCTACATTACTTTATTCTCTCATTATGTTAAACTGTCCAATTTTTTTATGCCTACAGCTATGTACAAAAGGTTCTATAATTTTTAAACGGTTCATCCGTTATGGATGAAAATACCTGCAAATTAAAGCCGACAGTCTGCACTTCAACCCCCTTTCAAACTCAAAGTGCTAAAAAAAAGTCACTGTCCAGTGAATTATGGTGCTCACTGTAGTGTGAAAAGAAACAGACTGTTTCAGAGGAGAACCAAAGATGTCCGAATCAGCAGTGGAGAATGTGCATGAGCGCAGCTACAAATACTCAATTGGATATATTCCAAATTAGGGTTGGAATTGGACATTAGGTGCCAAATTAATAAAAATGTGATATTTAGGAGCCAGCATATGCACTTATAATGTCCTTAGTTTAGACTTCAACATTGTAAAATTTTGATTTTGGCTTATCTAGTAATCATTGTAAAGTGTCCTTGAACATTTCAGTAAGAGCTTATTGTACTGGTAGTAGCATGTGCAACTGTATGTGGATGACTTCATACACATTTAGACTGCGGGCCTGTAACAACATCTGATCATTACTTTTTCAGTTGGGATACAGAACATAGAAAAGGCTTGCATTACGACAGTCCTATGCAGTCTGGCAGCCGCCACCAACATCGACGTTACGATTGCAGGGAAAGCAGTCACATGTTGCATGACGGACCTTTGTAATGTGAACGGCTTTGCCATGACCAGACTCAATGTCCTGCTTCTGGGTCTCCCTGCTGCTCTGCTGGTCATGATCATTGGAACATCCTGATTGTCATACCATTCAGAATTGACTTTTTCTGTGTATCACTGTGATTGATAAATAAAAATAAAAAAGTTTTTGGTGCAGTTCTGGGGGGTTTACTGGTAATATAAACACATAAAAAAAGTATTTGGACAGTGACTTTTGTTGTTTTGGCTCTGTACTCCAGCACATTGGATTTGTGGCTATGAGGTTAAAGTTTAGACTTTCAATAAATGTACCCTTTGCTACCTGGCAGGGGTTAGAACCCTGGATCTTTAGTATGGCAAGCCTTGGGTTTTTCTCAATATCTGTAAGCTACTATACGTTTCAAAAAATGTATAGTATTAGAGTAAACATGTATAGAAGTCAATGGCAGATAGATTTTAAAAGGAGAAATTGGGGGACAAATTGTGAGAAAATTGTTTGGGAGTCAATTGAAGATTTGGGTTTTCAGAATTGTTTGGGGGAGGGGAATTAATTCAGGCTTCTGGCAACATTGAGGAGAACAGACTTGGATATCCCATTGCGTGATGGTAGATGAGACAGCACCACAGGGACAAGCTTACAACTAGGCTACATTTTTAGTTCTCATTTCATCAATAAATGAGACTGCAATCTTTCTACGACTGAAAATGAGGCGAGAAATATGTCTTACAATAGCTGGATTTTTACCTCATTTTAAACATGTTTGTATAACTAAGCAGTGTTCTGTCCTTCAGAGCAGGAATGCACAAACTAGTTTTTTAGCGATGACCCAAGGATATCGATCTACACTTTTCACAACCAAAACAATGAATTAACAACTCATTGTTCAACTGCTGACCATAGCCATGTTTTAATAGGCTCCATAAAAGCGAAATGAAGGTGGAAAAGTTACTGACATTAGCAGGCAATTCATCACAAAAAGCATAGTGAAACAAACAGAATGTATGGCTTTATCAATGAAGCATAATATTGGGGAAAGTGCTCAAAGCTGCAAAACTGTAGGATGAAACCAAACATTTGTTATTAATGTTACATCTCATCGTCAGTGCATCTTTTTGCTGGGATACAGCCTACTTAATCCATTTCCCAGTGTAAAACATAGAACACATGTAGTTAATAATTTAATAGGCTATAGATTTTTTTAATGTCAAAAGCACAAAAAGACTGGATTGCAATGATGAGCTAAAGCCGTTAATCTTATGTTGTTGTAAGAGCAATACACCTTGTAAGTAATATACCTAGCTAGCTTTGTAACACAGACGCCTTAAAAAGATACTGCAGAGCCTTTTTTACCACTTAAATTTGAACTGGAACATGTGAGTAGGTTTGGTCATATGACGGTGATGCTACATAGTCATATTATGAACTGGACGGGTCAGGGACTGGACAGGTCAGGAACTTGGAGGGAAGCTGGCTCTGCAGCTCAGGACAGGCGGGTAGGTGGCTCTGCAGCTCAGGACAGGCGGGTAGCGGGCACTGCTGCTCAAGACAGGCAGGTAGCTGGCTCTTCAGGACAGATGGGTAGGTGGCTCTGCAGCTCAGGACAGGCGGGTAGCGGGCACTGCTGCTCAAGACAGGCAGGTAGCTGGCTCTTCAGGACAGATGGGTAGTTGGCTCTGCAGCTCAGGACAGACGGGTAGCTTGCTCTGCAGCTCAAGACAGATGGGTAGTTGGCTCTGCAGCTCAGGACAGATGGGTAGTTGGCTCTGCAGCTCAGGACAGACGGGTAGCTGGCTCTGCAGCTCAGGACAGGCGGGTGCGAGCGACTTGATAGGAGGCAATCATGAGTTGTTAATCATGAGTTCATTATTACTTAATTACGAGTTCAATTAATTGTGACTCTTCAAGTAAAGTCACACAAGATTCTTCATATAGTAATGATTACCCCAGCATCACATCACTATTACTTAATAAATAGCTTAATGATCTCTGCACCCTTGAAAACCTAATATTAAAATAAACCAGTCACAAATCGTCCAAATAGATCATCAATGTTTTATTCATTATACATGTAGAACACAATTTATGAAGACATTCAAAAGGACCTCACTCCCATTTTGTCTCAGTCGCCGTTTCCTCTGATACCCCAAAATCCCAAAAACCCAAAAACCCATTTTCACCTCCTACATGTCCTGAGCTGCACACACAATGTTTCTCAATGTGAGCTATACATTAATGGATAGTCAAGTCTTCACATATTGAAAGAAACGATGGATAGAAAGCTAGCTAGCTAGCACAATGTGTCAACTTGCTTTGGTCCACCCAATAATTTAATGTTTGTGTGTCTGCAGCACAGAACTATAATTACACCTGCGCGCGTAGCACAAGCAGGGGGTATTGTTTTCGCTCCCGTCTGTGTGTGTGTGTTTGTGTTCCTATCATCCATAATTTGAACAATTCTACTCCAATGGAAACTTTGTGGAAATGTTGACAGTTGGGCAATGACCTGAATCTTGAATTTATTTCCCAATCGGTCAATGCCTGACTTCACAGATGAAAGTTTTAGCCCCATGCATATTACGTTCAGGATTATCAGAGATTAGCACACGCGCTGGTGTTTTTTTTGTTGTTTTTTTCCTTCTTCGTCTTCTTCTACTTCTTCTTCTTCGGTTTTTAATTGTGGTTATGCCTATGAGGCGCATACTGCCACCTACTGGATCACTGATGGACTGTGACACTAGTCTCTATTATGTTAAAATTAATAGCCACTGTTGTTAGATTCTGGAATACAACCCTGCATTTCTAAGGAAGTTCAGCAGATGCCCAAGTCGAGTGCCATGTATCCCTGAGTGCCTTAATACACCGGAAAGAGTAAAATCAGTACAACCCTCATCCACTAATGCTCTTCCCCATTGACCCCTCTCCCCCGCATAACTCGGACAGTCATACAAAACGTGTCTCACTGTTTCTGCCACAAGACACACGGAACAGTCCCCCGTTGCATGTCCGCCGACCCTAAAGCGAGAATGATTTAGCCATGTATGGCCCAGATGGAGCCTAGCTACCACCACCTCATCCCGCCTACTACCCCTCACATCTCTTGCACTCGCCACCATCTGTTGAATCCTGTACAGAAGTCTCCCCTTACTTTCACCGTCTCACAAGACCTGCCATTGTAACTGTACTGCTCGCCGGATCAACACCTTTATCTCTGACCTCCCCAACCTTACCGACACCATAGGCTCAGCACTCCGGATCGCAAGCTTCGCCAACACATCAGCATCCTCATTCCCTTGGACCCCGACATGACTTTCTAGTGCTGCAGCTAAATTATGGTGACTACTTCTGTGGAATACATAGATAGATCATCTGTCAACCCCCAGGACAGGCCCACACCAAACTCCTGAACCACCACCGCAGCCCCAGCGCGTCCAGTCATCGGATCCTTAGATCTATCTGTAAAAATGGGCAGAAACTAGTAGAAAGAGCGTCGCACATAAGTAGTCACATACGCACCCACAGCCCCAGATTCCCTTCCCTGATGCATATCCTCTAGCAGTCCCATGTCAACCACAGGCAACAAAAATAACCAGGAAGGAACAGGGGACTGTTGGCCCAACTTCCCTACCCACTAGGCCCATCTCCTCTGCCCACACCCCAACCTTCCATCCAAATCCTTCACCTTTCTTAGTTGAATATTTCCAACAGGGCTCTAAGACAGACCGTGTAGGATGCCCCTCTCCATGGCCTTACAGAGAGAACCAATTTGCTACTGCTTATTTCTTCCTCCTCAAGAACAGCGGCAATTCCCTAAGCTCCATTTGTAGCCCAGACACTGGGGAAGACAGGACTGCTCCACTACACCACCTCAGTGCACATGCTTGTACTAGGTCCAGTTTCTTTAAGTTAGTCGCAGTCGCAGAGCCATACACCATGCAACCATAGTCCATCGCAGCCCACACAAGAGCATAGTATATGGCCAGCAATGCAGATCTACTAGCTCCTCAGTCATAGCCACTCAGACACCTCGTAATATTTAAAACATTCCTCCACTTAGCATCCAGTATCTCAAGATGCTGCCCCAAAGTCAGTTTCCTGTCAAACCACAAACTAAGATATCTGGCTACATCCACCCTCACTAACGGCTCCCCGTATAAGTGCGGTCTCACATTATTGTCAATAGTCCTGTTTGTAAAAAACTCACAACAAGTCTTGGAGACTGAGAACCGAAATTCCCAGTCTGCAATTCACCCCTCCACTTCCTGAATGGCCCGCCCAAACAAAACACCCAGGATCCAATTGTACATTCTCCCTCCCACCCCATTTTTTCGACTGGATCATCAGGTCCTCCTTCCATAGCATGTCATACACCTTTTCAATGTCAAAAAAACTGCTACCAGCATATTTTTCATTGCTAAAGCTTCCTGACATCTGTCTCCAGCCGTACCAGTGCATCTAGTGTAGACTGCCCTTTCCTAAACCCACGCTGACACCCCTGCCGACAGCCCCCTACTCTCCAGAAAGAAAGACAACCTGTTGACTAGTATTCTCTCCATCAGCTTACACAGGTTGGAAGTAAGTACAATTGGCCTATAGTTAGCTGCCACTTTTGGATCTTTCCCAGGTTTAGCTATAGGGTTTGTTGCATGCTTCCAAACCATAGGAATAGTCCTCTCAGTCCAAATTTTATTTAAAATATCCAATACTTTCTGCAGAACAACATCAGAGACGTGCTTCAGTATAATATAACACACAGAATCCTGACCTGGGGCAGAATGAGTAGTATTCAACAGAGCCCGTTTCAACAGAGCAGTTAACAGCACTTCAGACAAAGCAGTTACGGAATCATCTATACTACCCCCCACCCGGATCGGAGCCACCCCTGCCTCACACACCTGATTAAATACCTCCCAGTCTGCCTTTTCCCAACACCATCTACCTGGGGACACCCACTCCTTCCTAGATGCTTCTGACCCTATTTTGCACAGCATGGGAGAATGGTCACTCCCTACAGTTGAATCATCACAGACCTCCCATTCACAGCTATAGAGCTGGACACTAGGGTAAGGCTAACACTGATGAGGTCCCCGTAGTAACGTTATACCGTGTACCCCGCCCATCATTCAGGCAAACCAATACCATAATAATCATCAAAATTACAAGAAATAAAGGCTTGAAATATTTCACTCTATGTGTAATGAATCTATATCATATATGAGTTTCACTTTCTGACATGAGTGACAAAAAATATTGAACTTTTTCACGATATTCAAATTTTTTGTACCTGTACTCTCAGTACATTGTCATACAGTTTATTTCTAATGTGACAACTGTAGCCTACTACTACATTCTAGAGCTCTAAACTTTAAACTTGATACAGCATGTTTAAAATATTGCTGAAGCAATCACATCAACGTTTTTTCATTAAAAAACATTTTCGGCAACTCAGAAAATCTTTTGCGGAACTCACGAAACTCGCCCTGCGAAGAGATTCCCTCAGTATCCGAACATATCTCTATGGTACGGGATCCTTTGGAATGGAGACGCCTTTTTCCAAAGCCAATGAGTTGATTGGTCAAAGGGCAGTGCTTTTATATGCTTCAATCTGTTATCCTGAACAAACCTGCCCCGGAGCAGGTTAGCCGTGTAGAGTAAATTGCCGTGGCAATATACTCTGATTAAAAGTCAGTCGGCTTCGTGATACAAAAAACCCAGGGTTAAATCTTAATTTAGCTCGCTACCCCCTTAATCTCGCTTCGTAGTATACCCCTCTGCTTTATCACATTACATTACAGTCATTTAACAAGACGCTTTAATCCAAAGCGACATACAGTAAGTGCATACAGAAACGTCATCGAAGTAACTACAGAACAGATAAGAAAGCACATTCTTCCCATAAAGTAACAGCTATGTTACGATCCGCTCCGCTCCCCGTCCCTTCCTTGGGGTTTTCCTGTTTTCCCTGAACCTGATTGTGTCATGTCTGCGTTCATTGCCTGATTGTGTCTACATTGCACATTATTACTTGCACCACATCTTAATGACACAATTCACACCTAATTGCTTTCACCGCATTCCTCACGTGGTTTTCTAATTGTTCAATCAATTCGCTAATCTCGCACGCATTTCCCGCAAGCTGCAGTTTATCAGCTCTAATGACACTAGTTATATTACCGTGCTGTTCCTGTGATTCCTTGTCTGAGTATTACGGTCCTTGTCGCGTTTGTACTTTTGTCCCGAATTTCTAGTTTTCTAGACTGGATATATGTACCCAGGTCTGGATGCCACACGCCCTGACTTCCCTGTGTGGATCCTGACTCTGCCACCGCCTGATCCTTCGAACCTGGCTAAAGCCCACTCCTGGCTACTTCGCCTTCTTGCTGGATCCTGACTCTGCCACCGCCTGTTCCTGCGCTGCGAACCTGGCTTCAGATCGCACACCCTGGTTTCCCGGTGTACCTACAGAATATATAGACACTTATCTTCTTTCCTGTCTCGTCGTGCATTTGGGTCCTTACCTCCCTGCTGGACGTCACAAGCTATCCCTAGTAATGAACATTGAATGCAGTTCACAGTAAACTGGGTAAATCAGCTCTACTACAATTCTATTCTAAATATTATAAACTTGAATACACAGTTCAACAAGAACAAATACCATGAGGTCCTAGATAGTCAAGCCGGAAAGTCTGCCCACCCCTTTCACCTTATCCACGTTTTATTACATTACAGACATATTCTACAATAGATTGAGTTCATTTTTTGTCTCAAAACTCTACACAAAATAGCCCATAATGACAAAGTGAAAACATGTTTTTAGAATTTTTTGCAAATGTATTAAAAATCAAAAACTGAAATCTCTCATTTACATAAGTATTCATACCCTTTGCTTTAACATATATTAAAGTATCATATTTAATAATTGGTCACATATCCTTTACATGCTGTTACTTGCTGAAGTCTGTGACCCATCAACATCAAAAGACTCTCAATATCTTATTTCCAGGTACTGTTACAAGCGATACTATAAGCTCTCTGCATTTGAATGGATCTCTATGGGAATTTGGGGGTGAGACTAGATTCAGCTGTAAATTACACTGGTACAGTATGGAACACATGACTGGCTAAATGGCTGTAAGTCATCAAGGGTCTGAGCTATCGAACGAGCCCCAAACCATCACTCTGTTGCCAGATATGGAGTAGATGTGGATGGATCACTGCAAGGGTTATTTCTCCTGACTCATTTTCCTATAGAACTCTATGGGGGGAAAAGTCAGGAGAAACAACCCTTAAAGGGATCCATCCATATCTACTGCATATTTGGCTGCAGAGTGATGGTTTGGGGCTCGTTTGATACCTTAGGCCCTTGATGAGGTACAGCCATTTCGCCAGTCATGTGTTCCATACTGTACCAGCAATCACGATTTACTCGTAAATTACAGAACGATAAAAAGCTACAATACACGCATACCAGCACAATAACATTAATTAGCTGCTGTTCATATCGCGGATACGTAGATTAAAATATCAGATCATGTAAACGATTGGGCTAATTAAATTATTGTTAACTGGTGGCAGCAAAAACCTGCATACGCACCGGCCGCGAGGCCTGGAGTTGTCCGCCCCTGTCCCCTGATCTAGATTATACACGGTCACAGCAACAGGTTTCTCAATGCTGATAAATAGATAAGTAAATAGGGAAATAAATTCGGTATTATATATGGAAATAAATAAATAAATATATTCGAAAAAATATTTGAAAATCATTTTATATTTCCACATTTATTTATTTATGTATCATTGTGGCACTCTTTAAATGTATGTAGTAGCAACAGAGTGAGGAACTGGTTGAATGGT